>CAJQUW010009325.1:0-58678 GCA_907163375.1 Prostheceraeus crozeri
CTGAACGAGGCGGAGAGTCATTGCGCCTAAGAAGGAAGAAATCAATTTGAGAATCATGCAGACCAGATTTTGTATGTTACCAGTTTTACTTATCAGGGACTTTGTGTAGAAGGTGTTAGCCTATTGCAAGATTCGCCGCAATGCACATATCCAGTAATCTGGGACTCCATCCTGGTTTCGTGTTCCATAAACCTTTCCCACCATAGATTATGTCTCAAAAACCATCCTGAGGAATTGACCAACGTGACCATTTTAAAGTCCACATCAGCTATTCTTAGAATCTCTCATCATCAGCGGGACGACTTGACCACTTTCATTTTAAAAGGCTTTGCGTAGAATTCCTCCTTCGTCTTCTAGTGGTCTGCCAGTTTGAGGGGCGTACACGGAACGAATTATTCAACACGACTTTCCACAATGAGGGATTGCGCAAATTCATTTGGCGATTGTTCTATCGATTTTACAGGTCTAACTTGGGTCAACTACTACTTCTCATTGTATAAGAATGCCAACCCCACATAATCCTATCGTCACAACCGCTCCAGTAGAACCTTGTAGTGGACTTGCTTCTACCCGTTGCATAATCCTAGCCGAGCCACCTCTTCCATTTTTCCGGGTTGTTGTTTCTTGTACGGCAACAGATATTCAATGCGTCTTCTTCTCCATGACTTCGCACCCGACTCTCCATACCCTTCGAACCCGTTTCTGCATCGCCAACCCCAGATCCCAACATTTAGTGAGCACATTTTCACCGGACGTTACTCTTGCTGACATTATTTGGTTGAGTTCCTCCGAATCGCATGTCGCACCTCGGTTCAGAGGACTCCGAGATGAACCCCTGTTCGCACCTGTCGCATCGGTCCGGGGCTGCCGATGCGCCCTCTGTTCGTATAACGAGAGTCCGTGAGGTAGCCCTCTCCTATCTTGTAAACATTGAATCGACATTTCTATACATATAATTGTAGCGAGATTTTATGACCGGATGCCCTTCCTGCCGTCAACCCTTTCTGTCTGGGTGGGGGCCCTTAGTTCATAATCACTTAAGAGTTCTAATCCACTGAGAACGGTGGGAAAGTGTGGGTGCCTAAAGCTTTGATGGCATTTACTCCATCAGGGTTCCATTACCCTCCCCAGATGCGGGGTTGTTAACCAGGTCATCTACAGGACCGCCCAGCACTCGGCTGCGGTTGAATCAGTTACTACTGGCGGAAATGAAGATGGTAGTATCCAGAGGGCACGACCTACAAGCGTCACCAAGTAGGTAGTCCAAGAGGGGGTCGAACCGAAACCTGGACCTTATGGACTCGTGGACGTTTCAACCAAGCCCCCCACACATACCACACAAGTGGAAAGTCCAGATTCCCTAACGTGTCAAATTAGCGGGGGTTGGAACCACATCATAGGTCAATTGAAGCCCATTAGCCCATGTTCCACCAATCGTTCCATGAGATCTTGCGATCTTCAACTTCCCATTTGAGCCATCTTCAAGCTGCCCCTGTTTCTGTCCCAGGGCAGGTATCTTCTCTTCTTCCGGGGTTTGCATTTCATTCTCTCGTAGCTTTCATCTTTGGTCACCTTCTCTCATTTCTGACCAAAATTTATCTCACTTTTCCAAACCAATACACCTCTCCTGCCGTTTTGGACAACTCCCACCACCTCCTGTGCTTTGCTGTAGAGTTGATGGAAGACATGACTTCCGCCACATCCAATATAATCCCCGTAATCCTTGGGAGCACGCCAATCTTTGTCATCCAAACTTTGAACCGACCTGGTGGAGATGTTCTGTTGATCCTGTCCTTGTCCAGGTACATCAATACTGACGCTTGTGGTTGTATACTGGTGACGATCAGTCAATGGAAATACATAAATTATTCGAATATTTTTAAATCAAAATTATTATATGTATTTAAATTCTGGAAACAATTCGACTCGGAGTTGTAACGGAATAGGAAAACTAATCAATTGTTTAAACTTTAAACATAGAATGACTATTTCGCCGTTCTGTCCGCTTCAGCTGTGTCATTAAAAAAGTTAATGATTATTTTTCCTACTTTATTGCCTATTCCGTTACAACCTCGTGTTGAATTGTTTCTAGAATTTATCTATATACATATTATAGTATAATGTTCATCAACTTTCTATTCGCTCGGGCTTTAATGTGGTTGCAATAGAAATACAAGCGGCATTAAAGCCCGGTCGACACGGATATTTATTCGGATAATAAAGCGAATAGAATTTCTACCCTTCTAAATCGGACTGAATCTGAGAGCACCCGCGCTAGTACGAAGCAGCTTCGGATAGAGAAAGTTTTATTGACAGACATGGACAATTTGATGTCAAGTTGCATTTCTATTTGAATGAGATATGCCGGATTCACATATGCCTAACAAGCTTTTTTTCGCAGTAGACTGAGTGATTCTTTGCGAAGGCTCATTTCAATGGTCGCAGTCAATTGCATGCGTTTACCCCGAGAATTTACTGCGACGACTGCGAGAATCATCTTGACTTTCAATGAATTGACTGCGACGAAAATGTACTATTTCTTTCTTGCCACAGTGATATACTTTTTTCCATAGTTGTTGTCAGACTTAGCATGTCTGATATCAATTTCCCATTCACGCAATGTTAATCAAAGAAATCAAAGAATACGTTGAAATGAAGATATCTCCATCAATTTTTCCACAGTTGATGACACAATTTGCAAGTTTGATGTCAATGTATTATGACAATTATTAGTCACCCCCCTCGATTTTTCGTCATTTTTATTAAAAACTATTAAATCAATGCCTGAAATGCATTCAATGCACACTATTTCGTGTATTAACTCTCTTTTTAGCTTATTGAAAGAGACATCCATCAAAAGAACGTAAAATTTATCCACAATGCTACGAATCTATTCATTTGAACATCAGACAGAAAATCATGAAAATGCACAAAAAATCAGTATTTCGTGTGACCACCTTTTGCTTTGATCACTGCCTCGACACGATCAGGCATGGAGGCTATGAGTTTCCTGCAGGTCTCCTGCATCGATTCATCCCTTATCCAGGCTTTGATGATCGCTGAGATGAGGTCCTGCTTCGTCGTCCGAGTCTGTGTCCGGATGCGTCGTTTCATCATGGCCCAAAGAGTCTCAATCGGGTTACAGTCTGGACTGTTACCTGGCCAATCCAAAACTGGGATGCTGTTGCGTCGTAAGCAGTCCATTGACTTTCTAGCCTTATGACAAGGTGCCCCGTCTTGCATAAACACGAAATCTCCTTCGGGAAACAGTCTTGAAGAGAAGGCAACAAGCGAGATGTCAAGACATGGACGTATTGGTCGGCGATTCATGTTCCCTTCGACGATGTGCAGTCGTCCAGGTCCTTTCATGGAAATCACTGACCACACCATAACCTTCGTGGGATGCTTCACAGTACCCCAAGTTGGAGTTGGTCCTTCGCACAAAGCCCAGACGCGCGGTGTTGTTGACGATTGGCATTGGAATGTTGACTCATCCGAAAAGCAGACCTTTGCACAGTCATCTGCGGTTTCAGTTTCGGTATTTCCTCGCCTCACTGGGGCTCTTCACTCTCATTTTGTGAGTGAGGGCTGGCTTCGGAACGGGCCTCGAGCTCGCTATTCCACCTTCCTTCAGTCTTCGGATGACGGTCTTTGTAGGAGACAGTTGACAATCCAGATTCTGCAAGGCCCTGGGACAGTCTGTAGGAGGAGGACTGTGCGGACTTGCTAGGGCGTGGCGGCAGATTTGAGGACGGGTCTGTTGTGAGGTGTCGTGATTCTTTTCCTTCCACAGTGACCGCTACGAGAACTTGTTGTCCTTCCCGCTTTCTTCAATCCTCGCTGCACACTCCGTTCGTGAGACCTCAACTTGCTCAGCAATTTTCGGATACCGTGTGGCGACCTCCCTTCACGAGAGCCAAAATCGCAGCTTTCTTTGAGGCGGAAATGTCTGTCGTCTTGCCCATAAGTCACAATGTCGAAGAAGCACTGAACGAGAAATGACTGGTTTTTCAATTCAACGCTAAAGCTATGCCGATGACCTTTATTACAAATTTTGAATCTGGTTAAATCCAGTTGCAGGAATTGAATTGAATTTCAAATTTTGGTCGTTGAATCACTCTGCCATAGATATTGATAAAAAATGTCACAACTCAACGATTTCGTTCAGAAATGAAATATTTTACAATAGCATGTGCATTTCTTAAACAGACTGTACATAGAAATCGTTGAAAGTTCATGATTATTCATGAGGACTCATTGCAATCAATCATATTGGCATGTTCAGAACCATTTCAATCTGCAAATGTAATGAGTTAGGCCCATAGAAGTAGATAATAATACACTAGAATGGAAGTTTGATATCTTGCCTATGTACAATGATGGCACATCGAAAAATCTATGGTTTGTAGATCATATTCGATCTAAAACATTATATGATAGTCAAACTATTTGCCAAGTTGGTTGTGGAAGTTGTTGACAGCAAAATTGCAGGATTTTCATGAAGAGAATTTTAATGAGATGGTGGCATTGTGTTATGTGAAATAGCCTTACTCTTCCATGGATTAATATACTGTGTCTATTTGTAACCAGTCATTGACAACTATTTTTCAACACTGGGAATACGAATTGAAATTTGGTTCACAGAGTTCATAATCGAAAGTAGTCGGTGTACTGCTATGGTGTAAGAACCATTTCAAGAATTCATAAGATAAAAATTCGAATTCAGTTGGATTATTTCTCCTTCTACTAGTGAGTCACGAAACCTAGCGCTCTTCTGAAATAAACACATCGAAACGCTTCTTCAGCGACAGTCATTTTATTAGATAAATGAAATGTCGTTGGAATTTTTCAATTAATCACTAAGTATGATCAATATGAACATAGTGTGATGATATTTTGGATGCTGATATTCAAAAGCATGCAGATTTTGAAAATTTGTTCAAATATAGTGAACAGGGGAATCCTTCAAAGTAAAATGAATACTCTGAGATTTCTTGGCCTCTGATTTCAAGCTGAAGCAATGCAATTCTCTGTAAATCGACATTACAAGTTGCATATGTCGTCTGATTATACTCTAAATTGATTTATAGGAGCGATATTTCAAATTATGACCAAACAGACGTTTTAAAGGATTTCCTTCTTTTTCATCCTGTCGCCGCAGTATTTTGTAAATTCTAGTATTGCTTTTGTTGTACATGTTCTTTGGACAAGGGGCAACAATCCAGAATACAAATTGACTTGATAATTGAAAATGCCAACCAGAAAACAAGAAAGCCAGCTCGCAAAATTTGCTTTTTGCCCCAACTAAGTTCCCCCGCAGTGTGCCATAATTTTCATGCAATTTCCATTCTAGGACTTTCTATGGTATTGTTAATTTCTATGTTTAGGCCTATATGTTAGAAAACGTTCTATTTATAAACATTTTATCACGAGCATTAGATGCGTTACTAGAAACTAGGAAAATGCCTATAAGATTATTTTCGAAAAATAAAGCAAATTCATTAAAAAAAATTTAATACAAAAATATTTTTGTTGATAAAAATTAAAAAAAAACAAAAAAATACAATTAATAAAATTTAAAAATGATAAAAAATAAATATTTATAAATTGATAAATTAAAAATACAAAATAAAAAAAAAAAAATAATTGTTAAAATAGAAAATAAAGCTACATTTAGATAAAAAAAAATAATAATTGAGGCAGAAAAAAAAAGATTAAATGTAAAAGGAAATAATTATTTATCTTATAAATAGAAAAAAAAAAAACAAAAAAAATTATTTAAAAAAAAAATAAAAAATTGAAATAAAAACTAAAAATTAAAAGAAAAAAAAAAAAAAAATGTTAAAATGAAAATAAAAAAATAAATTAAAAAAATAAATATAGAGCAAAAAATTAGGATATCTTATATTCTAAATATAATAAAATAAAAAAATAATTAAAATATAAATAGTTTAAAGAATAAAAAAACATATTAAAAATAAAAATATTTATTAAATAATAATATAAAAAATAAATTAAAAAAAGCGAAAAAAATTAAAAAAAATAACATAAAAAAAAAAAAATCAAGAAATAATAAATAAAAAAAAAATTGAAAAAAAAGGAAAAAAAATAAAAAAAAACAATAAGAATAGTAAAAAAAAAAAAAAAAATATATAAATATAAAACAAATTTGAAAAAAAAAAAAAAAAATAAAAAAAAAAAAGAACAAGATAAAAATTAGTCAAGATAAAATAAATAAAAAAGAAAAAATAAATTAATATGAAATATAAAAAATAAAGTAAATAAGAGTAAAAAAAAAAAACAAAAAAAAAAATAAAAAAAAAAAGAAAAATTAAAAAAGAATAGACAAATTAAATGAGAAAAAAAAAATAAAAGTAACAAAAAATATGAAAAAGAAAATAAAAAAAAAAAAGTACTTAAAAAATTATAAAAAAAAAAATAAAAAAAAAAAATAAATAATAAAAAAAACGAAAATAAAAAAAATATAAAAACAAACAATAATAAAAAAAAATAAAAAGAAAAAAAAAAAAGAAAAAAAAAAAAAAAAAAAAAAGGTAGAAAAAAAATAAAAAAAAAAAAAACTAAATACAAAAAAAAAAAAAAATGCAAAATAAACAAGAAATAAAAAAAATACAAAAAAAAATAAAACAATATAAATTAAATTAAATTAAAAAAATAAAAAGGAAAAAAAAAGAGATATAATAGAAAATAAAAAAAAAAAAGATAAATAAAATAAAATAAAAATAATAAAAAATAAAAATAAAAAAAGCAAAAAAAAAATAAAAAAAAAAATTAGATAAATAAAAAGAGTAATAATATTGAAAAGCAATTTTGTCGATCATACATTCATATCCAGAATCAGAAGACGGGGTTGGCTCGAACAATCCATATTATTGTTGGGGGGTGACTAATAATTTGTCTCCTACTGTACATCTATAGGCATTCCTTCAAGTGGACAGTCGCGAGCATTGTTTCATCAAGAATAATCCTATTTTCTCTGTCAACAGTCACTGCCCATAAAAAATTACGAATTTGAAGGGATTTCACATGAAGTTCGCAGTGACTCATTCACACATGTATGCGTTATAGTGATATCATTCACACCTACACAGACAAACTTATCCTTCGCAGTCAAAATGAATCCTGACTGAGTGGTTTCTCGCAGTGGTTGCTGTGGATCTTCGCGGTCGACTGCAAAATCATTCACATCCAATGATGTCTTCGCAGTGTTTGGCGACAGAGTTCGCAGTTAGTGTGAATCAAGCTATAGAACAGAGATTATGTAGAGGCTAGGATATCTGGATATCTATATTAAGTTATGTGCATTGATTTGAGCATGGAGCGTGGATTAGAGAAATTCGACTTCTGCGATCGGTGTGCAATGCAAAGACGATCGGCGCGCTTAATTTGGCTAACCGCTACCTAAATGTCTCCCGTCATAATGAATGTTGCAAGATTGTGCATGCGATTATCTCTCACGAATATCCTGATCTCTCAAAACATATTCATCCCATGTAAGAATTAAAAAATGGAATATTAATACTGCTTAGAATGAAATAGAAAACAATTTATGTGCTTTACAATGATCTTGAACATGATGAAAGCAATCAGCCTCCATGCACGTACCGATAGGGTATGATCAAAAATGAATTACCGGTTAGATAAAAATGTACAGTATAAGCCTTTTCATATTGTAAATTTATTTATCAGCTTTCGTCCTCAACATGGTCGGAGTTCCAAAGTATTTTATCAATATCTATTGTAGTGTCAGAAATGTTGTCAATAGGATGCTATCAGAAACTGTTTTTACGCACCGCTTTTGTAAATTCGATTCGACTCCATAACTTTACACAAATCTATTTGACTTTCCCAAGTTAATGAGTTTGCAATAGCCTAAATGTTGTGCTGTCAATGTCACCATATCGAAAATACCGTATGCGCAAGCATGAACCGTATTTTTTTATTTACTCCTGTGACATAATAATGTCATGCTCTCTATATCATTCATATAATATCTATAGTTGTTGAATAGTTTTATGTAAATGTGTTTAGCATTTTGAAATTATGCCGTGATAGCTTGTTACAAAATGCGTCGATTTTATATACTCATATTCAATCAACTTCAAGTAAGCAGGGTTCGACCAGGTCCTAACCACAATAAGCAATGAATGAGCCTGCTTTCAAAAGCAAAACGCTTTTGTAGCTATCGCTATGTAGACATTTCAAAAATGTTAGCCTATCCTGTTCCTCTATCGAAATTGGACTGGATTGTAAAAAGGGAAACTGCACTGAGCATCGAGTTGTTTAACATGAATATAAGCCAAAATTTGTGAAATTTTCAAATTTCATTCTAGAACGGCCTGTTTTCCTTCTGTTTCGTTTACCTGAAGGAAGCTAATGGAAAATTACAAATAGATATCAATCGTATGAAATTGTAAAAAATGCTTAGACTTATTTATTTGTTTCTATCCATTTTCTGTGGCGATGGATCAAGCAGTCAAGAAGTTTCACCTAAGTTTTTTCGGAAGTGATTAAGTTGAAGTCCGGTGCATGAAGTAAAAGACTAGCCTTCGACAGTTTAAGAGGCTGTCTGTTATTTTACTCATTAGACTTCAGTTTAATCTTCATTCCTACTTTTTTCACATGCTCACATGAAGTGACATTACATATTTCAGGGATAGACCGATGTGACAATATGTGACATTTTTTCATTACATAAGAAAATGTGAAAAAATGTGTATGTTTCATTGTTGGCGTGACATAACCAGAAAATAATTTGATAGAAGTAATATTTTTCGGCAGTATGACAAAGTATGATAAGCTTCAAAGTCAAAGAAAAACATTAACTTCGTCTGAGTGAAATAATGAAGAATTTTTATAGGAAGTCGATCATTATTCTAATGTCCTTTATTCTTTGATTTTGATTTGTGTTTGGAATATGTAAGATAGATATTCTTCTTTGCTCCCAATGACGACTTTCATGTCCGCCAGGTAAATCTTTTTGCTATTTGCTCGCTTGTTTAAAGTTGACTTTGTGCTTGATGGCCCCATTGCAACACCGTACATTCCATGCGGCCATATGCTTTGCATGTGACATTTATGTCAATGGGAATGTAACGAAGTGCGACATCGGTGTGTGACAAATCTCGAATATCAAAATGTGATACTGATCCAAATGTGGCGGTCCACCTCTTATATCACTTAAAGTGCCACAGTGTAGCTTCGTAATATTTTCAAAATATAAAGAACATAGTTTGAAAACAGATAAACGGCTGTTAGCGAACGGACAGTCGCTTGTTCGACTCAGCAAGATTCTGATAAATCAATCAATCTTAATTGCGGAAAATTGAATTTTGAACTTTCATTGACTGTATTCAATCTATTCCAGAGATTATGGTGGATTGCTGAACAATCTTGGTTTATTTTTTCAAATTCGGGATGACTATGCAAACTTAATTTCTACAGATGTAAGTTTCTTATTTTCACTGACCTATCGTCGAACAGCATGTGAAAGCGAACATTGTGCATTTAGCTAGAACATTGTGCTTCAGTTAGAATTACTAAAATGATCACGTTCAGTTTTGACTGCGTGTTTACCTCTAAAATTTGATTAGAATTAGATAATTTAGGTCGGATGTATCTAATCGTTTGACAAATCTTTCATATCTCGCTCCAACGCAATTTAATGCGATTCTATTGATAACCATGATGTTATTCACTTCATTTATCTACATTTAGCATGTTTCCAATACATGATACTGCGTCCTCGTTATTGTGGTTACTCTTCAAACTAATTAGTTATAAGCAAATGAATGATAAGTGCCAACCGAAATGTTTGGTCAGGACGCATGTATTGAAGATGATGGTATGCCATTATGTTACTGAAGCGAATGCAAAATGAAATGTCTTAACAATTTACATAAATAGACGTATGTGCGCGTTGTAATTTACGTCGTCTGTGATGGCTGTTTTCGGATTGCAAGCGCGTATCGATATGCAGATGCGAGTGCGATTTCGTTTTCACATGATGCCTTTTTGTCTAATAGCTGGTCCATGTGATAGATGATTACGAATTGAACAGTGATTTGCACAATCCCATTCCCTTTGATCTGATTCTACAACTTATAATTAGACGTGTGTCTATAAATACGAGTATAATTTAATCAAATCATTATCAGTGGAAAGCAGGGCTTGTAGAGAATGACTTGTGTGATTATCCAACATGTTGGCAGACGGTAGACATGACGATAGACAATATCCACCAAGAGACTGGAACATATAACTTTGATGTTGACGAGGACACGAATGCTCAGAATCATCCGAAAAAGCCCATACTTCCCAAGCACGTGTCATGAAAGTACTCATCATAGATCTCAGGAATAAAAATTATCAATTATTGCTTCAATGTTAATTTTCGCCTTTTTTCAGCAATCTGAACTCTTTCTTAGTTACCGTTCCTAAATTTTCTATGCACTTCTCATGCTGAAACTTCCTTGAGCCTAGGAATCATCCTGCAAGACTCACGAGAATTTTGTTATCTCGGAGATTTCGTTGACTCAGAGGCAGGTCCAGAAGGATCGGTTCAGACTCGCGGTTTCAGGGACGAAGTGGAAGGAATCAGTCGGTCTTCTTACCATCAGCAAGGGCATTCCATTGAGGTGTAGAACCCATTTGCATGAAATGTGTCAAAAATTAATGCAATTATCAGCCCTTTTCTCATGTAATAAAATTAAGTAAAACTCGAATAACTTATCCAAAGTTTTGCTTCTTGCTCTGTTAAGGATGTTATGATGACTCAAACATCATAACTCAAGTCATCATGACATGACATTCTTGACAAAGCAAGGAGCGAAAATTCGGATGAGCTATATGCGTCTTACTTAATTTTATTGCGGAAGAAATTGCTCCTAGGCACAATGCTAAGGTCGAGTTGAAAGATTAAGTTTCAAGCAAAGAAATAGCGATACGTTGTGAATTTCCCGAACTTTCGGTTCTTCTGTGTCGAAGACGCATACGCTGGTTTTAGCCTTGTGACAGCGGCCACAAATCATCGGTGAAGTGTACCACTTGTCAATCGATGGTCCCCGACCACCTGGAAAACCTAGGAGGACTTGGCAAATCTGTATCCAAGAAGACTTAGAGACGCCAGGGGTGTCGGAGGGCATAGCTCTCGACCGAAATGGAAACAGGTCATGGAAACTTCGCCTAGGACTAGGAAGATGAAACTTAAAGCGAGGAAGTAAGAATCAAGCTAAATGTGGTCGAGGTGCATAAAAGTTCATAGTATATTTTTATGTCAGATACTATAAAATGGGGTAAGCATACTCCACTAAATCGTCGTTAGCAATAAGCTGCAAATATTTTTAGTAGCTAGATTTTATTGGGGAGACAAGTCACCTTTACTTCATTAATGAAGCATGTATTTCAATAGCCCTTTTTCTCGGTCAGTGTTGATCGGAAATTCAAAGCGCTGTTAAAAAAAGAGGGCATTGACATTTGATTACCTCGTAAAACATGCACTTTAAAGAAACGTTCTCCAAAACAGATCCTGTACAGTCATGCAGCATGTCTTCATGTATATTAAAAACTGATTATGTCATAGAAAGAACGTTGTATATGAAGTTAAATGTTTACATTGCAGCAACGTGTACATTGAAATAAAATCCGTTGAAGTGTTATGAATCTTATCATTTATTACCAGTGCCATAAGATTTTTGAAAAGACATTTTGTTACAATACTCAACTACGTGTATGCTACTAAAAAGGAATTTCATTTTACTTAAAAGTGTGAGTAAACTGAAACCCAATTTCGTTGAATACATACTTATGCACATGCATGTGATGGTTGCAAAACCACAGTGACACTTAGATTTCTTGATGGGTACAGGATAAGTACTACTAAGTACACAGTTAAAATGGCAATTGAAAATCGTGATTCGTGGCCAAATGGAAATCGCAATTGAGGTTACCTAGCAATTTTATGGAAATCGCCTGAGTAGTGAAACCCCAAATCAGGTCGTCATCCCGTAAAATGTGTGTTTTGGAAAATAATACATATTTTAACTGGAAATCATATTCGTTAAATGCCTTCTTTACGAAAGTCATGAATACTATCCAACTACTGTTAAAGTAGCATTTGATGATCATTCTAAGATTTTCAATGTTCAAAGATTTTTAAGTTTAATCGATGCTGGCTGCATACAATCAATACTCCATGTTTGAATTTCAGTACCATGATTCCAAGACATATTGCGAAGATCTTACTGAGGGAAAATATTCCTTTCCTATTATCCATGCCATTCAGCATCATGCCAACGATCATCAAATTGCTGGGATATTGAGACAACGAACAACTGACATGGATGTCAAAAGATACTGTGTTAAACATTTGGAAAAACTTGGTTCAATTGAATATACCAGAAAAGTACTTCTCGACCTAGAGGAAGAGTGAGTTTATTATTTTTATTTTCTAAAACTTCGCTGTTGTGTCATAAATTTTTGGTCTATTAACAAGTCGTCTGACGAAAACGCCAATAGGCGATGTACGTCTTTCATGCAGACTTGTAATCAAGGCGGCTAGTCCCAAAGTATGAAAAATAAATACAAAACATATATACTACATATATGTACGTTTAGCTCTTTCACGCATTCAAATGAACACACAAATGTAAGCAGCTGAGTGACTGCTTCTTTGCTTCGTTAGACCGACGCATACATAGCCAGTAGCGTTCAGTGCAACTGCAAATAAATTCAATATGATACATAGGAAAAAAGTCTCGTCAAGTAAGAATGAAGAAACTATGCGAAAAAGATGACATGTAAATGGACGTGAATTTAGCGACCCGGTTCTGTTATATCGGGTGTAGTCAGGCCCAAGCACGGCACACTTTGGCCCGCTTACGATGTAAATTGACCATCCAAATGTAAGACAGTTTATTTTCAGTTGATTTAATTTTGCTGAGAATCATGCGCTACTTGTCAATAACTTTTAGTAGTAGATAACAAAGTACAATTGAAAGTATATCAAGAGATAGAATTATAGAAATACTTCAAGGGGAATCCAAGATTGTCTGATGAGGCAAAATCGACGCCGTGGCAAATTTCTTGCCATTGTATACAGTGATTGATTACCTCAAAACTGCAGCAATAATTTACACCCAGTGAGATATGTATACGTTGATATAAACCTTCGCAGATCCAAATGTCCTTACTTACTTACTTTACTTTATCCTTTTAGCGTCTTCGTTTCCCCTATGACTAGAGGGTTTGACGTTTGATCAACCGTCTCCAATGGTTTCGATCCTGGGCGTCCTCTTCTGTCGCACCAATCCTCGTCAGATCATCTTTGACGTTTGCGAGCCAAGTCTTCTTCGGCCTTCCTCGAGGACGCGCTCCTTCCACCACGATGTCCAGTACACGACCAAGGGCTCCTTCTCCGTTTCTCCTCTTCACATGCCCGAACCACCTCAGTCTTTTCTCCGTGATCACTTCTTCCAACGGGCTAATGCCACACCGACATGCCACTTCACTGCTGGAGATGTTATCAGTCAGTGATATGCCGCACATGTAGCGTAGCATTCTCCTGTCGCATGCCCGTAATTGATGTTGCATTCTTTCTGTCAGATTCCAGGACTCCGCACCGTAGAGCAACACAGATCTCACACAAGTGCTGTATACAGTGGCTCTGCACTTCAGCGGGATATGACAGTTGCGTAGAAGACTGGCAAGCTCTTTCCACTTCTTCCACGCTGATGCAACTCTTGCTTTAACAGCTCGCTCTGATCCGCCGTTGCATGCGAGGAAGTCGCCGAGGTAACAGAAATCGTACACTTCATCCATTTCTTGGTCATCACTCTCATCATAGTCTTCATGAGCGCTGCTTAGCACAGTTGGGGAGCGAGAGCATGTAGGACAGCGGAAATCGACCACGTAACAAATGCTTCTCAAGCCGCTGCAGCGCTTGTGGCACCACTTGTTGCATTGACCACAGAGGACCGAGTTGACGCCAACACCCCTTCCACACACACCGCAAGGATACCTGCCTCCGCGAATGGGTTCGCTGGGTTCCTTTCCGCTCACCATGTATTTGGTCTTCCCGATGTTGACTTTCATACCACACTTTTCCAATCTCTCCTTCCAGTGCCCAAACCTCTCCATGACTTCCGTCTTGCTCTCACCAGTCAGAACCAGATCGTCGGCGTATAAGAGCTCCCAGACACCTCCGATCATGCAGTCTCTGGTTGCCTCCTCCATCACTAGGATGAAGAGAAGTGGGCTGAGAGCGGATCCTTGATGTAGTCCAACGTTGATCCCGAACTCGTCAGATACACCTCCTGCGACGTTGACTTGTGATTTCGAACCGACATACAGTGACATGACGACATCGATGAGTCGCTCCGGAACACCTTGACGGCGAAGTGCCCATGCGACTGTACATCTAAATGTCCAGATGTCAAAATTCGATGCCCAAATAGGGAGTCTTCTGAGGCGCTTAATGTTCGTCCAGGATACAGGTGTTCCGGAAAATGAAACTGAATTTGTTTTCAATAACATCGGAAGGTGCGGAGTGGGACCCAGAATAACAACAATCTAGCCCTATCCACCCAGCTCACCTTGCTCACTTTGAAAGGCATTGTCCCAGTGAAGGGGGGGGGTCCTAATTTTCCTCTTCCATCTCGAACGGTCTAATGCATCCACGGTTGAAGCTCCAATGATCTTATTGTACTGCAGCACCTGGCGGTCCCATGTCTTCGGTCGCCCTCTGTTTCGTGGCCCTGGCACAGGCATTCCCAACGCTATCCGGGTCTGGTACTCGCAAGGTCTACGTACCACGTGCCCCTATTCACCCAGCACCAAACAAAAAATCTTGGAGGAACCTTGGAGACCCTGATGTGTTACAAAGGATGTAATACAGGGACACTCCATTAAGCCGACAAGGGACATAGCTGGTCTTATAAGAATGTCCTCATCAAACTCCTTAGCCCCGGTTCGTTTGCACCTGTGTCGTGCTGACTTCCAACAGAACCAATCCCTTCAACAATCCTCCACATTGTCATAACTGTGGCGTCTCAAGCACGCACTCCCAGAAGGAATCGCATTTGTTATCGTGTCATCTGGAGATAGTGGTTAAAATCTAGAAATCATATTAAAATCTTGTTGTACGCAAGATATGAACTTTTTGGATCGAAGGAAGTATAATATGTGTTCAATAGATAAGGAATTAATAATAAGCAATAGTTTAAAATTAAAATAAAAAGTAATAATATTAATTCACTTTAATGAATTAATAGTGTTTAATAGAAGGAATTAGGAACTACGTGTTTCACATCAGCTGTCAATGTTGAAAATGAAGAAATTGGTATCTTTTAACAGCGTCGATGAAAGCAGATTTCGATGTGGAATAGACCTTCTTAGGGCTGACACTGTCACGAAATTTTGATTTCGCGAATTCACGAAATTAGAAATATGATTAATTATTTCAGAAAACATATACATTTTCATTCAATGTAGCAAATGAATCAACATTTGTTTTCTATCCAAAATCATTAATAACTTACTACTTCCTCGTTTTTCGTCCTTCTTCACGTTGCACGGTCGAGACTTCAATGATAATATGCTCTTACTAGCACAGGCCTCCCAGTGTCATAGAAATCATAAAATGTCATAAAATTTGATGGACCACCATAAAATCATAAAATTTCACGAAATCTGAGGAAAATCATAAAATTTTACAAAATGTAATAGGAACCAGTCTTTTGCTTAATCATACTTGAACCTTTCTGAATCTTCTGAAAGATGCTGGCTCAGTTCATCGCAGCTTCTGTCAGAAATAGTTATTGATTGGTTTATTGCAATGTGTTTATGATCGAAATGCTTGCTTCAATTGCTGATGGACGGGCCGAACGTTAATGTGTTATTTGAATCAAAATGTCTGCGTATTGCCGACAGTGGGAGGCTTGCTGAAACTGAGATCATGCCCTTTTCACGAATGCATAGATGTTCAATGTGCCAATGCGATAAGAAATGACCTGAAGAAATTTATATCTACTGTCAAAAATTATGGCCTTGAGTACGTTTGAGTTGAGAGAAAAACATAGAAAATTTCTTTTTTGCCCGTACAGAAAGAATACAAACGTATTATTCAATCAACGGAACTTTACAGACGTATTGTAAGTGTTCTCTGAAATCCTTCATCACAAGCCATCACGTGCCTTCTTAACTTTAATTAGTCAGCAATTCGTAAGTAACCATTCCTTCCTCTAAAGAATTAAGAAGGGTACCTAGGTTTAAGTCCATATTTTTCCCCAATAAGTGGATTATATGCTGAAAATTCGTCAAGAAAAAATACAAACGGACTTATAACGAAGGAACAAAGGCCGCCAGAGTGATCTGTGGCTGAAGAAGATGAACCAGGAAGAATCTGAACGAGACGATGACGGCTTTGTTGCCTGCAGAAACTCGTCTTTTGCTGCCAATTCTGGAACCTATAAAGTCGTGTTTATTCATGGACAATTGGTCCAATTGAGCATCAAATAATGATAAAAGAATATCATTTGTCATCGATTTGAAAGGAACTACACACATTAACTACAGCGAGGACTCTTTCCAGGGACTTGAACCCCATGTTAAGCCATTGCGCATAAATCTAGAAACTGCGTTAAGGAGACAAAGAAGCATTCAATGATTTGGATACTTAGACCTCCAGATATTCAGACTCTATCTCTTTCAATCAGATTGCCAGACAAAATTCACCACCGATGCCGAAGTTAAGGTGCCACTTTTTACTGTATGCTTTCATAAACCGATTTGGCTTGATTGGTGAAAGATTGAGTTATCAACGGCTTCCTCACTTTTCATCACTTGATGACGACATCGTTGGCTTCCGTTACTGTTCTGAAGCCAATAAGTTCGAAGTAAGCGTCACTTGTCGCATCAAACAAAACTGCTAACTGAATCTATAAATATTGTGCAATGTGAATCGTGTTTTGTGATAGTTAAGTAATGCAAACAAAAAGTCCCTGATTGATTTGAAAACGAACGCTGCAGTGCGGAAGCATAATTCGGATTTGCTCACTCACCGCTGAGGAAACAAAGTTGATGATGGTAATGAGGAATTGATCTTAGAAGGACAGCGGTTTTGGTAATACTGATGACTGTTGCCATCTTCAAAAAAGAGTTTCTGTGGGTTAGGAGAAAAGGCTTGATGCCGTGTCCTCCAGCGTAGAGCACAAATGATCGATTGTGAAGAAGACACATGATTAGGTGTGTCATCTTCGAGGACGAGATGAGCCTTTGCAGCTTTAGGTGTGGGCTCATCTAGGTTGCGGTCAGGTCTAAAAATAATTGATGCTGTTGAACAAATATCAGATGCATTTGGCTAATTCTGTGGCCCTCTTATAAAGGTTCTTTATATAGCCTAATTCTTTATTAAAGATGAGCGATCCTACCCTACCCGAAAACGGGTTTATGTCTGGTGCGGGTAGGACAATTTTGAAGTCGGGTCGGGTTGGTTTGCCGCTTTTATCATATACCCGAGAAAACCCGAACTCGAACCCGAGCACACAGATTTCAGTAATCTATCAGAATTTGTGCATATTTTTCTCATAAAGGTTGATGTAATGTCATTCGCACATGCAGTGCAATGGTCTGTGCAATTGATTTGATTAATACTTTTACCTTTGTGCATTGTCCTGATAAAATAACAATGAGAATTATTATATCTTTCTTATATATTCACTTTTAGACTTTTTATTAGGTCTATGTCGTTTTTTATCGAAGCTGCTTCACAAATATGATAAAACGACATATGTGCGTCTTCGCAAGGTGTACTGTAATTTAATTTCAAAAACGTCAAAATTTTATCATATCAATTTGAGTTATCGACGAGTGAGAACTTTCTGGGGTAGGTAATGACAACAGTGTCATGTTTGGAACGAATATGAAAGCTGGTGAACGGTAACATCGTTTGAAGTGCTTTGATGCTTGTTTCAATAATCCATGTCTTTTCGATCCGGTTTCATGAATTGGGTACACAAGAAGCTCACACATTAGTGTTGAAAAGGAATGAGCATTCTTTCTTATGCCTGTCATGTGTCAGTCACGAAATGCCTAATATATCTTCACAAACACTTCCCATGGAGCCATCAGAAAAATAAGATCCATCAAAGACGACTTATTCCATCTCTCGAAGCTTGAAGTTAACATCGAACCACTCATCGATGCCACTAAATAAAAGTAAAACAGACTTATAACAAGCCTTTCTTAATGCTCTTCTGATATGCTTTTCGACAACAAACAATGTGGATCAAATCCATTGCACAAAACTTGGACAAGCAGCTGAAGGAGTCAAAGGGACTATTACTCCGCTGAGATCGTCGACCTGCAATGACAATTACGGACCCTAATTCTTTTCTCATCGTCACAACATAAGAGGCTACAATACCATGCTTTATCATGGTCCAGGTAGTGACCGAGTAATTTCAATCATTTTGATCAACTGAGTGACCAGCAAGTGATTACTTCATTGTAATACCATTAACCATTATTGTGAAGTTAGATCGTATCATCCCTGTTCTTCAAGCTAAAAAGAGTCTATCTTTCTTTTCATTATCATGAATGCGATGTTTATTAGTCGTTCGAAGGCGATTCCATCTCTGCTCTTATTATTAAAAATACAACATATTTTGATTTTGTCTATGTTATAATCCACTGTGTTTCAAATTCACCAAGACGCGCAGTTATTTTTCGTCTGTTGAATTATACTTGTATCAAGTCAAAATGGTTCTCGCACAAGAACGTCTCGATAAAATTGTTCTAGGGAAACCTCGAAATAAAATTTGAATAATGGAGTGTTCTGTGCAGCATTTCATGTAACTCTTTCTATTCTGCAAAAAGCAATTGTTCTTCGGAAATTCAATTGCCTCTCACAGTTCAAATGTAGGCATATAAAGGTACGAACTATAAAAGGTAATTTATTTTCCGCCTAAAATTTTCGCAGAAACATGGTTTCAGATGCTGTTAAGAACAATCCTGTCACCATGGTATTCAAATGTTATATCGATGTTTCCCTTGAAGAGTTTTTTTCAAAATCTTGGAAATAGAAGTTTACTAGAAGACATCATAGATTTGCGTCAAAATTCTGCTTCAGGAATATTTTCAAAATATTCTGAATTGATTCAGAGGAAAAACAATTTAGCTAGTACAATTTGCTGCTCACAATGCAGACAAAAAGTCTGATGAATTAATAGCAGACAACGCCGCTAGCAATTTGAAACGTTGTAAATCATTTAAGTCACTCGCCCCCACACATCTATTAATTGGATCAGCTCAAAGGTAATGGTTGGTCACAAGACGATAAAAATGAAATTTTCTATGTTTCCTCTGACTGAGCGAAAAGTATTAAGTCCAGAGTCAATTCTTGAGTCTTCGAGTCATTTCCTATCATATTCATACACCCCTGTGTGTCAAGTTACACTCATTCAGATTTGGCAAGACTCCTAATTGTCGACAAACACCAACACGTTGGCTCAGTTTATCCACTTTTGACCACATTCTCGCATACATCGCCGATCAGAAGCATGATAATATCACGTACTACACATGATAGGAAATGACCTGAAGTTATTGGATGCCGAAAATTATGGCTCTATATGGCCCTACACTAAGTAGGCTACTTTTCAGTTGATAAGAGAAAACGTACAAAATTTCATTTTTGCCAAAAACAGCAATCTGCGTCCCATTGGATGAACATGTGTTTTTCGCTGATCCTGTCTGACAAGAAGAGGAACTAACTAGAACGCGGCAGACGCTCAGACTCGTAGTAGCCATGTGATGTACATCATTCTGTGGAAGTTCCATTTTCGACCTCGTTCCCTACAGAAATTCGCTCTGGCTGCTAGTATGGAAGGGCATTGCTCATAAATTCAAAATTTGCAAAATATGGTAACGAAATGTCTACAAAATTTTTGTTTATCACAGAAGTAGCGCGAGGTTCTCGTCAGCTTCATAATTACATGGTTCGAGGGCCTCAGATGTTCAGACAGGCACATGTCTATGAAGATGGTTTGTTAACTTGCCAGCTTTCTTATGAAGCCTTAGACTGATAATGTCTCCTCCCATATCAAGACGGACTGGTCGAGTCATGGTCTTGGATCTTCTTTGCAACTCGAAGTTTATCAGCTTGCATGCCATATTTTCGTTGAATTTAATTTTCAAATTTTCTTTGCAAATAGACAAAGAAATAGACATCAATTTTAGTTGCACCGTGCGGTTACTGGCTTGCCAAAACCGATCTCACGCCGTGATATCACGGGGAATTGCCAGTGCCCAGAACGCACTTTGGGTGGTCTGTCGGTCTAAAGTCTTGCAGCGAGAGAATGAGGTGATTCTGGCAGGTTTGGTAGCACGGTCCCTGCAATTAAGCGGCTACATGGTAATGGTCGCACTACTGAGTAGGGTGTTCAAAGGTCATGTTGCAGCGACTAGCGAGCAAATGGCCCTGTTTAAGGATATCCCGCCTACCCCTAGTGAGGGAGGGAGGGAACTAGAAAGGTGGTCTAGAACGGTAATTCCTTATTTTACCTGGCCGGCCAGTCGCGGTCGGTGGCATCCATCCATTGCAGTCGAAAGCGTTTTAGTGTTCAGTTTTGTAATATACGCCAACCTTGACTCCGTTCACGAGGTTCTTCAGATTAGTCGACCCAATGTTATAGCACTCACGGAAGCGCAGATTTGTGATCTTCAGACAGTGAACCATCACAGAAGTGTGATCCAGAGTTGACTCCAGTACTCATTCGACTCCTCCAGCTATCTATGGCAGCGGGTAGGTGCCCGTCTTGGAAAATTGCTCACGAGGTCCGTATTCCAAAGAAGGGAGATGCAGTTGTCATCAGATTGCAATCACTTATATTATAAGAAACGTGTTCAAATCTTTGATGTCTGAAGTCTTATGGCCAATATCGCCAGTATCAAGCCCCTGTAATATGGATTTAGAAAGGCTCGTTCCACAGGTGACCGTTCAGCATATGTGACTCATCTTTGGTCATCACTGACAAGTTATCCACAGCAGCATCCCTTGACGAATCAATCGAGTCGGGTCCCGGCTGTTGTCAATTAGATTCTTTCTCACGAAACCCATGCTGAAGTCATAATAATAATAATAATAATAGAAACTTTATTGGTCCACAAGAACAATTCGGTAGACGCATTACAGATCACAGAACGTAAACGTAAGTATACAATTCATTCATACGCACATAATTATTACAAGAAATGATGATGAGAACATAAGAAAGAAAGAACCTATTTACAAAACATTATGAACGATGATTTGAAGCGGACAGTTTTTGTAAGAGGAGGGCGAATAGAAAGGGTAGAACGAGACACTCGGATTGAAGCTTCATCAAAAATAGGTCGAAGGGGATGATTTTGATCGTCGCTAATTTTGTGGATGAGTTGCGTACTGATGGAGTCAACTGCTTCTCTGATATGAGGTATTATTGGTTGGCCGATTATCTGCGCGGCCCTGCGCTCAACTTTCTCTAGTTTCCTCCAAAGGTATCCTGAAGCATTTACAAAGACAGGACAACAATATAGAATAACTGATCTTATGAAAGACAAGTATGCATTGCGAATCATGAAAAGAGGAAATCCTGCTTTTTTTCAGATTCCACAGAATGAACAGTCTTTGACACGCCTTGGAAATCGTATGGTTAATATGGATATTCCACTTAAGGTTCGCGGACAGGTACATTCCCAAGAGTTTGACCGAAGAAACAGTATTTAAAAGGTCGTTCTGTGATTTGATGGGGGAAACAATCAAATTATTTTTCGTGATAACATTTAAAACTGTACATTTTGAAGAATTCAATTTGAGTCCAATAGTGTCGGACCAAGAGGTGACGTTGTCGAATTCTGCTTGTAGCTGGTCTTCCTCACTCTCTCTCTCACAACATGTAAAATAGTTAGGTCATCGGCGTACATAATAGTGGAAGAATTAGAAAAAAGAGTTGAAAAACTATCAACAGCCATGCAAAATACAAGCGGGCCGATGACACTTCCCTGTGGAATGCCCGCAGAGATGGAGAACCACTTCGACGTAGAGGAATTAATCCGCACTGCTGCATGGTGGTCCGTGAGGAAGCTGCGCATCCAGAGGATAATTGAATGTGGCAAACCAAATTTGATACAGGCATTGATTATAACATCATGAGGCAACATGTCAAAAGCTTTAGAGAAATCGACGGTAAGGACACGCACTGCCCCCGATTTACCATCAAGAAACTGCAAGATCTTGTTGTACAAAAGTGTCATGGCGACGGATGTGCCTCTGGAAGGAACGTAGGCGAATTGTTTTTCACTGATTTTATCAATGACATGCGGAAGGATCCAATTCTGTGTGACTGCGCTCAAGACACTTAGAAAGGGTGGGAAGCAGTGAAATCGGCCGAAAGTGCTGCAATTCCGAAGGGTGGGGGCACTTTGGGATGGGTGAAATGAAAGCAGACTTAAAGCATGCAGGAACTTGACCATGGCGAAGACTGGAATTGAATAGCGAAGTAATAGCAGGGGCAAGTAGTGATGAGAAATCGCGAAAAATCCAAGACGGAATTCCGTCGGGTCCTGGACTTCTTTTCTTCAAGTTTGTTAGTGTTGATTGCACTTCAGAAACAGAAACTTGCAGACTATTATTGTGGAAACCGTGGTCGCAGGACGGTGGACACTCTGAAACATTGGTATTACGGGCGTTGTCGTGGATGGAGACGAAGAAATCGGCTAGTTGTTCGGCTGTGAAGGGTGCTGTATTGTTACTGCGATCCGGTTTTGATCGGCTAAGATCTTTGATTACACATCAGATTTTCTTTGAGTTACGAGAAGCTATAGCTGTGTTTACATAGGCTTGTTTTAGATGGTAAGTGTGGCGTATGACTTCGTCGCGGAGTCGAATATATTTAAGTCGCTTGTTTGAATTAAACGCCCGATCACGATCATCTATCAAAATTTTCAAGGATATCTTCATCCAGGGAGGGTCAGTGTTCCGGAAACGTACGGTGCGAGTGGGAAAACAGTGATCGAAAAGAGCATAGAGGCACGATTGGAACACAGAAGTCGCTGAATCCACGGAATTTTCTGAGTTCACTAATGCTGACCAGTCGAATTGATGTATAAGTTCACAGAATTTGGCTTTGTTTGAGGCATTGACCTTACGAACTACTTTCTTGATACAAGACGGTCTGTTGGAGGACTTGTCAAGCCACAATATGACTTAATGGTCTGATTTCCCAATTGGTCCAAGTCTTTGAGGTTTGCATGTCACAGGGATGTTTGTCAGAATTTGGTCTAGAGTGTTGCAGCCTCTTGTGGGAAAGTTTACCATGGCTGTTGTCCCAGTAAGTCGTTGAATTTCGTCGGTATGAAACCGTAGGTCGTTCAAGTCGCCAACTATAATGATTCTGGTATCAGAAGGATCTGAAGTAGATGACAAACAATAGTCGATAATGTTGACTATGCAAGAGATGGCGTCTTCATGGTCACTAGCACTGTTCCAGAATGGATGATATAGTGTTATTAGTAGGGCAGTTTTTTTTGACTTGTCAAAAAAAGTCAAAATTTTGTCAAAAATATGGGTTCGGTAAAAAAAGTCAAAATTTATGACTGCAGGATTTTAGCTAAAAGAATGACACAAATTGAGGTACGTGAAATCGTCAATTCTTTCGAAGGAACGGACATCCTTGTTAGTCGTGCTAAAGCTGCTGTCAATGATGCCACAGTCGCACAGTCCCTCGTGAAGATTCAGCGCGACTACCAAGGAACTTCCGAAACTGATCGAGAAAATGGAGAGCTCGAAATACACTCTCAAAGAAGCCCACGACGATATAGCGACACTAAACTTGAAGCAGGACTGTGTGGGCATCGGTGCTTACATAAAAAATGCATGATCAAGAACTGTGACGTTGACAACATTATCAAATCAAAACAAGTGAACGTGTCTCCAGCCGTGTACGCTGAACTTCGGTGCTGTCAGCCAACTTCTGCTGCAGTTGAACGATCCTTTTCTATGCTGGGTAAGCTTTTGCGCAAGGACAGACCTTTCTTGCCTGAAAATGTATGCAACTATTTGTGTATGTACTACAATAAACTGTAATGGAATATGATTCTAGATTGGAAAATTCGCGTTTTCTTTAAGGTCAAAATTTGTCAAATTTTCTCGTTTTCAAGGTCAAAATTTGCTTTTTATAGGTCCAAAAAAAACTGCCCTAGTTATTAGAAGAAGCTTGGGCATTAAAATAGGTAGTATCTCCGATTTGCAAGTACGGAGTGAAGGTATCTCGTTGTCTGACAGAGTTGAGCAGACGAGAGAATCTCGAACGTAACACAAGATGCCTCCGCCATTGCGATTTCGATCTTTCCTGAAGATGTTGTAGCCTTTACAGGCTATAGCACTGTCTGGTATGGTAGTGTCAAGCCATGTTTCACATATGATGACGAAGTCGGGTGAGTACTTGTTCGTCAGCATTGCCACCTCATCCACCTTATTGATGAGTGACCTTATGTTAGTAAGGATGAGGGACGGTTATCTTTTCGAAAAAGGCGAGTTGTTAAGTCGCTGATGCGGAGTGGTTTGTCTCTGGCGTTGAATAGGCACCAAGAAGCGAGAGAGAGATATTCCTCTTCCTTGTACGGAATTCTCGTCCCTAGACCGGGAAATCCAGTTTCCATGACGATGTGTGATGCGAACTGAGATAGCATGTGACGTATCGTCTGGGAAAGCTGGCAAGCGACACACAGGCATAGATTTGGGAGTAGAAATCTTTTGAGGGCAGAGAAGGCGAGAACACTGTTTCCGATGACGTATGTGGTTGGGAAGCTTGGGAAGACACAGACCATGAACTTGACACAGGCGCATGGTTGGCGAGAAAACTTGGCCCAGTGCACGACAGCGATGTGAGTGACGCAGGGATAGATTGAGGCTCAACATGTTGATTAGATCGAATGGGGACGCCATGAAACCAGACAGGTCTCCTCATGGCACGGCTGGGAGGAGGAGCGCGCGCGCGGAGCTGCAGGAGGACGTCACGGGTGTACATGAGGCGGGGAGATGGGGCCATCAATGTTAGTCACTGCCAATTGAGTAAGAAAAAGGCAGAATCAGTTGCAGATATCGGTTGACTACTGGGATAGGTAACGCAGAGCACAGAAAACGACGATCGGAAAGTGAACAGGAGGACAAGGAGCACAATATGAAAGCATCGAGCGAGCAGCAATAGATGACGAGAACGAAAAAGTGGTGGTATAAAGTCACTGAACGCCCGAGGCAGGAGAAGTTCACCTTCCCGCTCGCGCGCTGGCCAGCGAATGAGTATTTCCGGACTATCCCTTCTCTTAGATGGATTCCTCTCTGATCGTCGTCTATTCAGCATAGATTCCTCTCTTTCACCCATTATCTTTCTTGTGTCAAGAAATGACATTCTATGTCTTACAAGAATTTCAATTCAGTCTTTCTCCGATGACTCCACGCTTCATACATCCCTTTTCTATCCCAGTCAAACGGCTTATAGCCAACGGCTGGGCCAGGATTGAACGCATTTATTGAGTCTGACTGACAGAGAATTCTGTCTTGTGGTCGCTCCAACCCAGTCATGTTCAATGAAAGCAAGACTCAGTCGATTCGTTTTTCTCATTGACGTGTTCAAGAGAGTTCCAGCATCCCCATGACAATGCTCCCTTTCAGGGTGAACAGCATTTTTAGCTTGGTGTGACACTGTCCGACTCTTTAGGTTGGTCAGTCCACATCCGCCAAATTGCTTACCTACGATTTTCCCAACGTCATAGCGCATTGTTTCGAGCCCGTGCTTACTTCAACCCTTAACAGTTGTTCGTACTTAACGTTACTTCTGTTCCTCTACGTCCGCGGCCTTTTACCAGATTCATGAGAGGAAGTAACTACTCAAACCCATACTTTGTTACTAATCCTCGTTGTCGGACTGAACACTCTTTGAGAGATCCTTCTTTTTATTCTTTCTCCTTCTTTAGACCACCTAGGTTGTGGAATAAGATTCGTTTGAGGTTGTTTCCAACATCTGTTACTGCTGAGGCATTCAAGATGATGTTAATAAGTTTCCACTGAACTCGATGATTTGTAGGGTTTGTCTACTTTGTTTCTGTTATGTTATCTTCGTCTTTAGTATTTTCGTCTTTTTCGCTATTTCCACTTTTACTTTTGCCAGTTATACAGTTACTATTTCTTACATACTTATCATGCATTTTACATCCGCATTTCTGTATATTCTCTACTTCTACCACCTTGTCTTCATTGTTTCTGTTATTAGCCTACTTAGTTATACAGTTGAATTACATATTTTTATTTTACGGTTACATAATAACATAATAAACATAATACACAATAGTTACCTAGTTGTAGCTCTCTTACGTTACCCACTTCACTTTTCTATTTTCGATTATCTGCATCTTTGCCTTTCATCTGAGGCATACCTTTGGTGTATAGTCTCGTCCTCTTCCCTCAAGGTATGATTTTTCAAAAAAGTTACTGTTAGTGGATCAAAGTAGAGTTTAGATTGCACTCATGCACAATGCGCTACATCACTATCTACAGTTTTTGATTGATACTACGAGCGTACTTTTACCGTCATGCCCTCATTGAATGTCAAAAGTAGATGTGTTTTCCGATTCGAGCATTCGTGTTTAAATGTTTTGGTGACTTCTCATATATTTGTCCTATTTCAGGATTTCACGACTCCTACAAGAATTCGGTGGAAATTCATTTTTATCTCATCTCTTGAAAGAGCTTTCCAAATTGTTCAAAGATTCTACTTGTGAGAAACAAACGAACAAAAGTTAACGCCGATTGACTGCTGTACATTTGTGAATGTACGCCGCTATCTTGACAGCAACATCAAAATGTGGAGATCATTCTTGTGTCTATCTCCTCAATTGTTTCCTGTACATACTGCACAAGAAGCCATACGAAGTTTATAGCTCTGTTTATTTGCATATGTAATTTTTGGTGCTTGCATTTTATTTAAATGCCATTTTCCTCCTTGAGCCGTGATTTTATCAAATATTCTCAATACATGACGGATCAGTTTCAAGTATGAGTTCATCTCAGAATGTAGCATATGTTCATCATATATTCATTATATTAACAATGCAGATCTCAGATTCAACGAATGCTTCATTATATTCCCTCAACGAAAAACTTTCATTTGCACTCGGATTTCAGAGTCTCTAAATATCCACAAAATATGTTGAGTATTTTTCCTTAATGATTGTAGTGGAGATGCGTTCAGTCGTCAGTGTTCGGATTCCTAATTTTTTACAATTACAATTCCTATCGTGTCGGAAAAACATCATATCATGATTTTGTAATAATCTAATTGTTTCAGAATAAATAGTGACAAGATATCAAGACAGGAAATGCATTTTTTGATATTTCTTAAGTCGTTCCGATCTGATATATTGAATGTCAAAACAGCCAGCTCGAATTCCTGTAGTAGCGAGTCCCATAATGGCGAATTCTTAGACTGAAAATTACATCATCAAAACATTTTATGATAAATGACAGACAAATATGAATAACATGTTTTTAAGTGGAGCCAATGTTGGTGCATAGCGTTATTATGGTAAATAAAGTATGTTAGTTTTATCAGAACCCCGTAACATTTCTTTACCCATAGATGTGAAATATGGCATGGATTTGTGATGCACAATATACTTGCATGTAGATCATGATGCAGACCCCAATTGTATCCACGGCATTTAGGTAAACGTCCTATTATCAAAACTAGTACCGTATTTTTTTAATCTTTGGCCTGAAACTTTTTTGAATTTCGCTTTTAAGGGTCTGAATGCAATAAATGCGGGTATAGCAAAAGAATATTTTTAGCAATGTGGATCATGGTATGTTTCTAAAAATCTCATCAATAGCTATTGAAAAATATACTCAGGCTGTTTTCAAATCGATTTAATAATGATGTCACTATTGTCTTCATTTGTAGGTCAGCTGCCTCTCTGTCAAGAGGTAAAAATCCTTCTGCTAGTTTGAAGTTTCGCTAGTGTGGGAAATTCCGCTTTTGTAATGTATCCCTTGGCTTACGTAGTAGTTATTGAATCAAAATTGCACCAATGGAAATGCGCTGGATCATAATCGAAATTGCTTCACAGATATGCAAGAAGCTATCGTATATTGAATCTAATGCCTCGATAAATGTTACATGCAATTGTTCCAAATTGATCTTCACAATTGCGTGATTTGAACTGTCTCGATACAAAATAATCATTCACAATGAATTCACAGTAACTAAAATTTAATGGCGAATCGCTGTGAATTTAGGCTTCCGTGTGTGAAGGGTTTCCAAGGAGATAGTCGTCTTTTAATGATAGAATTGCTCTAACTAGAGGATGAGTTTTTATCTCGATTATCTGCCTAGCTTAAATATGTCTAGAGTTGAGGTAAAGACTCTGCTTTGAAATCCAGTTGACTCATGTATTGACATTCCAGAGAGTACACATCGTTGCCTTTGTTATGCTTCTTACGAAAAGATGACTTTGTAATTCATTATAACAGTTTCGAAGTAAGATGAGAGAGATTTGAGAGTCTGTAAAGTTTTTCCCTTGTCAGAAAGAGGCTTCAGAAGTGATGTTGTTCTTAGCTTATCACTATTATTTATTCAGTTGTTTTTACAAAATTATACAGTGCTGTCACAGAACGTATTGCGTAAAATCATTGACACGTCTTTGACTTGTTTAGATTCTTACTGCTAAAAATTGGAATGCGAAATTCTTTCTTAAGAGGGAAATCACCAAATTTGTAGGTGGTTTCAAGAAGCAGTAAATGGAGATGAAAGTGGAGTGCAAATATTCTGCTTTTCTAATTAGGTCTATAACTTCTCTATCACTTGACATGGAATCTATGCCTCACTCATCAAAGCGTATAACAGTATTCTCTTTTAACAATACGCTTTACTGGATGTGGCAGGTCGATTCTTTTTTAAATATTAAGACCTGTAACAGCACTGATAATTCCCGACTTTTGCAACATATGAAATTGTTTTGTATGTCTTCGAGCAATGTCAAGGATCCGCCTTCGAGTATTTTGACATTACGATGTGCTTTGTGTGTCTGTTGATATAAAAGCAGTGATACGATTCAGTCATGATCAAACTTTCTACTGAACGGTAATTTTTCATCTAGCTTAGATCAGTAAGGTAGTGAAATTGATTATTAAGCTTTTTTACGCATTTGTTTCTTACGTTTATAACTGATAATCCGTTCATGTGCTATCAGAACTCTGAAGTTTGATATGATAAAATAAATATTTCTATGCCGCAACCAAAGTTGTCTTACATAGTGGTTTTGGATTATTCTATCTCAATTATCTTGTGATACTTTTTTTATTACAACATTCGAATGATAACAAATACCTGTCTGCGTATCACGCATTTTGAGTGTTGCTATATGTGCGTTATGTAAAAACGATTTTCTGTCATATTTATTTCACTGTGATGAAGGAGGTTTTCGTTTATCTATAATTTGATCTCATAATGGCGAAGCATTCATGTGGACACTGTCAGTGTTGTTTTCCTCAAAGGATTTATCATTTTTTCATGGACCCCAAGCTCTTCTTACAAAAAAACAGATGAGTATTTTGACTTACCGTGGAGGAGCGTTGTTAATCCATGAAGTCATTTCCGAACCGGTTAACTGATTTGCTTTTCAACAAGCGGTGATTGACAATTGTTCTGCTCAATTGTGGAGTTTCGAACTATTTCGTGATAGCTCAATCGCTTCATAATTCAAAGTTTCACTTTCATTTGAATAAAATACCTTTCTAATTGGATATTTTGTTTTCAAATCGAAGTTTGCCTGAACTCTTGTCTTTTACAAGAGTTGTAGGCCTTAATTCAGGGTGATAAACAATGGATGAATTCGATCACAAAAGTATAAATTGTCATTTATCAAATAGCTTCACTTATTCATAGAATATCGACAATTCGACCGACAGTGAACAGACCGACGTCGGTCTGATGACAAGCTCGTTCATTTAGTAAAACAGGCTAGTTTGAACCGCCAAATGTGACGATTTCAAGCACAAAATGCTTCGTGATAAGCGATATGCATTACATTCTCAATTAAATATAGTATGATTTCTTTTTTATCATACCGATCAAATTCATTCGTTAATCGCACCGATTTTGCTGATACTTAGATTTCACAAGAAAAGACATTTTTCACTATTTGGCGCGTGTTAAACAATAATTGTACACACACTGGGTTAATGCATTAACCTCAATGTCATTTGGAAGATAATGATCCAACAATTCAGAAGATGTGTTTGAAATCATGATAACTTTATCTCGTTTGTAAATAGATAAAGTTGAATCGAAACAAAAAAGTGAAAATTTGTCGATTGTCTTGTTTTCTCAAAAGAGTTTTCTCTGAAACTAACGGCGCCAAGATTTATTTTAAAAAATCACATCTTTTGCACCAAGCCCTCGAGATTAATATTGTGACACATCTTTCATCTTATATGTTGATGAGCACTGAATATGCTAAGGATTAAAACTATCATTTAAAAGACCGGTGAGGTGGGATTTGTACCGCTACGCAATAGCACTACGAATGATAGATTCAAAAATTTCGTATGAAATCATAGAACTGAAATATGAGATAAAGTGATAATTTCTTTAAACAAGTCATCGTTTCTCACAGTTTGCTTATCAAAATATCCAACTGGGGTGTGGCACACCCCAGGATCAATAAAATCCCTCTATGGTATGAAATTGACTAATCGTCATGTTTTCAATTACTTTTTGATTCTTACGTAACATTGTAGTATTGTAATGCATTTTAAGCAAAATATTCCAAGTCATAGATATCGGACGAATGTTTAGTACATAGATAAATTCATCAAATGAAAACTATTGAAATCATTTTTATAATTATTTATGTCATGAAAATGACTATTTTAATTGTTTCAAAATAATTTAATTGCTTCAATCGCCTTGAATTGTCAGTAACAGTCACTTCTTAATTGTCGAACTTGTGTAGTCATGGACAATTACTTAGGCCGATAAAGCTAATAGTTATGTGCCGTAAACCTAATAATCAGACATGTATAAAATATTTGAAAGTTTGAATATTCAAAATTATCTTGGTGGACATGTAGGTCTAATACATATCATGGAAGATTCAATATGAAACGCTGATTATGGATGTAAGTATAAAAAAGATTTTTTTTTCGTAAGGAATCTGTAATTCAAACATATAATATAAGTATTTTATTCTACAATAACACTTTGAGAAGATTGTAACATCACTGGCACGCATGACATTTTGATGATTGATGTTGCAGACACATCGGCTTGCTACATATTGAGCAGGCATAGCTTGTCTTCCTGTCGGATTTCCTATCGCAGAAGGCACATCGTTTCTGTTTGTCCAAAACAGTCGCAGTTTTTGCCTCATTGCTGCTTCCGAAACCGAAGAAACGAAGTGCATCAACCGTAGTAGATTTCAAATTTCGTTGATTTGAACGGCGAGCCATCTGTCCTGATATCAGCTGGTAAGCAGCTTCTTTTATAAATTGATAATGGGACTCCTGCTTGCGGCAATTTCGTTCTGCAATTTCATGAAATATGATGGATGCATTATTACTGACAACATCCAACATGTTTGAGAAAACGGCGTACGGCCATCGTCTGCATTTGCGCTTGCAGGTGAATCCTCTCATCTTCTTGTCGGCAATATCCACTCCTGATTTGGTTTCATTGTAAACTGTCACCGTCAATGGTTTCGTATTGAGGGGAGGAACTGGAACTGTCCGATGCATGGAATCAAACAGAAGAACGGGCTTATTACCTTTATCCCAGAAAGAGACAAGTGCGTATCCATTATCATTGTAAAACACTCGCGTGTCTTTCCGTGAGCGACCACCAATATCTTTAGCAACTGGAGGTAATCCTCGATTGTTGTGGCGCACTGTACCAATATACGATATACGTCGAGAGCGAAGTTCATCCACAAGCTCCATGGAGGAGAACCAGTTGTCACCGGTGAGGTTTCGTCCACTTTCCAAATATGGCTCCATCAGATGCATGGAGACAGCCTTAGATGTCACTGATTGTCCAGGAGATATAGTACCTGTACCTATGTAAATGACTCCATTGAGAATATAAAATGAGTCTGCGCAACATAGCCAAAAGTCTCTTTCGTCGACAAGATCTAGATGATCACCTGCACTTTCATCGTTGTGGATATCGCGCTCGTCATCGGCCTCGCTGTCATAAAAAACATCTGTATTGTCTTCTTCGTCGCATTCTAATATTGCTCGTAAAGCAGCCTCTTTGCACATACGCTTTGGACGAGACATTTTGAAATGACAGCTGCAAGCAAAGCTTCCTTGTGTTGAAAAAATTCAAATATTTCTATGACGACATGACTCTCATTGCCTGCAAAGCATTGCCATCTTTACTTTAGTATCATTTACTGATTGACATAGTAATCGAAATTTGACATAGAAATAGGTCGTGTTCAAACTACTACCAGAGAAATAGTTCAGATACAATCATGATTTGTATTAACTGAACGTAGAAAGGGCACTGAAATATGATAATTTTCTGATCAGAATGTGGGGTGTGCCACACCCCTATTGGCGGTTAACATATGTTACTTTGATGTCTATGGTAATACCGTCAAAAATAACATTTTTGATTGGATGTAATAATCTCTTAGATGGATCAGTAAAAGTCATGAAATATAATGCACCATTGATAAATGTAGATACTGTTTCTGATTGTTTAAACATTGACTGGGGTGTGACACGCCCCAGAATTCGGACAACCGTTAAACAAGTCATCGTTTCTCACAGTTTGCTTATCAAAATATCCTTTCTAAGCTGCATTTCTCACTCATTTGAGTGAGATGATATCATTTAAGGGAGGGTGGGGCACATTGAACATGTTTTTGAACTTCTCAGCAGTTTGAATATATACTAAATCAAACTCAGATGAAAAGTTGAGGGTATGCTAATGATCTCCGAGTTGTTGGACGTTTCTATGACATTTCATCTCTTCACAATTTGAATTTTAAAATGTTTGCCAAAGTGGTTCAATGGTAAAACTTTGAAAACTTTCAACCACTTTTATTTATTACTCTAGTACTCAACATAGACTTTATGTATCAGATCTATAGCTTCAGTTCATCAATTATCAAAATCAAGCAACTAAATTCATAGTTTGAGATTTTTATTGGCAAAAATGATAGCATATGCTTCATATGAAAAAGACACGCATGCTAATTTCTGAAAGTAAAATGTTCATAGACCATCAGAGTTCTCAGATTAGTAGCATTATTCATGATAGAACAGCATTCTTAAGAGCATTAATGATAAATTTATTGATGCATCATTTTGCTATCATTTTGATAACATACTCAAATGTGCATCTAGACGGTTATACGTAATTCGAATTTTGAAGTCTATCCTTCCACGTACTGAACTCATAAATGCTTAGGCTACTTCACATTAATTAATAGCACCTTTGATTTTGTATGCATCTCCTTTACCTACTGTGTCACTTGCCTTTGAAAAAGAGCACGGATCGATTCTTTTCAAAATCGTGCACACAGGATTATTTGTGGTCGAGAATGTAATTGCTCCCTTTTACCTGACTTGTCTTCCTTACGTAAATCTCGGATCCTAAATCTTTTATACAAATGTGAGACTAATGTGAACAATGCTCTACACGATTTGATTCCTGAGCGCTTGCCAAGAAGCAAAACTTTTTGTCTTCCGCATTGTACGACTTGCAGACGCATGCACTCCTTCGTTCCTTATTCATGTCTGATTGTTAGTGACTTTGATAACTTTATTTCTTAGTGTATGAATGTGATATTTTATGATCGTTTTTAACGTTGTTCTTGTAGGCTACGTCATGAATGAATATGATTCTCAATTATTCTGAATAAACACTTCCCCACCACCACCGTACACAATATCATTGTAATCATCAATAAGAGCATGCTTGTAGGTTTTGCGCATTACTACATGTAGGACATTAGACATGTAAGACGCGAGGAGTAGGTCAAAAAGCTGAGAAATCCACAAACACGAAGACAAGAAGCATTGACCATTCATTTTGTTTGCCCAACACGATAGGTTCCAGTGTTCATAGCCCATCATTTTGATTTAGATAACTGATTTATACCAATTTATCAATCAGCTTTTTTCAACATCAATTCATCGCCAAGCTGTCCTGGTGCTTTGATCTCCAGTTACATCGCACAAAAACGAATACCATCAGCTGCTGAAATGTTTCTAAATGGTCAATTTGATAGCGGTGCAAATATTTGTAGCATAATCACATGTCAAAATTTATGAATCACTTCGTTCACTCAATTAAAGAAAACATGGGTATCGAAGTGGGGTGCTATGAATCATGTTCAAAGTGCCCCATCCTGGGTTGTTCAATGTGCCTCACATCGTTAACTTTTCAAAAACGATCTCCTATGCAAATAGGGATGCACTCAAACAGTTTTTAACTAATAGAATGAAATTGATGAAGATTGCTTGAGAAAAATGTTGTGTAGCGAAAATATACGCAATTATTTGGCTGCATTTATAATAAAACAAAAAGTCTGATTTTCTGAAAATTTACTTTTTCATTCAAATTTTGGGAAATCCAGTGAAAATAATGATGGAGAGCATAAACTGTTGAAATTATCAGAGATATCATGTTTATTTGCTGCAATAAAGAATGTCTTAAAGCATAAACTACCCACTATCTATAATTTCGGAGAAAAGGCTGGTGGTTCAATGGCCACCCTCCCTACATAGCATAAATATCAAACATTATTATCAGGAAGCATTAACGAAAGGGTTCAAATTTTAGAAAATGATCTACATATTTGTGGTAAAATTCAGAAATTTTAGTGTTTTTTTGGAGTGAATCTTGTCTTTTGCATTTTGTGACCAAGATATAGGTCTATTGTCAGTGTTCAACACGCCATACGATTGGTTCTCGTCTGCTCTAACCGAATGTGCATTTCACTTTAAGTTTCATGCAAGATTTGTAACATAAAAAATCATTTGAAATTCATAACACTCCATCTTTCCTTGTCCACACAAAAAATTCATTTTTTTGGATTGCTGTTCATCCAAAAAAAATAGAAAGAAATACAATACATATTTAAGCGGACTTTGACTAAAAGAATCCCTAATGCCCTTGAATCACAGAAATATCAAGAGTTGAGTAATCAAGATCTTTGAAATCAGATCAAGGTTGACACATAGCTGTCCACAACTTTATCCGTCATCACATCGAAGCCTTCAAATTTTGATTGACTGCATCAATTCAAACGAAACTGTACATCCAGAATGCTTAACTGGCCTTAATTGATAATCAGAAGTCATTTAACAAATGCTCATTGATATTGCATTATTTTTCTTGAAAAATGCCATATTTTTTCTAAAAAGGTGACCACAATTCGTCATCACATCGACGGCTGCTTGTTGTGATCTCCTAACCAGATGAAATCCTCAATGGATCTAATATTTTCATGATAAATAGCCTGCCCTTCGACTTCCATAATGGCACAATTGGATTTGTCATTCAACCTTTTTGACGCTTCAAAAATAGCATGCTAGCACACAAACGTCATCATATCGACGCCTTCGACATTATGATTTTCAGTGTCGATGTGAGGATTAAAACTTATAAGTCGCCCTTTAATCTACACTACTCGACATGATATCCCTGGACGATGTACCAACGACGCCACGGTGGTCAGGAAGTTCGCGAAAGTTCGAAAAAATGGGGGATGATTTGCTTTGAAAAAATTAGTCTTATTAGAGCAAGAGAAGTTATTTAAAAGAAATTAGAAAATCATTCATCGAGCCCATATCGAGAAAATGGAATTTATTGATTTTTGAAAATCGATAATTATTGGAAATCAATAATTTGTGATTTTAGCGCATTTACTGAAATTGGGGTGAACGTTGGACAACATATATAAAACTGTGCATTCTTCCGCTAAATTTGGTCATAACTTTTGAGATTTTTATCGAGCCCTTTAATAGAAAATCGATAATTATCGATTTGATCGAACAATATTTTTCTCAATATTGGCAGAAATCAGTGGAAATTGCTGCAAATAAAAATTGGGCAGACTTGGTTGATGCCACATATGCTACTCATCTGCATGCTTGTTACTTCAGGCACGGAGCTATAGAACTCCATCGAGCCCTTACGGAGTAAATCATGTGAATGTTTGACACATGCATTGCATTTATTATGTTGGACTAGACCTATTATGTAACTTTGTCCTCACTACAGCTCCTTAAATACTAATTGGGCGAATTCGATCAACTAACTTTATGTCACTGGAATATTGTCTTGTTTAGGTACGTGCGTTATTTAGGAAATGCATCGAGCCCTTATATCATGGGAGTGTCTGTAAAATGGATTGCATTTAGGAATACTAATGTCTAATACTAAAATATAGGCCTAATGTCTATTTTTTGAATTTTTAGCAAAGTTATATTCATACATTTGTTTTATATTCCTTTGTTAGTCAGCTTCAGTCAGTTTCACTCCTATTCATTGTGCCGTGATCTCAATAAATATGTTTTATTTTGCGTGAAATAAAAGTTCGGATAATTCATAATAATGTCACTTTGTTCCTTTAACCCTTTAATTCATGGTGATGCCAAATGGCACACTCACATTAATGATGAAAATGTAGCTGTTCCAGAGGTATTTACTCTGTGATTTCTGTCAGAGGACATATTTTAGTAAATAATGCATCGAATTAAATTGTTGTTTGATTGTTTTCTTTCATCCATGGATTTGAAATATCAGCTGATTTCATTACAAGAAACGCCTGCAATTGACGGTGAGTTGTGAATCGATATTTTTCATTAAATGATTGATTTCCTAGTGAAATGACCCATTACGATTAGTAAACATACGTAATATTATCAGTAGATAGGCTGAAGTATTTACGAGACCTCACAAAACTATGGAAAAACTCCGTTTGATTTATGACGTTCCAAATGGCAACACCATGAAAATGTGAGCAGCATGAATAGAAAAGTTGGCCAGTCGTCCATTCGTGCATATTTGTGATATGCTTTGTAATAGAATGGAACTTTTCCACCAATAAATCAGGATTACAATCACAGGGAACGGCAGGCCACCAAAAATGATTACAAATCGACTTTATCCACACTTCTGCCTCTTTGCAATCAGATGCCAAAGCTACATTATGAAGTCGTTTTCAGAGACTTTTTGCTAAATGCCAAGGATCAAATTCGTGCTTCTCGTAACAGCTTCCGAATTTCTGTATGTCGATCAGTTGACAAAGCATATTTTCATCCAAACATTGAGAAAGACGACTCAAAAGTCACTCGCAAGTCTCTTTCTCCATAGCAACACTGTTAATAGTTTGAGATATATCAACATTAGTAGTAAGTAAAACTCCACTTCTGGATAGCGCAAGATGGCCGCCGTCGCTGACGTCCCCCCCCTCTGGACCGGCAGAGTGTCGTGGTCGCCCGCCGTGGTGCTTCGGGTCTGACGTCCCCCCCCTCTGCCCGACTGTCGTATAGCGCGCGGTGATGTGTAGGTTGGCGTGGTGTGCCGGCCAGGTTGGCGTGGTGTGCCGGCCAGGTTGGGAGGGTGGACTGTCGTAGCTCACCTGAAAAAATCCTAAGTGTCAGAGTGGCTTTGTATGGGTAAAATTTTGAAAATTTTCCAAAGTGTGGAATTTCGACCTGGGACGTCACCAAAACATTTTTCATCAAATTTCACTGACCTCCCCCCCCCTCTTCTAACTTTGGTTCTAGTGAACGGATTTTGTTCGTTCGAGTTGCATTGGAAAGAGGAGAAAAAACTGCTCGACAACATTTTTTGTTGCGAGTCAATCGGACCAGTCGTTCAAAAGTTAGAGCGGTTACAAGATTTTAGGTCGGAGCTCACCTGAAAAAAAAAATCCTAAGTGTCAGAGTGGCTTTGTATGGGTAAAATTTTGAAAATTTTCCAAAGTGTGGAATTTCGACCTGGGACCTTCACCAAAACATTTTTCATCAAATTTCACTGACCCCCCCCCGACAGCAATCTTCTAACTTTGGTTCTAGTGAACGGATTTTGTTCGTTCGAGTTGCATTGGAAAAAGGAGAAAAAACTGGTCGACAACATTTTTTGTTGCGAGTCAATCGGACCAGCCGTTCAAAAGTTAGAGCGGTTACAAGATTTTAGGTCGGAGCTCGCTCACCTGAAAAAATCCTAAGTGTCAGAGTGGCTTTGTATGGGTAAAATTTTGAAAATTTTCCAAAGTGTGGAATTTCGACCTGGGACCGTCACCAAAACATTTTTCATCAAATTTCACTGACCTCCCCCCCCTCTGGACAGCTAGCTTCGATCTTGGCTTCTAGTGGACGGATTTTGTCGTGCCATAGCTCGTTTGAAAGCTAAGAGTGAGACAAATTCAGTGAAAGAAACGGCTTGTTCATATCTGTCTTCGTTCAAAAGTTAGAGCGGTTACAAGATTTTAGGTCGGAGCTCGCTCACCTGAAAAAATCCTAAGTGTCAGAGTGGCTTTGTATGGGTAAAATTTTGAAAATTTTCCAAAGTGTGGAATTTCGACCTGGGACCGTCACCAAAACATTTTTCATCAAATTTCTCTGAACGAGGGGGGGGAGGGGGGAGTCAGTGAAATTTGATGAAAAATGTTTTGGTAAAGGTCCCAGGTCGAAATTCGGAAGTTTTAAATTTTTCAAAATTTTCACCACACTGGAGCTCTCACACTTAGGAATTTTTTCACTTGTGGCATGTTACATGTACATGTGCTGACGGACCAACTTCCCGTGGTCATATGAGAATGGTTCAGGTGTCATATGATAGAGAATGATGAGACGAATCGTTTGCAACAAACCGCATGTCGCTACGATGAATACTTTCGGAGATACAGCCATTTTAAGTTTTCTTCCGAGCATAAATTAACCCCCGACAACGTAAGTCTGATCACTTCATCGAAAGACGAGGTAAGCGACGGTCGTCGCTCTGAGCTCCCGATATCGGGTGTTTCAAAGGACTCTATCTTTTGAAGTAGGCAAGCTATCTTCTTACTTCAAAGTTTGTATGATAGAGTTTGATAGTGTCTTTACTACTGATAAAATTTTTTAAAAGTAGTATGAGTAGTAAAATGCGGAATTTTTTAAAAATTCTTAATTTTCAGTTTTTTCAAAGTTTTAACATATAGACTAAGGTTTTCAAGTATCCTGAGTTCAAATCTGCTATCAAATTTGAAATTTAACTAAGTCTAAGGCAGCTTTGAGGGGTTAGATCCCAGCTACTGATCACTACCTTTGACTCGGCGTTCCTGTTACCACTTCGGGGCAGTGACAATGATGTCTTCAGCTGTAAAGAGCGGGTATCGGGGAAGATCTCTCACTTCCCTAGTGATCAGTACAAGGCCTTCGGGCTGTCGACGGGATCGAGTGCCACTCACTACACTCTTTAGGAATATGACTGTACTACATGATTCCAAACTTATACAAATTTCATTATCTTACAGTTAACAATAAAATCAGGCATGGCTAATGACAGGAACCGCAAATACCATATCAAAATGTGCTCATGTGGGCGAATTAATCGCAGTGCGGACGCCAAGGCTCATGTCAAGAAGGCGGGCACCGGCCACATGATTATCTTGAATAGGGTTGCGTGCGTGAAGTGTAGAGTGCTGAAGGGTGATGAGGATGAGGATGAGGCGCGTTTCTACAGAGTGCATGCTGACTGTAGTGGTGGTTTAGTGACTGATTTGAGATTTACACAGTTGATTGTGGAAGAGAGGGAGCGAATGTTGGCGATCGAGCGAGAGGGTAAGGCTGAGAATGTTGTTGAGAATGTTGTTGAGAATGATGAGTTGGCGAGAGCGGTTGCGTCGTTGGAGGGTGAGATTGAGCGAAAGAGAGTGCTTGAGAGTGATGATGAGGATGATGTGGATTTAGATAGGGAGCGTGTGAGGAAGTTGAGCTCTTCGTCGTCGGAGGTGTCAAACATCGTCATCACCGACCCCCCGAAGAGCTCATCTTCCCCAAAAGTGAAGAGTGGTGGGATTCGTGTGCAGTCGGCGAGGTGGTTGAAGGATGAAGAGAAGAGGCATGTTTCGCAGCAGATGGCGCATGATTTGTTGGTTAATAAGTATGAGAGTTTGAAGAAAGTGAAGGATGAAGTTGTGAAGGAGTTGGATGAGTTAAAAAAGAAGGAACGGAAGTCGAAGGAGGTAGCGGATGAAAATATTAGAATGAGGCGTAGTGTGACTGATTTGAAGAAAAAGACGCGAGAGTTGGAAGAGAAGAATGATGAGTGTGAGAAGAGGGCGAGTGCTGCGGAGAGAAGAATGAGAGATGCAGAAGCGAAGTTTGAGGAGATGATGAAGGAGATGAGTGTGTTGAGAACGAGGAATGTTGAGTTGGAGAGGACTGTGGCTCGGCGGGGTGATGAGAGGCAGGCGTATGAGAAGTTGGAGCGCATGAGGGATGAGTGGGAACGTGTGAATGAGGATCGTTTGTTTGAATTTCACATCCCTATTCGGGATAATCATTTGGCCGGCGAAGTACTCGTAAACCAGAATTTAGACGAATCCATCCTATGCTACAATGGTCATCCAACGAAAAAATTTTTGCATGCCAGCCTACGAATGCGCGGTCACTTGCACAAATTTTCTATTCGGAAGCGCGCGAGACTGCCAAAGGATGGCTAACTTGGTAAGTGAAAAGTAAATAAGATAGTATATCCTATTCTAATACATATCATTTTCATTGCAGATCTTTGCCCACCTTCACCACCCCATCAATTCACTCCCGAGAACGAAACATCGGCTCTCTTAAGGGCCACCTAGGGGCAAGACATGATAGAACCTCCACGCGGTTTGCCCTGGGCAGTCTTCGGACTGGCGAATACTATCATTAAGTTGAATCTGCTATCAGTCAACTTGAACGTTGCGTCGCGTTAGAGGGGTATATAAACCACTGCCTCTCATTTCATTTCATTTCAATCATGCAGACGCCGAACAGTCAAGTCAGCTCTCCTCGCGGACCGCAGTTAAGGCCGCGAAATTTATTTGAGGAGTTTGCCAGGCTAGAGGAGCAAGACAGAGTTTTTAATAATCTTGCTCGGATTGGCAATCCGATGACAGCAACTGCTGTCAATCCAACGGAATGGCGCTACATTCCACTTTTTAGTCACGTGCCAATTAGCGTGGAAGTCGACAGTGCTACCAAAGAGAGAGTCAAAGACTCTCAGCAGAATTGGTAGGGTGTAAGATGACGTTACTCCCGAGAACGAACCATCGGCTCTCTTAAGGGCCACCATGGGGCAAGACATGATAGAACCTCCTCGCGGTTTGCCCTGGGCAGTCTTCGGACTGGCGAATACTATCATTAAGTTGAATCTGCTATCAGTCAACTTCAACATTATGCAGTCGATTGCTATCCCTGAAGCATTCTGATTCGCTGTTGAGCAATTCATTGTTGAAAACCCTATATAAGCCAGAAGATTGTAGCGCTTCTCATTCAATTTGAAGTCACGATGGAAGCGACATCTGCCGACAACATTCCCGTCTTCACCGATGAAGACAACGTCATTCCCGAGTTCGTCATCCTCGACGAGTGGGATGAGGATGAGAAGAAGGGGAAGATCAAGAGGATCGTTTGGACGGATGAGGTGTGCACTCCAAATACCACCCGCATCCGAAAGGTGCCAGATGCACCACCACGGCTTAGGCGGCACAGGGTTTATGACAACCTAACTGTCATACCTATTGACTATTCAAGCCAATAGTCAACTTAATTGTCACCGAGAACGAACCATCGGCTCTCTTAAGGGCCACCATGGGGCAAGACATGATAGAACCTCCTCGCGGTTTGCCCTGGGCAGTCTTCGGACTGGCGAATACTATCATTAAGTTGAATCTGCTATCAGTCAACTTGAACGTTGCAAATGAAGTTCGGTGTAATACTTCCTTTCGACGGGCGTTCCTGTAAAGGGCGGCGGTGAAACCCGTAGCTATGTATACCGCAAGGGACATTCGGCAATGGTCAATCTTGTTAAACCTCTCTGCGTCATGTTTGCAAGTGATTGCCTCTGTCTCAACGTAGTATGCATTCGCGCCAGGGCGACATTTAGCCAACTGTCGAAGGTTGCCTAAAACTTTCCATTGCATACGTTATGAGAACCATGAGTTCTACCTGTCTCTATCAATGAGACGAATTGATGAATGGAATGAAATGGGAGGACACTCACGCGCGACACGCAACATAACACACTTCTCTCTTCCGTAGTCTAACAAGCTCTTTACACATGGATCGCAGTCGATTGCTATCCCTGTATCAGAAGTGTAAGCTATCTTATTTTATTTGACACTATTTCATCTACCATCATCGTCCATATGAAATGTTTTAAGATTTACAAGTTAGACTAAGCGTGCTACTATTTCCAAATGAAAAAGTATACATGGTTAAATCATCCACTGAAGCCCCATCCGTAGTCTAACAAGCTCTTTACACATGGATCACAGTCGATTGCTATCCCTGTATCAGAAGTGTAAGCTATCTTAATTTTATTTGACACTATTTCATCTACCATCATCGTCCATATGAAATGTTTTAAGATTTACAAGTTAGACTAAGCGTGCTACTATTTCCAAATGAAAATGTATACATGGTTAAATCATCCACTGAAGCCCCATTCAAGTAAGTCAGTATGAAAGCAAAGATAATACGAAATAAAAATTTATTATGGCATGTATTTCAAAAGGTCTTCATCGTCAATATCGTCCCAGAGTCTGGCTTCACATAGATAACAAAAACAGTTCAGTTGCTTTAATCGTTCTTCCACTGCGAGCCTCACTTTGTCAATATACTCCCACTCTCCATAGTTCGTGGCTGGGAGTTAGGGGTGTACCACTCCCATAATTGGTGGAGGAATTTCGTGCTGGTGATCTCCATCACATCGTCAGTATCGTACTGGAGATACTTCCACCTCACGCGTGTTAAGTCGGGACACTCCTTCTCACATACACTCTCTTCGTTGTTCGCTAGTAATAACACCTTCTCTACCTTCGTTGGAGCGTTTGGTGTTGAGGATGGAGAAGAGAATTTTGTGTTTGGTGTTGTCGGAGGGCTTGTCATGTTGACTGTGAATAATAACATAACTTTGAAATGTTTTCTAATTCTTAAGTATCAACAAGCAACCAATCAGAATGAACAGCCAATGAATGATGAATATGAAAGTATATATGTAAAGTGACATTCGTGTCATTTCACTCTGTCTTTGAGACGCATAAGTGAACTGTTGTCTAGCGAATTCTGTTATTATTTGAGGCGTACAAGTGAATTCCAAATTTGAGACGTATTATTTGACTGAAGTCTCTATCTTGTTGAAGTATCAAGCTTAAACATAATTTCGTTGAAATGGTAAATTGAAAATTTCTTCACTCATCTCCCTCAAACGTGTGGCTAATAGCATCTTCCTCAATTTCAGGCATCAACTTCATCACCAACACCCTCCCTTCTCGAGGAAAGTTTAGAGTTGTTGAGTCAAGGTAGGTTGTAACAATACACTGAGACTTGAACAGAGATGAAAGAATGATTTCTCTTTCAGGTGATGTGAGTTCCAGCTCAGGACTCTCGCGGCAAGGCAACGAGTGGGAATCTGCCGACTGCGGACATATGTTTACAAGGAAGCACAGTCTCCTTCGACACATCAAACAACGTGTATGTCAACGCAAAGCGGCGTCAATCTCCGGAGGTGAAGTTGATTCTGACGATGACATCTCCTTTCCTTGCGATTTGTGCCCTCTTTCTTTTGATAGTCACTTTCAGCGATCTTCGCACAGACTTCAACACACGCATGCAAATGATCACTACACCAACGGTACCTCTACCATCTCCCTCATTAATGTTTCACATAATAATTTAGTACGCGACTACTGCATGGAGTCCAATACTCAAATAGTAGATTTTCCTGAGTGGCTCCTTCAAAATTCAAACATTATCGAAGCGCTCTTCAACAATTTAGACAATTTTAGAATGAAGGCGCTCATCTACCTTAAACTAAAATATATTAAGATAGATTTTCAAACGGGTCAAGTGACGGAGAGAATACAGTTTCATGTTCCTTCCTCTTCCGCAACCGAAGTTGTAGACTGCGAGTCTTGGCTAAATTTTCACATTCAATGTTTAAAATCAAATGTAGATAAATTTAATGAACGCGACAGCGCTCTCATTTTTGATGGTGTGGACTCAGCCATATTCAAAATTTCACTATTAGAAAGTCATGCAGCTCGAGGTACATTTAAACTACCTAAAACGTTGTATAATAAGAAAGCTGTCATCAATGTCGATTGTAAATCACAGTGTTTCAAATATGCAGTCCTATCCATCCTTCACTATAATGGTATCATACCTATAGCTATAGACAGTGGGAGGATGAACTAGACTTTGAAGGTTGTGATAGTAACAACATGAAAATCAAAGATGTAGAAACGTTCGAAAAACATAATAAGATTAAAATTGTCGTTCACGTGTGGGAGAAGGGGTTGAAGGGTGCCGCTATAATTCACGTTTCAACTTGTTATGAACGTGTAGTCAACCTCTTATTAGTAAAACAAGATGATAGCGAGGAATGGCACTACTGTGGTATTCCCAAAATCTCTCGCTTGTACACTCACTTGGGGCACTCTAAAAAGAGGTGAACATTTTGTATGCGACCGCTGCATCCGCTCCTTTTGGAGTAAAGATAAATTTGAAACTCACTATGAATGGTGCAAGCGAGGTAAATTACAAATGGAACGCATGCCCAAAGATAAAATATTTTCACATAGGGATAATGGTGACGAATTAATTCCCTGCGTGTCATTTACGCAGACATAGAATGCTACATTGATGATATCATCCACAAGCCAGCAGCCATATCCTGCTATGAAGTATGGCATGACCACTTTAGGAATAGACAAAACAAAATGCATACTTGACAAGGTGAAGATTGCATTTCAAAATTTCTAGAATTTCTCGATAAAGCTGCTAAATTTCAACAATCATATGATTCCCAATTGCAGCGTAAGTCACTACATATGTCAGATGAAGACAAACAAAAATTTGAAAGTTGCACATCCATCCTGTCCTAAATGTCATAAAACGTTTGATGACGATAAAATTAAGAAAGTGCGTGATCATGATCACATCACTGGTAAATTTAGAAACGCACTCTGCTCCAAATGTAACTTTTCACTTAGGTTGAGACGTCGTACACTACCCGTCATTTTTCATAACTTTAAGGGCTATGACAGTCATATGCTCATAAAAGGAGGGTTGAGCCAGATGAAATCGTGGCAGTTTAATGTAATAGCACAAACGAGAGAAAAATTCATGGCAATTACAGCAAAAGTACCAGTAGATAAAACTAAAGAAAATAAGACAGTCTTCTTCGAAATAAAATTTTTAGATTCATTTCAATTCATGTCAGCGTCACTAGCTTCTCTCGTTCGAAATCTCAAGTTTCTTCCCCATAGTCAAACTTTGAAGGAACACTATCCAAACTTAACGGATGAAATAATCACTCGCAAAGGAGTCTTTCCTTATGCGTATTTTAGCTCAATGTCTAAACTAAATGAAACAACCCTTCCTTCCATTGACAAATTCCAAAACGATTTGACGGGTGAAGATTGTCCAGTAGAGGACTATGAACATGCTCAAGAGGCATGGTTAAAATTTGAATGTAATTTGAATTTGGCGATTATATGATCGCTTACTTAGAATTAGATATCATTTTGCTGGCTGATGTCTTTCAGGAATTTCGGCGAGTGGCATTAGAAGAAGACAAATTAGATCCTGTCCACTTTGTCAGTCTACCAGCCATGTCCTTTAAATCAGCCTTTAAAATGACTGGTGAGACCATTCATCTCTTACAAGACCCGGAGATGTATAATATATTTGAGCGCGGAATACGCGGTGGTCTCACATTTGTAAATAAACATCATATAAAATGTGAAACAGTAGGTGATGATCATATCCACCTAAAGTACTATGACCAAAATAATTTATATGGCAGTTCACTGTCTAAACCACTACCTCATTCCGAGTTTAGTTGGTTAAATCAAGATGAGCTTGAGTATTACTCCAACCCTTCAACCATACTGAAGATTCCAGATGAAGGTGATTGGGGATATTATTTTGAAGTGGATTTGATTTATCCAAATAGCATTAAAAATAAAACTGCTGATTTCCCACTCGCACCTGAATCTGGTGAAGTGACTGAAGATATGTTTTCACCATTCATGTCACAATTTCATAATAACTTAACAGAGTGTGGACAGCCAAGGTATAAACCATGCCGCAAACTTTTACTCACCCAATATGATGAGAAAAATTATCTCGTACACTTCTGCATACTAAAATTCTATTTAGAAATGGGCATGCTTCTAAAGTCAGTTCACCGCATTATCAAATTTAGACAGAAAGCCTTCCTCAAACCCTACATAGATAGTAACAGTCAAAAACGTGCACTCGCCCAAAATAATTTTTAAAAGGATTTTTATAAATATAAGAATAACAGTCTTTTCGGAAAGACCATGGAGGATGTTAGAAAACGTATGAACTACAAACTAGTCGTTGATAAACAAAAATATCACAAATTGACCTCATCACCTCTTTTCATTGATAGAGACATCATCGATGAGGATCTTGTAGGTGCTAAAATGATAAATCAGAAGTTGAGTTGTGCAAACCCATCTATATTGGGCAAGCCGTTTTAGATTATTCCAAGCTTGAAATGTATCAACTCTTCTACAAAATATTAAAACCATGCCCTCTCGTAAAAGAGGTTCGCTTGCTGGGTGGTGATACAGATAGTTTCTTTTTAGGAATTACCACTCAAAAAGATTTAAATTTTAATGAAGTAGGCAAGTCATTAGAAAAATATTTCGACACATCTAACTACAATCCCACTCATCCACTCTATTCCATACAGAATAAAGCCAAACTTGGTTGTTTTAAGGATGAAACAGCAGGAAAGGAAATAGATGAAATGATTCTCCTCCGTCCTAAAATGTATTCCATGAAATTAAAAGAATGTGCAGATAGTATTAAGCGTGCTAAAGGTATATCAAAATCCATTGTTCATAAAATGAAACATCGCTCCTATAAGAAGGCCTATAAAAAATAAAAATATAACGTTTGTCAATATGACAATCTTAAAATCTCAAGTTCATACTGTGAAAACGTACACGTTCAAGAAACGAGCACTTTCAGCATGGGAGGATAAGAGGTGTTGGATAGGACATAACACATCTCTTCCACATGGACATCCTGACACAAACATACCACCACCCAAAGGAATAAAACTCACGCTACCACATTCAGGAGATGTATTGACATAATCAACTTTAACTCAGTATTTTGATGTTGCTTTTTGTAGATATACATGGTTGTTTTATGTATCGCATGAGATCGTTTCTTCCTTGTGAATATATGCCTACAGTTAGCTCATTCCCCTATATCTGTGAAAAGACTTTTTCATATACATATTTTTATTTCAATAAACATATCACAATGACTTCACTTTGTTTTCCGAAACACTAAAGTTACGAGGGGATTTAGTATCTTTCACATGGATGCACTCTTGTAAACCATTGGTAATTTTGATAGCAATAGAGGGTATAGTTTGAGATTTGACGACGGGGATGATAGAAAATAGATTCAAACATCTTCTCGACTATTCCATATGAAGCGTCTTTATCATGAATGAAATCACGTAAAATGTATTCTTTTTTCTCACCAACAGAAATAGGTAGAATCAAATCACTTGAATGTAAAGGTGCTGTTCATGTTTATCAAGTGTCATTGGTGTTTCTATACCAATCGTATGCGCAGCAGCAAACACTGTTTGTAGCATTGAAAAACCAAAGAGTTTTTTCAAATTTTTACTCAATTGACATTGAATGTCATCACCCAGTTTCAGAACAACGCGTTGTTTTGATTTTCAATTGAAAACGAAATGTGGGTGTGTCTTTTACATATATTTACTTTTCATCACATGCTTCAACTTCTGTTGTATATAAGGATTTACTACATGAATGAAGCTTTCAACTGTATGATATAGACGCGGCATTATATTTGATAGCAACTTTAGATTCTTCATAAGACTGGTAAATTTTTCTTGATGCGATCGCCATAGATGTCACCCACCATTCATTCATTAACTGAATCAGCTTTAGTGTGATATTCATGAGAAGCATACACCACACCGCTTCCAATAATAGGTGTATAATGTCTTACAAAATGACGCAAGGTTGGAGAGAAATAAACTGTAAGTTTGTCATTATATTTCTGAATAACCAACTTATTTTTGTTCGCCATAATTTTCTCTCCATACTTCTTACCCACAGTCTCATTCCATCGTTTTACTAACTCAATAAGTGATAAAGGTTGAACACCACGCTTTTTCAAAATGATGCGTTCTTCACATTCTACAACATCTACATCAAATATTTTAAATCTATAATGAAATTTGTTGATTCGATTTGAATAAACTTTTTTAACATTTGCAGTAGCAATTGATGTTTAGATGTTAGTCCATGACCAAACCAAGATGTGGATAGAATTCATTATCCAACCTCAGCGTAAGACCTTTAGTAAAAGAATGAAAGCGGAGGAACTGTCTCCACTCCAATGATAGATAGTAAATTCATAAGCTTTCTGATTTTTATTCTTCATGATGGAAGTATTACCACTGTTGAATGCCTTAATAATTTTCTCATTCCCAATAATGGTTCATAAGAATCTGATTTTATCTGAATCCATTCATAGTTCCACTTTCCATCTGATGTTAAATTGTATGGGAACTGAAATGCATTATTCATCGTTATTCCATATGGGTGCGAGGAGTCAATATCATTTCTTCCAAATCATTCACATTCTGAATATTGCTATCATAGCAAATACTAGAAACGCCAACTCCCATTCACCTTCTAAATGCAGTGGGCGATTTAATTCTACTCGATAGTCTGATGGTTTATTTTTGGGAAATTTATTCATAGAAGCATTACTGGGCAAGTAGATTAGAGAACGAGTCCTTATTTTCATTTCCATATTATTCACATTGGAAAAATATATTAGCATACGTTTGCATTAACTCTTCATTCGGAAATGGAGTGTGATACTGTTATACAGCAATCTTTTGTTGAAAAGGAATCAACGCACCAGCATCGTCATAAAATGGCAATATCAATTTGTGGGATGTATTTGATTTTCACTTTGTATAATGCCAACTTTCTTGAAAAGTATGCTCAGATAAAATACTGCAGCTTTTTGGCTTGGTATGGTATTCTCATTGCTAGCCAATGGGAGCTGAGAGATCAAGCATCTCCGCCACACGTAACCGATCTCACCAATATTGGAATATATCTGAAATAGTTAATACGACGCGATAGTGACATCGTCTGCGCTAGCTTTGGTTACAGTACCACTTTTAAAGATATTTTGATCAAAACCCAAAATGTCCATTAGAGTTTTATCCATAATTTAGTTCAATCCTTTCCACTTATAGTGAGAGACAAAGTACCTTCTTTTTCAGAAAATGAAATATGTTGGTCATTAATCACTTCATTTAAATAATCTTCAACCAATTTAACCGAAGTAATAATGCGAGGCATCAACACTCTTGTTTCATGTAAGATACCACCTACCAGACTCTACACACTTTCTGTATAAAGATACGACCATTCTGTATCACCTTTTGACTCGGCTTTCACATGGTAAATGTTGCCATAGTCTAGAGATTTTCCATGAACAGCTGCAGAACGATGTCCCCCCGTAAGAACTGATGAAAAGTCTTTTGAACAAACTAATACTAGATCATCATCATTTTAATTTGCTTATTGCAATATGATTAGATGATTTAATATAAGTCAATGTTGCCACTTGTTTACCATCCAAACTCGAAGGAGATAATTAAATCTTCTCAATAATGGTTTTTCAGGAGTCCCATGTTATGTCTTTCTTGGCTTATTCACAATCTTCTTCACCAACGTCTTCTCATTTCCTTGGAATAAGACTCTACATAATAAAGCTTCCTCTCGATATATTAACTGTTTATGACCACTTATTGGTAATTAAACGTTAAAAATATCATTAGCTTGTTAAGGCGCTAGCGAGGTAACCTAAATCATTTTCTTAAACTTCGACTTAAACCAAACAATCCAATCTTTTCTCAACTACATATGATGTACATAGGTATAATCATGCATTGTGCGGATGTAAAGTAAAATGGACAATAGTGTTTACACGCTTTATTCAAGAAATATAATGTAAACTTTTTACATGATAAGAGATCTTTCTTTGGCCACTGTGGAATGTATACTCGGCACACTGCTTTTCAACATTGGTTAACAGCTGTACGTGCCTCATATTAATAGTCATCACCTCATGATCAAAAGTATAGACACAGTTGCTATAAACAAGTTGAGTGACACCCACTTCCCAATTCCCATTTAGCTGTTGGGCATGATCAATGGGAGTAGAAAAGAGTGCGGCTCGATTACTAGTAAATCTCTGTGTAGCCGCATTGCTAAGCAAAATATGATAAAACGACATTTTTATATTGCTAATCTGCAACTTTGCATAACATCATGAAGACTTGGATTTTGGACTCTCTACAATATATCAGAGTTGATCGTGATGGAAACGTACATTTTCCAAACAAAAATTCTCAATGGTCAAACATCAAGAGAGGAATTACATTAACATGGCGACAATTTGTCAACCTCAATGATATCATGAGGATTCTGGAATATTTTTGAAACATTAAAGGATTTCATCTCGCTTGGGTGATCAAGTTTGGCTTCAACATTACAGAAGGAAATTCAAATCTACAATTCTCATTCTCGCAAACCTGTTTCTCATTCGCAAATACAAATTGGGAAGTATAGAAGATACATATACATCGCTCCATCATGACATTTAATTCGTCGTGAGTTCATCGTCCCTACTAATGGCAAATCTTAATCAGACATGACTACCACACATCATGATGGTTGGAAATAAGAATTCCCTACAACGTATTGTAAACGGATCATGATCGAAACGTCTATTTCAAAGATTCAACTGGAAAATGTGAGAAGAGAGTTAAAGAGTTTGCTTTTATCTTATCGTCCAATTTTCAATCTCTACATCATATCATGAACAGACTGTGAAATAACTTCTATATGAAAAGACAATTCACGTATTGGAAATCGCATCTGGCTGCGCGTCAACAAGCTGGCGAATTCAACACTATCATATACTCATTTAGAATCATAATATTAATCCTATCATTTTGATCATGCAATGTTCTTAATTCACGATATCCTTCTACTAACCTAATTTACCTTTTTAACATCCTTCATTATATCATAATCTATTCCTATTAGTTTAATTCATATTATCATATAACTTAATTGTCAATATCCACATTACCTATTTTAATCCAAACAATCTTCTATCTCTACCTTCAAATCATAAACTTCCCTTCTACACACGTTATCCAAATAGTAATCGAAATTTCAATCCATGTTTACAATTTATTTAATTCATTTAGACAATTTCTCAATCATTTATTTTAATACATAATCTTCCAATCTGCCATTTTTAATCCATAAACCTCAAACAACTCAATCCATATTGTTTCTATATCATTTATCATTCCCTTCACCAATATTAAAAGTATTATGATACCACCTCTTAACATTTTTCAACTAGCTTCTACTTATATCAGTTTTTTATCAATCACTTACCATCATTCTGTTCCCCATTTAACATCCTATATAAACATTGTTGCTCTTTATATCCCATTGATCATCTCTATACTACAAAATACTCATCAAATTACCTTTTTCACTTTTCGATATCATTATTTTTATAACATATTCTACATTTTTAAAAGACATTTTCCCCATCCTCTGTAACAATATCAAATAATTATGTACCGCCTCTGAAAAAATATTACATCTGCACTACAATCAATGCCTCATGAAATTTCGAATTTACTATCTCTAAATCACATCAATTAACTATCCTATCACTTGTCTTATTTAACCCTCTTCATATCCCAATTCATTATCATTAATTTATTATCCATTGTATAATTCAATTACATATCTTTATATACCTTTAACATCACAATATTTTTCAATTATCAATCAATCATTTTCATCATTTCATTCATCATCCTCTATCTACTGACTGTCTACTCTTTTATTCAACATCCTGTATCGCGCTTCTATCATTAGGACCCCACTTCCTCCAATAAAATCAACATATCATCCATACGGATGAATTCAAAAGTCTCCAATCAAAATCTAACTCATGGTTTAAAATCATAACAACACCTGTCTCCAATCTACCCTATCACATCAACTTCAATGTATACCCGAAATCCTTTTAATTTTTCTACATGCCATTAATATAGTCCTATATCATTTGTACAAATCTCTACATTCAACCAACCATTACTATCATTAGCTCAAACTTCATATCTCCATCACAACTATTACTATCATTTCGCCATTTACCATATTATTATTCCTATTTATAATTCTCATCATTGAGCAACTACCCAGCAATTACCTACTTCTCAATCATTATCCCATGTCCAATATCTTCTAGTAATTTCATTCTATCATTTCTGCTCTCTGCATCTCACTCATTCAATATTTATTACATAATCATCTTAACCACCATTCCCTAGACAAATCAATTACCCAGTCCGCGTTATCACAAATTTCATAAGCCATTAGTCACACTCTGCAATACATATCATTTATAAACATCTTTAATCATCCATTACTTACGCTTGTATCCATAATCTCATTTATAACTACTTTAACATTTAATCCTTACTTTTATACCAGTTCCTCCCAAATCTTTCCCCTATTCTCATCTAGACTTCTTCTACAAATCATTCTACATAAATTTCTCAACTCAACATATTAATTGCTAACTTCAATTCTATCCATTTCTTCTCCATCTATAGCAAAATTAAAATTTCATATTACATACTATTTAAATACATTCTTTCATATCAACATTACATAGCCTGTCTAATTCATTTCCTCATATAATTTTTAATCAATTCACTAATACCATTTCATATCACTTACAGCTCATAACTCTATTCTTATCATTCAACTATCATAATCTTATCATTTCTTCCTAATAAAATGCATTTTAAATATTTTTCCATAGCTTCTCATTAGATTTCATCCTAAGTATGTTTAAAAATCATTCCACATCTATTCCATATTTCATATCATTAACATATTTCTATCATTTCCGACTATCATATCCTCTTATATTACTTCCCATTCTTTATTCCATAAGTAATATTTTCACATCATTAATACTTTTTCAATTTATTCCTTTCTAGCATCATAGATTGATATTCCAGCTATCATATTTATTCCGAAAAGTTTCATCCTCTAAGTCCTCATCATCTATTACAATAATGTTTAATCCTACATTGTTATCATATCATCTCATTACTACCATTCCATCATTTATTTCATTATTAACATTATACATCTTTCTAATTATACTCCATTTCACATACTTACCCTGATATATTGAAGTTATTCCATATTCCTCATCCGTAAATGTTACTCTTTTATCTAATATAATCACTATTCTTATCATTCCTTTTGTTCCTTTCATTCTCACTTACTATAATCATAGGTCTCAATGCATTAATCCATAAAAATTATAACTCTTTATACATATTACTCCTATCATTTCATCTTATTCCAACTTAGCATATCATCATCTATTAATTTTCCTTTTCATAATCACAATATCCCCCCCATATCACAAACTAATTTCATTCTTTACGTCTATCATCTAAACCGATTTCTTATACTTGCATCTCACCTAATCATCTCATTTTTTACCTATATCCTTGTACATTCCATCACTATTACTTACATTAATATTCCACTATCCATGACCATTACTAATATACTTGCCTCATCTACAATTTCATAATTTTGATTATACTCATATGCCTATATGTTATATATCATCGCTGAATCATATATTTCAATCAATTTATTTAATACAATCTCAATATTTTATCCTCCTATTTAACCTATCATTATGTTTTTCATCATCCCGATCATTTTTAATCTTTTCAACCTGTTATATAAGTTTTGTTATATAATAAAATCATTATAAAATGACAGCTCATTCAAACGAACTACGCATTTCCCATCATCTATCGCATAATAATTATTAATTCTTTATCATTCTTAACATTTGATGGGTTATTTGAAACCATTCTTTTCATATTCTTAACATCCCTTATCATATTCATTATCTATATATAAATCATCATTTTTCATATCTATTTATCATAAACCTTGTATCAATCTTCATCTTCTCATATCATATTTCAAATTTCTTGATTTGAGTATCATCACACATCTACATCACTCATTTCCATCCTTCATCTTACAAATTTCTTCTTTCATATTCTCCATCTTTGCTCATTACACAACAGTTCATCATTTCACATCTGCAATACTTCTGATAATGTAATTCCTCAATTCATATTAATTTATTCATCCATCCCTACATACATATTCTTCTTTAAGAGCTTCTAATTCTCTATTCTAATCATTAACTTTTCTATCAACATTCTACATATTTAGTACTTTCCCCATTAACTATCCATCTTACATCATATTATCCTCTTGCTTAAGCATTTATTAGATATCACTATATCTATCAATGATATCAATCATCATAACCTAGTTTTACCAACTTCGATATCAGTTTGCGAATAACTCATAATAACAGTTACCATTTGTTTTTGTTTTTCTTCATTATCTTCACGCTATTAATTCAATTGATACTATTTCATTTATAATATACTTATCCATTTTAGCCTTCCATTCTACTATCATTACTATCCTCCCTCTCTATCTTCGACAGACCCTTAATTATCATCTTACTAACCATGTATGCTCATAATGACCCTATCTCTTTCTATAACAATCTCTAAACCATTTCAATCCATATTATCTTTTCCATTTTGCTCCTTTCTTTAAATTCCTCCCATTTTTAATAAATACTCATTCCTCATATCATACATTGCTATTACTCTATATTTTATATACATTATTGTAGTCAACACTTTATTTTCACCATTCAACACACCACTCTTTATTACCGTATCATCTAATCTAACCCATGATCTTTCCTATAACTAACGATATCTTCAATTTCCCATACGTCATATAACTCTGTATTCCATCTCTATATTCTTACCTATTATGTGCTCTGTTCATATTTCCCTATCATATCATTATCCATCCATTTTTATATACCATAATTATTCCTATAATACTCTTTCTATCATGCGTAATGCTCCATTTAAGTTATGTTCCATCACATCTATGATTATCATAATCTTTCAGTATCATTCACTAATATCTACCCTATCATATGACGTTATATCATTAATTATATTAAATCAAATAAAAGATATCAATACCTCATCTCCTTCCTACATCATGTCCATACGCACTCCAAATTCATTCTTGCCCATCAACTGTTAAATTACTCTTTAAATTTTTATTGTTCAAATACATCTATAATCATCGATTACCCTCACTTAACATTTCATATTAATCATAATAATTTTTATGTCATTAATATTATTATCATTATCTTCTATTTGTCTACACCCATAATGGTATATGCATCATTCTCCCCTATTTTAATACACCCTACTAGCACTTTCCGAAGAAAACTTTCTACCATTATCATGTTCATTATCGCCTATTCATTTACCTTATAGAAATCAATTTTTCTGATTTTACATTCCATTCATATTATTTTTTTACAATACATCATCGCATACCATAAAATTTTTATAATATTAATCATCCACTATTAACTTATCATTAACGCCAAATTATATTCATCTAAATCATTTTAAATTTTGTAAATTCATTTATCATCAAAACTATAATTGCTCATCATTGAATGTGGTGACCTCACTCAAATCATCTTCATCCTTAGACTTATATAAAACATCTTTTAAGTGGAATATTTTTAAGTCGTCATCATTATCTTAGAGAAATCATACAACATAATTAATATCCATTTTATCCAATAAATTAATTACCTCATCATCATTCTATCCACTTCACGCATAATCATCACAGTCTATCATATTGAACTACAAAGTTCATTCCTAATCATAACATCTATACTGCTCACCTTGTATACTTTTTCATTCATAGACCTATTCCAAATTCTCCATTCCTCATATCACATTATCCATTTATCATTCTACTCACGCAACATCCATATAATAGAACTCTCCCCAACTTGCCATTTTATCTCCGATAACATTTAAATCTCACGCATACACAAACCATATATCCACATCTATCTGACTCTCAATATTCATTAATTTCAATTTCCTTTATACTCACTCCTCCATATATATCCTCAATCCTCAATTACAAACTCAATACTCCAAATTCCATATCCAAACTAATTCTCCTTTCATTATACTTATCTTACATCCTATCAACAAATCACTCATATCCACATCATAATAAGATCATTTCCCTATCATACAAATCGTCCAACTAAATTCCATAAAATCGATCTTTACATCTAATAATCATACGACTTAATCATATTAATAAACTAGTCATTTATACGTCATCAATATCAAAATCTTAATCATGATCATGCCTCATTTCTTTTCGTTATTCCAACTTTACATACCTACTATCACAATAAATCCTATTCTATGTCTTACTCCTCGTTTACCGTTTTTCTAATTCTCTCATTTACATTCTCTAAAATCTATTTTCTCATCCTAATAAGTGCTACTTCACAATCATTCTCCACTATTATGTCCTACTATGATATCCTTTATTTCCCATAACATAATATATCTTATTTTCCATCACCTCTCTTACATCTCGAAGTCGACTACCTCCATCCTCCTGATTCATCCATTGATTATCATTCCTTATGTCTCTATATCATCTTCCTCTCATTTCTTCATACATTACAATAATTCCCTATCTAACATAATATAAGTCCCTTACCGATTTCCACTCATCTCCCACATAAATCTCTCCCATTTCCATATCCAATTACCATTGCATTTCCCATTAATTATACTAATCATCTATTCCTTCATTACATATTATTACAATCTCATTCATTCTAGCGATATTAATTATCACATTTAAATCATAATTTTCTTCTTTAAACATGTCTCTAACATTATTTTTTCATCAATGGTACACCCATTCAAACTTATTCTTAAGCAACTTCATTTTCCGTAAGATACTGTATATTCATTCTCCAATCACTATTAAATTATCATTTATCATGTACTCCTATCAGATCACGTACTTCACACTTCTTACTTCATGACCACGATATTTCATCTCTGCTACCATGTCCCTATCATTAATACAAATATTCCCTATAATAACATCAGTTAATATTTCCATTTAAGACTCTAATTTTCATACCCCTCAACTCAATCTATCCCATTAACTCTTATCTTTGGATATAGGCCATTCATTATTAATCCACGATCTATTTTATAATCATATTAATTACCATTCATACATTATATCATCAATATATTTCATTATCGTCATTCTCATATATATTATTTATTGATCCCAACTAACATCTAGAACACCCAGTCTGTTAAATCTTTTCAATCTCATTCCCAACTCAACATATCATATAATAAATTCCTTCATTTAATCAATCCTAATCATTAATCCTTCTAACTTCACCCAGTATATCTCAACTTTTATCCTTCTACAACTATCTCTACCCCTACTTCCCTTCACATTCCTTACTTTTAGTCATTACTCTATTTGCAACACATCTGTTTATCATTACTTTTGAATCTGTCTTATCATTAAACAATCCTTTATTACACATTAAATACTAATCATTATACTTAATTTTTTTTACTCCTATTTGTGCCATCCATATTATATCATTCAAACATCTATCTTTGATTTTTATTCCATAATCATATTAAACATCAATCTTTGCATAACCTTACATCTTTTCATTACTTACATTTCATTTGTTACTCATCATCAAGATATCAAGATCATTAACATAATATTACTCCATTTTTTACTACCTCTATTTTTCATATATATCTTGTGAATTATATATCACACAATTATGCTTGTTATTAGTTAGCCCTGCATTTTCCACAGATCTATGCCACACTTATTTCCATTAACCTATCATTTATTATCTCAATATTACACACATCATTAACCCATTCATACATCATATATTACATTTATCCATTCCATCGCTCATTTCAACTATTCATACATTAAAAATTTGACTTACCCTCGTCACCTCTATCATAATTAAAATCTAATTTATCCATACACCACTGATACCATTCTATCATAATTATCTAAATCCATACTTCTCACCCTTTATTATTTTCTTTCACATTCGATTTAGATTTTTTTATTTCTCTAATGTATTATAACTCCATTTAAACTACTTATCATTTACCATTCCACATTTATCCCACTGCATTGAGGTATC
>CAJQUW010009326.1:0-17448 GCA_907163375.1 Prostheceraeus crozeri
GTACTTACAGTCCCGAATGGAAAGATTACATGAACACAGTATTGATGGTGAAAATGCAACATGGACAACGGCAGTAAACGTAAAATGACATGAAGATTATCTATATATGCAGGTATCTATTTCATGGTATCATAATCCCCTTCTATTCAGCATCATCACTCAAATTTGAATGTATTGAAGTTACCGAGTCAGTCAAGGCGTGAGAAATATGCCGTTCATGCATAATTTATTGTCGAAAGGGTAGAAGCCTGACTTGAATGAAGCGGTCCGGCACTAATTATCAACTCTGAAAAGAAGAACGCTATTCAATGAAGGAAATAGCAAAAACACTGAAGATTTCGAAAGGAAGTGTATTCATTATAGTAAAAAGATATCAAAAAACAGGTTCAATTGAAGAGTCTCCACACCGAAACGGAGGTCGACCTTCGAAGACTTCAATCTCAAGTTGAACAATTCAAAACAATTCAAGTTGATAGACAATAATGACGGCATAGGTGTGAAAATCCATTTCTTCGGCAACCAAAGTATCCTCAAGCTTTGTCTGAAGATGGGATACTTTAAGTGTCCCACTCATATCATGTTCGTTTTGCCGTACTATGGATATCCACAAAGAGAGCTGTCGAAGAAACCCCCTGCTATTCCTGAGTACAATTGCTACGTCAAAGAGTAAATTTTTTGCAAAACTCACTATGCCAACTGAGATTAAGAACGAATGGACACGTCCTTTTTCGGATGTAATCGTGTTTCGAGCTGGCAACTATCAACACAGGAATCGTCAACGTCCTTGAACGGACTACAAGATTTCACCCAAGTAATAACTCCGTCTAAAAACTCAAAACAGCCCAAAAGTCTTGATGGTGTGGGCTGTTTTTTTCTTTTTTTTTCGCTGCAGCCGAGGTGGCTTATATATTTTGCCTTCAAAGGCAAGAGCGATGAATGCCTCGACATACCTTGATCTTATTAAATGAAACGCATTCTTCCCATAGTAAGCATCTGATTGCGAAATATATTTTTTTCATGACTCTGCACTTGCCACAAAGCAAATCTGTTACATCGTGGCTCTTCCAGCAATGATGTAATCGTTATTCAGTAGCCGGTAACTCCGCCGATCTCAATCCATTGAAAATTGTGGAGGCAATTTATAAGATTTTTGTGTCTTGGGATCAAGCCAAACTCCGTATCTCAGCTTGAAGAATCTATCGTCCTCATTGGTGTTACTCAATCACGCCAGAATTTTGTAAAATTCCTCTCCAACTCAATGAAAAAATCAGACTGACGCAAGTAAAGAAGAACTCTAAGCATACTACCAAATACTGATTCACCCAAACTTCTCTTTCAATATTATTTGCATTTTTTGTAGTTAGCTGTTCAGGTAAAAAGGAATATAGTTTGTTTAATTCGATTAAATGAAGAGCATAAAAATGTCCTGTAAACTAATCATTCCGGGCTTGCGGACATAATATTTCCGCCGGACCTGTATAAGAGAAGGAAAAGTTCTGCAAGATATTACTTTTCACTATACCATGATCAATCACTATATTCCTATATAGTTAAATTCAATGGAATCCTCATAAAATTATCTAAGTTATGGTATTTTTCTATTAATAAAGTTAATAACCTAATTATTACATATATTGTAGAATCGATATTCGGAATCCCTTCTATAATCTACAAACTGTAATTCCCGGAACTTATATATACCATAAGAAAAGTGAGTAACAAGAACAAATATCACCATAGAAGATAAAATAAAGATAAATAGTTCCAGAAAAGGAAGCAAGTTAAAATTCAACTGATCAACTACACTGCCATACTGTCGGTAATGACCATTTTCTTTGGGTCATCTCTAAAGTCTGGGCACCTGCCACTAGCACAGCACTCAAACGAGCTATCTTGAGTTTTTTGCGCATGGATCTCAACTACTGTATTCTCTGGTGCAGCCTCATTTGCGATGGATTCCAGAAAGAAGTTGGATGCAACTCTCAAGTCGCTTTATCACTTAACGCATTTGTAAGAATTGTTACACCGACAGATCGATGACCCGTGATCTTTTTTCGCCAAAATGATCTTTATCCCCAGTTCCGCATTGATGATGCGATTAACCTGCCGTGCGCCGACCACTCTGTGTTGTGAAATAAGCTCGTCATCCCCTCGCCTGGCAGGCCTCCAAAAGATTTTTGATTGTAGAGTCAAGGTATAATGCCCGACGGAGTGTTCATTGAACCACAGTCAAAATTGCAAGATCTATTCGGTACTTCGGCAGAGGAAAAGGCGTGTGGTAGAGCTAGGGAGAAGGACGGAGGCAAGAAATCTAGCTTCTTCACAAAGCTTCACGGACAGCGATAGGGATTTATTCAGCTGGCCAGATCTAGACAACCTTCGGCTCTTACATGATGATCACCCACATGCCCGCTACTTAAACGTCTTGAATAGCGATCCCGTGAACTCAAGGATTCTTATCCCATCGACTTGACCGCAGGCTAATGAGCCTCTAGGTCCAATGTCAGAGGCCGCAGCAGCTCTGAGCCACCTCTAATCCGCAATTTTATTAGAAAGAAGGTATAGCAGATGGTGTCGTTTTAAAAGTCTTTGGGAGATTCCTGCAGCCTAATATGCGCGATTTCCACAAAGTGTCCTCCTGGACGCATCGATTGCAGAACCCGCCCCCCCTTTTTTTGTTAGGTTTTTTTCTCTGTTTTGTTGACCCTCGCTCGGGGAGATGTCTTTCCTTCAGAGAGCGGAGTCGAGGGCGCGGCGAGCGCCAGAAGAATATTCAGTGCTTTTTCCATAGACATCCAGACTTGTTCAAGAAGGTGCTTAGGATAGTAGCGCGGAATACCACCTGAGAACATACACCCAAAGAGGCACTAGGATATACGATCGCCATTTCTCTTTCCTGGCTTCGAAGAAGAAGAACATTAAGGCATCATTCAAATGCCTTTTGTCATCACTTCAAGTGTTGCTTTCCTCCCATCGTCTGACAAAAGGAGCAAATCAAGTCGAATTTGATTCTAGAATTCTCTGTTACTTCCTTTTAATAAAACTAATCCAATAGTTGAAAAGGTGTTCCTGCCCAAATTAAGCGCTCAGTCTCTTGTTTTCACTGGTATTTGCTTATTGTTATAGAATTCTGATCACATTACGGTCATATGGCTCTCCGTGTCTGAAGTCGATATTGAAATCTACACAAAGTAATTCCTATCCAATTCATAATTGAAATCAATCATCGATAACATTGTGGAACGCAATTCAAATGGTGCTACCACTCAACTAATGATGTAAGGATTCATAGAATTGATCCCTTATCGTAAAGCATGAATTATAAAATTCAAAAGTATTACAGGCAAATTCTTGTAATGAGGGAATTTATCATGGGAGAAATATCTAGAGTCCCTAACTTCATGGGTATATTCAGGCATCTTTAATAACGTATCGAAGGATGGCTGCGACGATATCTCTAGGACATAGCTCGTGAAATTACTTGATGAATCCCTCGGGCTAAAGCCCTCGGGATTTATCAATTAATTTCCCTCTCTATATCCCAGAGAATCGTACAGCCATCCTCTATCCATTACTCAAACAGGGAATACAGCTAAAATATCCATATGGATATCTATGTGGATACCCACTTCTAAATATGCCAACAAAGTATACGTGGTATCCATGAACACTAGAACTTGTCACACAGCAAGTCGAATTCGTGTGATTAACGAGTACTCGTACCATTATTGATCACGACAACATTGCAGTGTTGTAATTGAATATGAGAGGAGTCTGTTCACTTCAACACAGGTTTTGAAACCTCTGGAGAGTTGTTCATCGAGAATGGCAGATACAGTTTTCCATTAGATATCTGCGTTCTTTTGTAACATCTGACCCTGCCAGAGTCACTTCTATGACCCGTACGTTCCATGCTGATTGTTCGTCAATGATATCATGATAAAGAGTCTTGTTGCGCATGTCCGCAACCGAAGGAATGGAGTTACTTTTGGCTGCTTGAAAAACATCCAGATTGATCACATATTGATTTCATAAATTGTTGAGCTGTCTTGCTATTGGCTTAGATGTGTACCGAACATCAATTGTTTGGTTTTTTTTGAAGGTGCAGATAGAAACTGCGATTTGACTTTGAGGTCGTTTACTGAGTGAAAAGCTTCCATCACAGTTACATGGCATCTTGACATCTGTTCGATACTTTTCTCAAAATGTACTACTTTCCTTGGTTTTTGTTGCCTCAAGTTATTCAAACCTCCTGAATTGTTTCGAATGTTTTATCACGGTAGTCACTAACGATATCTGTTTGCCGTGAACGAACTTCAAAGAAAATTGCTCAATTAAGAAGATGAGTACGTGTCCTCTACCGCCGAAGTAGTATAATCAATCCCCATTCAAGTAAAACAGAGCCGCTAACAAATGACTGTCCATCCGGAGCCCCATGCATGGTTCCATATAGATTTTTCCATCATTTTTCACTTATCTCATCAGCCGACTTCGATTTCAAAACTGGCACCTTGCTTTTCAGTGATATTCTCATCGGTGAATTCAAGACACTCTGTCACCCGTGATCTGCAAACTTTTCATCACGAAAGAAGTCGACTTTTCGTGTAAATGAAATATGTGATTGTATTCCCGCAACAATCGACACTGAGAGATCTGCCTGGGTATCTTTCAACCATTTGATTTCCTTTCACTTTGTGAATGAACTCTTAGTCATAAGTTGGCATAATTGCAACATCTGGATAAGTCACATATGTTTGAATTTACATAAGCCAGTCGTTCTCTTTTCCTCCAAGATTCAAATATATTTATTTAGCCCATATATTGCGCTGTTTAGGTGTTCTAGTTTGTCACGATTATTCAATTCATTTGCTCTGTTTTGTGAGTAGAGGTGGCAAAATCTGCTGTAATGCGTGTTGTGATTTGCAATATTCACTTAGTAAGTGGGAACAGATCTTCACTTCAAATTTCCAAGTCACCGATGATATTATATTCGGTATCGTGATTTCCGATGAATCGCAATAGTGAGGTCTACAGACGTTTGACAATGCCCAATTTACCATCCATCTCAGGCAAATGTTTACACTAAAATTGTCAATGCAACCGAAGAGATATTATATGTTACCGTAATAAGAATTCTATGATGCGTGTTTGAGCACAAACAATTGACAATTTCAAAATCAAAGGAGTTTTATCTAAAATAACTCCCATAAAAAATATCATGTCTATATATGAGACATCGTAGAGCCATCTAGATGAGATTCATACGACATTCACAATTAAACCATAGTGATAGAGGAGCTATCAGTAATACGGGATATAAAACTATAGGTTATCTCGTCTCGCGCTTCCGGTATATATTTATAAGCACTTTACACCATAGCTCGATAAGTCTATGTATACGAGTTATCCATAGAACTAAAAATATCAAAATACTCTCCAGCAAGCAATGTAATGCGTAACATCGAAACTCCTCCTCTATAAAAAATTATACGGTAATCAATGTTATATTTCTATGAATGAATATTACCAACCAATGTAAAGGTGAAATTATGTTTGTCTCATGTGCAGTTTGATGCATTCGTTGTTGATTAACCTTGCATTTCACAAATTTTCTTACATCACTTCTATAAATACTGAGCAGTTTCGACAACAGATATCGTTTAGTTCGTCTGTAGTCTGCGAAACTCCTAACAACTCAGCACTTTAATGCCCGGTGTGCTCCATGATGATTTTCATCGCCATTCGAGGATAAAGGATCGACACCGTCTCCAGTAGCTCTGAGACAATGGTTAAGTTTTTCTGCCATCAATTTCCAGACAGAGAACAGATGTCGTCACTAATTTAATCAATAATTTTTTGCCAATCGTCTGGTTGAAAACCCCATCCATCCTATCGGTTCTTTGAGCGGCGGGCAGATAAAATCGGGTTGTTTCGTTCGTCGAACTGAGATAAACTTCGTTAAAAGATCGATGTGACTTTTCTTCCCGTCGCTGAAACATTTTTCCAAAAATGAACAACTTTCTTTGGAGATTTTCGCATATCCCTAAACCCCCACTAAATGACTTGGAAAATTCTTCTCACTGTAAATGTAGCAGCGTTTACCGTTTTTCTTTTCTGTCCCGCTTTCGAATTGGTCAATTGTCCAACTCAGGAGCTCACTTTCTCACCTCTTAAAAGCGAAATGTTATTCCATTTACGGTAGAACAGCGTATTGATATGCTGCGAAGACTTTCATCTCCGAAAAACAGAAGTCCAACATCTTCATTTCTTCCTCTACTGAAATGAATTCCGCTGTGTTTGTCCTGCAGCAAGCCCTACACCATTTCTCGGAGCGATCTTCAAGCGCAGCATCCCAAACTTCGAGTAGAAGATGAAACTTATGTTCTTTGAAATCTAGGCCACACATCGATACCATCCAGATTGAGTGATCTGAACCCGAACTAATGCTACGAGACTATTGGAGAATAGTCAGCCTACCGCCAGTTCTTTTCTTTCTTCATGATGAAAAGGGAGAGATCGGAGATACATTGTCAATAAGTTTGTTCAGCGGTCAAATTTTGTACTTGCCCATCTGCATTGAACCTTGTCTTATACCAATACGTAACATATTGATCGCCCACCTATCAGTTTGACTGTGTTCTTCGAGATTACGCTGATTGTTCTCGTGTCATAATGCTGTCGATTTCAACAAATCGGTGCTGTTTGCTGAGTTTTCTTGTTGTTAGGCATTTGGTTTTCACATCAGAAATTGATTTCACCTAAAATAGCAATTTTGGTGTTATGATGTATAATTTAATCATTCTTCTAACATTACTGCTCTTCGGAGAGTCCCCGCTTGATCACAAATTGCCTATCAAAATTCAGCATACCATTCCAGCCATGGCTTATTTGATTAAATGACTATGATTCGCAATCTCATAATATTCTTTGAAATTTGAATGTAGAATTGAATGAAATAGCGTCCTGGATTTTATTTTTTGTCCGGGATATGTAATTGATAGAGTATGCTGCACGATTCTCTGGATATAGAGAGGGAAAAAAAAAAAATATTAAATTGATAAATCCCGAGGGCTTTAGCCCGAGGGATTCATCAAGTAATTTTTAAACGTAGCTATGTCCTAGAGATATCGTCAAGCCATCCTCTATTCCGTTATAAAATCTATGCCAGATTATTACCCAAATAGAAGTAGGTACCTCTAGATATCCAGTGATATTACCAAATCCCTCTTTACAAGAATTTGACCCTGTAATTACTTTTGAATTTTTAATTCATGCTTTACGATCAAGGACAATTCTATGATCCTTACCTCTTAAGTTGAGTCTCAGTGTGTTACATATGAATTCGTTCCACAATGTTATCGATTTATATTTTTATTTTACTTTCTAATTTACTTCTTTTTTTTTTTATTCTTATTATATCTCAATCTTTTAATCCTCCATCAAAATGGTTTCTTATGACAGCGATCTAAGTGATCATTTTTTACTCGCTTGATTTTCAATTCTATGAATTGGATGAATGTACTTAGTGAAGATTTCACATATCGACTTCAGAGCACGTGAGACAGTCCAATGACCAAGTATATGTCGAGATCCAGAATTCTATAACAAAGCGTAATAATACCAGTGATGAAACAAGATATGGGGAGCGGCCTGTCTAATTGGGCAAGGAACTACGCTTTCCACTCTTTGGATAAAAGCAACGTAACAAGAGAATTCTAGTGATCAAATGTGGCGTGAGCTGATATGTGCTCCTTCTGTCAGACGATGGGAGATAGCAATAGCAACACTTGATAGTGATAGACAAACAAGGCTACTTTCTATGAATGATGCCTCCCTCACGCAGTTTTCTTCTTTCTTCCGAAGCTCGAAAAGAGATCAATTGAGCGACCGATATCCTAGTGAACTACTTTGCGGTGTTTGTTCAGTGGTATTTTTTCTTACTACCAAGCAAACTTCTTGAACAAGTCATGGAATCTATGGAAAAGCACTGAATTTTCTGGCGCTCGCCGCGACCCTCGACTCCGCTATGAAGGAAACATCATGAGCGATAGGGGTCAACAAACAGAGAAAGCGGGCTTCTGCAATCGATGCGATCAAGAGGACAACTTGTGGAATCGCGCATATTTAGGCTGCAGAATCCAAAGACTTTAAACCGCTAATTGCCAATACCTTCTTTCAATAAATTGCGGATTAAGAGGTGCAGAGAGCTGCGGTCACTGACAATTGGACCTAGAGGCTCATTAGCCCCTGCGGTCAGTCGATGGGATAAGAATCCTTGAGTTCACGGAATCGTATTCCAACGACGTTTAAGAAGGGATGACAGGGATCATCATGTAGAGCCGAAGGTTGTCAAGATCTGGCCAGCTGAAAATCCCAATCGCTGTCCCGTGAAGCTTTTTTTGAAAAAGCTGAATTTCTCTACGTCCGTTCTCTTCTTCTCCCTGCCTTACCAACGCACTTTTCCTTCAGCCAGTACCGAATTATTGCAATTTCCAGTGGTACATGAACACTCCCGTCGGGCATAATACACTGACTCTACAATCAAAAATCTTATGGAGGCAGCCGGCGAGGATGAAGCGAATTTTCACCAACCAGAGTGGTCGTCGCACGGCGGTAACTCGCATCATCAATGCGACTGGGGATAAAGATCTTGCGAAAAAGATCACCGGTCATCGATCAGACTGTGTAACATCTTACAACTGCGTAAGTGATAAGCGCTTGAGAGTTGCATCCAACATTCTTACTGATCCATCGCAAATGAGGCCTGCACCAGTATAACAAGTTGACATGCGCACAAACTCAAGTAGCTCGTTGAGTGCAGAGCTAGTGCAAGCGTGCCAGACTTTAGAGATGACCCCAAAGAAAATGGTCATTACCCGACCAGATGGCAGTAGTGCATCAGTTGAATTTTAACTTGCTTCCTTTCTTGACTATTTATCTTTATTTTATATTTCTATGGGTTAAATGTTCTTGTACTCACATTTCTATGTTATATAAAGTTTCCCGGGAATAAAGTTTATCAAATATAGAAGGGATTCTGAATACGATTCTACAACTATGTAATAATCTGGTATACTTTATATCTAAATAGATCCCTGAGGGTGACATATTGAATCCTATGGTTTAACATAGATAACTCATGACCATGGAGTGAGATATCAAACTTAAATCCCTCCAGCCTTCGGGTGTCGGGATTTAAACAGATATCTCCCTCCAGCGTCATGAGTTATCTACTACATATAGCACGAGGCGCAGCCGTGTGCTATATCTTTGAAATGGAGTATGAATCGAATAGCTATATGGCTATTATTGAACGCTCCATAGAAAGTGACTATACTGTTTATTTCTATGCAAATTCTATGCATTATTTCTATGCAAAGTCATCCATCGACTATTATTTGGATCTGCCTAGATATCCAGCTAGAAAAATATGCCTTAACATGGAAATGACTGTTTTTTGGATTTTCAAATTTGATTCTGGATAGCTGCCGTAGAAAAGTTGATACCTTCATAGTTGATATTTGCAAAACTTCTTATCATGATGGCAAACAAACGACGCTTCCTGCTGGACACAAATACTCAAAAAGAAGATTTATTGTCAATAAAAGTTTCAAAGAAAACCGTATATGCCGAGAATTCTGCTGTAAATGCTTTACGTGAATATCTGGGGTTGCAAAGTCCATCACTTTGGAAGAACTTGAGCTACCTGAGTTAGATGATGTGCTAGCTAATTTTTTTCCTCATTACGAAAAGGCGATGAATACGAGTATTACAAGAGAAATACATATCTCACTATACGACAGGGTCTCAATCGCTATTTTAAGAGAATTTATGGAGAAAGCAGGATCGATATAGTAAACGATTCAAGAACATTTCCAAAATCAATTGAAATATTTTCATGTCTTTTAAAGAAGGTAAAAATGGAGGGATTTGGAAATACTGTACACTACAAAGAAATACCAATCGATGATCTGAAAAAAATTACCGAAACGTTAGACTGTTTTGTTCCTCAACAACTACAATGGATGGTTTTCTTTTTAATTGGATTATTTTTGGCAAGGAGAGGGTGTGAAAATTTTGACAGTATGCAGAAATCCAATATTGTCATACAAAAAGATCAATCTGGCAAAAGATTTGTTTCACTTAAAAAAGATGAACTGACGAAGTGTCGCCGTGAAAATAATACAGAAAAGAGGAAATAATGGACGCATATATGAGACAGGGAGCACCAAATGTCCTGTGAATATAATAGAAACTTATTTAAGTAAGCTTAACGATAAAAATATCTTTTTGTGTCAGCGGCCAAGAATCTCATATAGAAGTGATGATGCGTGTTGGTTTGAAAGCAAAAAGATCGGCATCAATACTTTTCAGAAATTCATGGCTAACATCAGTCAATTTTGTCAATTATCTGATGCATACACCAACCATTCATTGAGGGTGACAACCTGTACAATACTTGGTGAAAATCATGATGAAAATGACATCAAAGCGGTGTCCGGTCACCAATCAACATCATCTTTGGGCATTTATAAGAGAATCAAAGATTCCAGAAAGGAAGAAATGTCTCTTGATATAAGCAAGGAACTTGGATTGGCGCCATCCAGTTCGAGTTATCAGAACTTGGATATTTCCGACAATTTTGGAGATGAAGTCTCAGACCAATGGCTTCTCAATGAAGTTATCAACTTCGAAAAGAAAAATTCTGCAAAGGAAAAAGTCGTTAATCTGCAGTTCAGTAATTGTGTATTCAACAATTGTTCCTTTAATTGAACAGACAGATTCCACTCACCTTTATTGTTTGTTTTTTATTTCATTGTTTAGGCTTAGCCTAACATAAAGTAATTTACTTGTGTTGTTTACTGTATATTTAGACATCGTTTACCATTACTATCTCCTGTTTACCATTACTGGTAATGGTAAACGATTTCTATATCTATGTTCAATGATATTCAATAGAGCAATCATTTAGCATTGCAAAATATAACATTGAGTTCTACATAAAGGAGGAATAGACTTAGCGTTCGATAATACTTTTTTAACATCACTTTCAGCTAAATGTTGCTGATGAGTTACACTTCTATGCCAAAGATGTTCATTTCATGGATATCCTTGGTGCATATCTCTGAAAATGTATGGTCTGATTCATTGACGTAATCTGCTTTGAATATAATTTGTATGGTTCATCGCGATGTCTACATGTATATTCAACAATAGCAATGTTAATACTCGTCCATAATCATTGAAAATGTAGAGTTCGCTTCGCTCGTTGTACATTTTCAATGTCGTATAGACATCGTATTAACATTGCTATATTGTGAGTAAAATTAGTCTTTAAAAGTTCAATGAATAGAATACTATTGTATCTGATAAACAGATAAGCAATGAAAATAAGTGTTTTATACCAAGAGAGAGGCGTCTTCTATGTTCAAGGAAGAAAACATATTCAATAGAATTATATTTTTGAAAATCATGAATGGCAGATGAAATCACAAATCGCTTGTAGAATCTTTTAGATGCATGCTGGAATATCATGCTGCTGAGGATCGCCTGCAATGGGTTATGAAAATCAGACATAAGGCAATGAAATTTATAAGTCTGTTTTCACAGGATCAAGTTTAAATATTTTCTTTCATGTTTTCTAAGGACTTTGTTAATGGTTCCTATTCATCAACATTCAGACAAGTCACATCTCTCAGGTGGATCTTGCATATTTGTCTCAAACTAAAGACGCAGAAGTCCAGAACTAGACCCGAAGTCAGAATCCAAACAGGTGACATCATAGTTATCCTATGTCATCTCTTGGCTTAGATAGCTTTGATATCCGACATCTCTGCATGTTAACGACGATGCATATCCGTAGATAATTTTGGGAACTCCACATCGGCGCAGCCATTTAGCTCCATCCGTCCTCCGCCTCCATCTCGGCTACCTTTTGTGCTATATTTAAGTCGGAAACTGTATAACTGTGAACTGATACAAAGTATACCATGTAAAATCCCGCAATTCAATCTCAAAATTATAGTTAATAGTTATCTTGGAAAGGTGAAAGCAAAATTCTTCTTTGGGTGCTGTATATTAAAAATAAATAAAATAAATCTCCTGACGTTTCGCCGTCTGGCTTGTTCACAGGAATCAACGTAAAAGAAATTGTCACATTCAGTGCAAGTAGAGTGAAATACAACTCATGTAGATGTTGTGATGTCTACTCATCTCTTAGATGAGTACTATAAATGTTAATGTTTAATTTCTTACATGCAGCTAGATTGCGTGTCATCTATGTCACAACATCCACATGAGTTTCCTTGGTCTGCTGAACTGTTAAACTTTGTGCGCATTCCGCATTGGTTTGTCATCATCTGGCCTTGAAGCAACCATTGCTAATTCGCAACCACCAACTCGACCCCAACCACATATATGAATCCGGATTCTCCACCATAGTAATGATTAAAAGCAAGCAAATAGCTTGTTTGAAGCTTGAGAACGGCTTTCGCTGCGCTTGTCAGTCACGCCTAGTTAAATTTTTGTGTAATAAAATTACGAATTTTGTATATTTATGCGCGCAATTAAATTTTCTATTTTGATTGAATTCTTGCTATCTTCTATATGTTAAGTGAGGGTACGCGAAATAGTGAAAATTCCTGATTTTTACTTTGGGGTACGCAGCATGAAAAGGTTGGGAACCACTGTATTAATCGGAAGAGAGGATTGCTCGAGGTGATATTTTGCTCGCAAGACGGGAATTAATTGAGGCAACTTTGATAAGAATTAAAAGGCATCAACTCATTTCGAAGAAAGTATATTAATGGCCTGTGGAAAATATTTCAACGTGGTGCATCTATTTACAAAATGACAAATGCAGTAGTAAAGTAAAAATGTAAAAAGACAGATAGAAAAGTAAAATACAGCGAAAGTGCGATATTCGTCTTCGTTCCACAATGCACTCAATCCTTATGAGAGACAACTATTGGTAGGAACGGTGTTTTTCTTTAGCAGCATTATTCAGTGTCTATTATGATATTTTGATGGAGATATTGAAAATCGAAAATTTCTACATCGGCCTAGCACTTAACTGTAACAAATTTACTTCAATTATCAGGGACGAGTATCAAAAGTCAAAAGTTGTCTATTTCCAAAAACATTGGAAAACAATATTACAATGTTGAGGTTGGGTTGAATATATTCCAACACAGCGTGCGGTCAGTGCTGTAGAAGATCAGGAAGGAGAGGAATCAATAATTGAGCATTTATCTAGATTTCAGATTCTTTGTGGTGAATTCTTTCTTTTATGACCATGCGTAACTCATTGGCTTTTTTAGAAATCTTGCGATGGATTTTTAATGCCTTGGAGTCAAGGTATTCATTAATTTATGAAATTCAACTATCGTGTTGCAGTAACATAACAATGGTGAAATTTGTTGCCGCATATTTTGATACAATGGACATTCTATCATAAAGTGATATAGAGTCTCCACTTTTGATTCATTGCAAAATTCACAAAGACGTTCTTCATATAACTGCCTGTTACAAAATCTAATTTATGATTTTTTGTCCTAAATTTTAGTAACATATTTATATCATTGCAATCGATATCAAAATTCAGATATGATTTCAAGGTTTCCTCAAACTGGTATAGTTCTAAATACGTCAGACCAGAATGGCTCTCTTTTGCTGTAGATATCCATTTTTCCCTGTTATACTGACATATTCGGTCTTTTGTAATTCTCAAGTATGCTTTTTTATCAGCCGTTAGCCGTTCATCCCATGGCTTTGACAGGTTTAGTTTTGTAAGCAATCTGTATATTCTCCAACACCATGTGTATCTACTCTCATTTCCATTTGATATCATATTGAGATATATAGCATTATATACCTCTTTAATTATATCAACATGTATCATGTGAATATCAACCTAGCGCTAAATGACCGGGAGGGTCATTTAAGATTCACGGATTTTAAAGTTGAATCACAAATTAGGTAAAGTAACTGATTTTAAGCAACAACTTTTGAATTTTTTAGCAGTTTACTTAATACACTACATGCTAATGTGCACAAATAATGAATCTCCTGCATGGGCAAATCTATGAATAACACCTTCAATGCATGGGCAGTGAAATCAATTTTTTGAGGAATATTTCTCTGGATTAGCTCATTCAAAGATTTCGCGGTATGACCATCAATGTCATGATGAAGAAGTAGACATCTAAGTCACAAAGTGAAAAGCTACATTCGTTCGAGAGAAAATAGACGTTGCCTCCCTTAGCTCACTTGCTAAGCTCGGGCTGTACAAAATAGCTGCGGGAGGAAAAGTTGATATTTCTTCTCTCAAGATAATCGCTATTTGATTTCACTATTGCTTTCATGCCATTTAGCAGGAATTACACAGCATTTTCTTAAATAAGCCTTGCGCATCTATCAGCGACGTGGCGATTGCCGCAAATACATTGCAATAATAGGCGCACTGCGTAATCAGCACATGTCATTGACAGTGATAGCAAATTGCAAACCGGATAACCGATCCATAATTTGTGTACCCGAGTACAATGAAAATATCATATTCGAAGTTATGTTTGACTAAGAGTTACTGATAAAATGACATCGTTTCTTTCTAAATCCTTGCCGAGAAGAGCAGCCTAAAGTGTCGAGGACCGAGTGCATATGTCCTATTTACAATGAATCTACGTCAACTCGGCAGTTACTTGACTTAAACTTTCAGCTTGGATGCAAATCGCGATAACCACCACTGACGTTTTAATGCAAAACGCGATATGCGCCGATAGGCTCATTACAAGTGCTCCATGGGCAATATTCCCTCGAATACTCGTCTTTTCCAGTTATGGAATTTACACTGGAGAGTTGGAACCGCACAGCCGATCGCGCCCCGGTTTTAGCAACGCCGGCTGCTGGCCTAACCCAGGCCATGAATTTTTCGGCCGGTTTTTCTCATTAGGCCTACATATATGTCGACCATTTACTGCATTCATTCTTGAACTAATTATCTAGTAAATAAAGAATAATGCAGCTTTGAAAACACATATAAATACCGCATAATTTTTTGTGATGCTCGCTCGCACCATTGTCTGATAATTCAATAAGCAAAATTACACATTGTTAACGATGATAAGATAGCTAAAGCAGTCAAAGCAGCCTTGTATATCATGAGGAAAATTTGCGAATGTTTTGTTGTCTTCTGTTTTAAAGGAAACATGCTTAATGCTTAATTAAAATGAAGAAACTCATTTAGAAGCACATCAATAAATTTAGCCAATAAGTCAATTGCTGAATTCTCTGCTGTTTTTATTCGAGGATTGTGAATTTAACTGAAGCTTGTTCATTATTATGCGTACTACGGAGTTCACACGCGGAGTTGATTTTGAATGTATATGTTCGAAACATGTTTCGAAAGTCTGCTATAATATATAGCAGCTATAGTATAGTATATAATAATATATATATATATAAGTTGTAGTATTAGGGAACACACCAGTAGTCGTTGTCACATTGAAGACTGAACATCTGCCAAGTGAACAGCACCTATCTTTGACTCGATGTTTCTCCGTGATAAATTCAACAAATTGAAATATTATTCACATCCTCCGATTCCTCATGATGCAAATTTGCCGACTGTGTTCGTTCAATGATGTTCATCAGAATGATCTGGTTCGTCAGAATTCAGGCTTGTATTTGCATTACGTCCAACGGAAAATTGATCCTCTCGCCCCTTGAGAATAGTTCTAGGCGTGACCATCAGTATCAAAAAATGTCATTTCTAGAATAAACACGCAGACAAAGCAATTTATCTCTGTGACTGGCAGACCTACCATGTCACATAGAAATCAAGAAATTAAATGATCTAACGGTACTAAGTAGGCTCTTTTGACCAGTAGGCTACAGAAATAGAGTAAGTATATATAGTAGAGTGTCGACTCAAAAAGTATTTGTAGTACAGTGAAAATTATGTATCAACGAAGATTCAGTTTTTTGCGGAGATTACGTTCCTGCCTTGTCCGCAAAATTATTTGAGCAGTTTAAAAAGCCAAGATTTTTTCAATTATTCCTGCATTTATGTACTACCGAGATGACGCCCCTTGTGAGTAGTATGAAGAAAGCCAAGTTTGGATATCAAAAGTGAATTTATTTAAGCTGAAAAATAAAGTTGATTATCAAAGGATTTTCATGAGCTCAGCATATATGTGCAAGTATTCATGAAACGTCGACATCTTATTGTGCTTTCTCGACTGAAATTTCACACTTTTTCATTCAATTTTCACCGACATGATTTTATGATTCACTAAATTCATGTTTTCATTTCTTGATCTTAAAAGTGACTGTGGACCCATTTGCATTCTTTTTAAAGTTAATTGAAATCATTGTCTTTGATTATGTGATTTTGCTCTGCCAAGTGGCAGGATTGCCTGTGATATGATCGCACTTAAGAAACATACTCTTGAGGTTAAGCAAGCATGAAAGTAATAAGAACCTATCGAATTGCTAACTTTAACAAAAATAACCTCTCCAAGGCTGTCATGACACTGAGAATCTGCATAATACCATCATTCCTTCTGCATTTCACACCTACTATCATGATTATTCAAATTCCCGTGATACATCAATTTCTTCGAACCTGCAAATATTGTCATATCTCACTTTTTTTGGGTAGCAATACCCAACTGTTATTCACCTCGAGTTCATCTAATAAAATCGAAAAAGTGCATGCACATTGGTGGGATTTCTTTAAATAAATGCGGAGTTACAACACCTGTCTACCTAATATACTTACTCTATGGGCTACATGTGTCGTCGGCCTACAACACGGCCGCGGTTTTGATCACCGGCTCCATCCTTGGTGCATTCAGACTTTTCATGCGCTTTTCCTCTTGCAGTGTTTGCGTTTTCAAATCATTTCAAGTTGATATACTTCAACTGGTGCAGTTCCAATATGCATGAACATCACTGCAGTTACCAGAAATGTCGGGTTTTGCCGAACACCTTGGACTATTTCTTGCGAATTTCAGTCAAGAGAAAAGAAGTGAATCAGTGTTGTTCGTCAGAATGCCGCGTGCCTCTCACCGAAACACGCCCATTAAAGACGCCAGACCTCGGTAGGAATTCTCAAGTTGTCAGTATAAACTTTTATTTGTCTCCGTGCATGTACGGTTGAAATATCCTATCGCTTTATTTGACCTGAATGCTCTTGTCATGCTTTAGTATATATGTAGACTATCTCTGAATAAAGCATAGAAATTAAACAATACCATAGAAAGTCCTAGAATGGCAGAATTGCATGAAAAATTTATCGGCACACTCCGGGATGGAACTTAGTTAGAGGGCAAAAAGCTCAAATTTTGCGAGCTGGCTTTCTTGTTTTTCTCGATGTTTAGGCATTTTCCAATTATCAAGTTCAATTTGTGGATCTGGATTGTTGGAAAACTTCCGATACATGACGAA
>CAJQUW010009327.1:0-72361 GCA_907163375.1 Prostheceraeus crozeri
AAAAATAACTGGTTTAACCTGATAAAAGTCCCAGCAATACATAGCAAACTCTTTCGGCATCCACCTATACCGGCTTAACTTGATAGCACCATGAAGTACCTATTAAACTTATTAGTATTATGTGGAATACTTAATAAGATAAGCCGGATCTAATTAAATGCGTAAACTTACTAAATAACAAATAAAGTTTTTACCACAAATTTGAAAACGTTTTAATCACAAAGATAATTTCAAAAGCTTGTTTGTTTCTCGATCTATAGTACCGGTATAGATCTATAGACCCGATCGCCGACTGTTGGTCAAAGAGGCTACGCTTCTCTATTCGGGAGTCGCATAGTGTTTTTATCCTAGCCACATTGTTTGGATCATTCTTCCTAATTGCACAACTTCAATTCAGACCTGCCTTGTGACCAAAGTGATGTCTTGAAAATGGTTTGTCTAGCTCAGCTGTTGTTCTGAAGAAAGACTAGGCTACTGTGACTGTATTTGTAACCACATGAACGAATGATGTGCTAATGACCGTACGGTACTGTATCTTATCATTCACCGTACGTACAAGACGGTATGTTCGTGCCACTAATCCAACAACAGCACAAATAAGTTTGTGGAGACGCCTGAAAGTGTGAGCCGGATTACCGTACTCAAAAATTTCCTTTAGAAAACGATCTATCTCATATTGAATATCGTTTTCTTGACTTTGTGGAATGAATGAAGAAGATCAAGAAAACTATAATCATTTAAAGCCACAATACTCTTGTCAAATCATATACCTCATCAAATCTAACGGTCAAGAAATCATTCATATTGAAATACATGTGTCCTTACCGTTTCATATTGACAGGAATTTTTACGGAGTCCACAAAAATACTGAAAAAATGCTAGCCAGCAAATGCAAGGCGAAATAGTTGAGGCGAATAAGTTGTTCAATATGTCATTAATTTCATGCAAAAATCAGAACAGACATACATGAAATCAACAGACACAGGGTGCTCAATTCGCTGTTTATTTGTTTATTGTCTGTTACTAAGACAGCTGATAATCTTAAAATACATCAATTAAAACAAATAAAATTGATAATTCTTCTCTACATTGCCATGCTTTGCTCTATGGCAATGTATTCGTCATCTAGCTTTCACGATGATACAGCCCACTTGTATTATTCCAAATTTAGCTGCTTATACTGTATATCAGTCCAACAATCATAATCTATGCGTGATCAGAAAGCATGATGCACACTACTCACTGATGATGCATTTGCAACATAGAGTATATGAAATGAAACAGGAATTTTATTCTGAAATATTGTTGTACTCTGTGTGTTTCAGTGCTGGAAGCTAGTGTTGTAGTACGTTATTGTAGCCTCTTAGTATCACAAGTAATATTGTACAATTATCTGCGAAGGTTATATTACTACACCTGCGCTTGACATTGTCGTCGTATTATACAAGGTACATAGACCGACACTTTACTAGCGATCCGTATCTGCTTATGTTACGTAGCTGTTATTTAATCCTGACATGCACGAGGGAATTATTAAAGTTAAATAACAATGCTCGACATCAAGCTCAGCACAACCAACCAGTTTACTTTCTTAAAACTTGTCATAATAATTTTATCAATTATTAAATCAACTTTCCAAAATTTCAATATTTCGAAATATTATTATTTTCATCTCACTTTCATCTGCAGATTAACGCGATAATTCCTCGATCGAAGGAATATTATGCGAATATATATATTGTCTAACTACGAGACAAAATCAACAAGCCTTAAAATAACAGTGACCACTAACACAGGAGCTTAAATTTTAGATACTTGTAGAGGTTATTTATGTACTTAGGTAAACTAGAGGATATATATACCGGTATATGGTTTCAGTAGGTCTAACCGCCCAATAAATAAAACCTAGAATGATACTGTCTAACTCGACTAGAATTCCTCATCAATAGCACGTCAGAAATTTACCTCGGCGTGTGATCGCACCGAGTCTAGTGACCGTTCTAATTTTGGATTTCCTAAATTAAGCGCACTAATGGTGCCGAGCCGTGTGCCCGTTCAATAGAAAGATTTCCCAAATTGGATCTCGCCAGACACGCTGAGCCGCTGAATAGGAGGATTCTCCCAATTTTATCACGCCGGGTATTAGCCTACTAGTATATACAAAAGTCATTTTAGACTTGTTTGAAACAGCGCGCCTACCGTAAGTTTGTCAAATTTTCTGTCCAGCGCAGCCATTATAGGTAGGGCCTATGTATCACTCTGGGTATCAAGTCGCTGTATAGGCCTACCTGTAGGTACCGGTAGGTATAGTTTTTAAGTCAGGGTTGGTCACCCAACAAGCACGTCCGGGATAAATCCCGATTCTTTTTTGCTACATGCCGCGGGCGGTTTTTTTGCTGACCGGGCGGGTTTTGACCAACCCTGATGGTAGTCGATAGAGAATCTGTCCTATTCCTACCCCGCGTTTTTGGGGTAAAAACGACTCACGCGGTGTACAAATGGGACAAGTTCAATGTGGATTTTAGACAAATCAACCAATTATGTATAATATTTTTGATGTTCTGCAATCGACATTATGATAAGTGTACTTTCTACCCATTTTCATATTTCCAATCTAGATGGGAGAATAATATTGAATGTTTCTGAATGATTTTTTGACTCATTGACTTACCTTGTAGCCTCCCGGCACCTCATTGACAACTAGGCCTGGCTAAATACCGGTGCCTGTAATCTATTTATCTCCAAATGGGTTCTAGGCTATAGCAGAGAGACGCTTGATTTTGAGTTATATCTATATAAATAAGATTACTGTTTTGGTATTTTGTATAGGCCTACCCTATTTCACAGTTTGAATGTAAAAGACGAATGAAATAGGCGTCTCATGCTAGGATCCTCAACATTAAACCTAAAAATGTTTGTCAAGATGCCCTCGTGTAACTCATTAATTAAATTTGTTACGAAATTGTCTCATCATTCGGATTTGAAATTTGTTCAAAGTTGCGAAGAAATTTTACTTAACTTTTAGAATTAGTTTCCCCCGATAAACTTCTCATAGCCGCTGTGTTTTTCAATTGATATCGCTGAATTTAGGAATTATTAGATTTATCATTTGTTTTCCTCTAATTGCAATGTTGATGTTCCACGTAAAGCAACTTTCACGTACCATCCAATGTTGAAACATTTAAGCCTGTTAGTCGTTGGCAGGGTTGGAAAAAATCATGGTTAAAAAATCGGATTTGCCATAGGTGGCCACTATGGTCATTTATGGATACGTTGGTTAGCCTACGACATTGGCCTATGATTTCAAGCAAGAATGCCTATGTATGAAGTTCATTTGTGAGATCATCATACATTGATCTCGCAGGTTCAATAGATAAATCAACTATTTTCTGTCTGTATGCATTATAGCTCTTAGTATTTTTTTCGTTTTTAAATCGATTTTCCATTCCTCGGGTAGGGTTGGCAGTGTGGTTATACGCAATTTCAGTGTTTGACATAAGCAAAGGCCTACATTGGTTAGAATGTTTCTTTATAGACGAAAACGAAAGCATGTTTGAGCTTATACAGTGATTGGAAGCAAATGGGAAACCGATTCTGCTCCATCAATTTTAGTGGTACAAAATGGTATATGGAGGACATGACGTCAGAGGCCATTAGCGACAAATGAACTTTTTTGCCTAAAAAATCAGTGAGTGGTAGGGTATCTCTCTTAGGTGACCCGACATATTGTAAACTCTCCAAGAAAATTAACGAAAAAATTTTATCTTAAAAAAGAAACACTTCAATTATCTATTTATTGAACATAGCGTGAATTTTCATTTGCAAACGAAAGAGATATCTAAATCCATTATTTTTGTTGACATCATTTTTTTTTCATGGTTGGGACGTACAGTTGCTGGTCCATTTAATTAGACACACCTGTATTTTACAGTTCGTTCTTCAACATCTGTAGGTCACGTTCTATTAATGAAATTTCAAGTACATTTTTACCTTCTATGAAGGATCTAGGCTATGGAGGTCAGTCCTATGATTTTTTTTACACTTGTTAATCCTGGAAAACATGTTGTATATGATACACACTTGTTGGAATCAGGTCAGACAAGAAATCAAGATTTATATTTTCATTCACTACAATTGAAGCGCATGTGACAATCCATGCTTTGTTATTTGATGTCATTCTTTTGTCTTTGTTGTTCAGTTTATGGATAAGAGGTCGAAGACCACTTAGTGGACAAATTCAAAGTTCCTGTATCCGGCTATTTGTTGTTGTATTTTGTCGACGATGGCGGTTACGAGAATTGGCTGCTCATACCAACCATTCCATGTTGACTAAGAACTTCAATTTTGAAGATGCGAAGAGTGAAGGATACCATTGTGATGAAGCCGGGATTCAAAATGCTATTATCTCTAGCCAAGTCAAACGCAGAAGACGATCTCCAACTCATACAGAGCGACGCTTGGTCCGCCCAGGTTGGATTAATGCATAGCAAGAAACCAAGTCTATGGACGACAGCTTTAGTTTCTTGGACACCACCAAGCGCAAGAAAGTATCAAAATCACTCACTGAGGATTTTCCTTGCTCTTCTCCAAGACGAAAACAATACACGTCAGTAGCTGAGACTGAGTTCCGAAAGCGACAGCAATGAATCCGATGGAAGCCTGTAGAGCTGCCTTGTGAAAGCATCCTACGCTGTACGCGAGCATTACGGCGGCTCTCAAACCAGCAGACGCTGATCATGAAAGCGAGAATAGCGAGTAGTGAGAAAAGATATCCAAAGACATTACATGGATAAAACGATATTGCAAGGAGCAAGGGCAAGGTCGTGAAACCCACGCGCGATTAAGGTGGTACCAGTGATGTTCAATGGAGTCGACTTGCAAAAAAATCTGGGACATCGGAATCTAGATCCGAGTCAATTTGGCAAATTTCTTTCATAGAGACGTCACTCTCTTCTGGGTGATTGATGAGCTAGAAACAAATAATGCTGTTTCCACAGAGGTCAACGGTATGGCCTCACGCTTCTCGCGAACACGTTCTAGGAAGTTTCTTGACGCTGTGGTCCGTCGCTTCGACAGCGAAGCGTCCGAAGAAGCTGTGCGTTCCGTGAATTCTCTCGGGAACGACCTCAAAAAAGGGCGTCGTGCGCGTAAAAGACCGCAAAACAGCAATGCTGATTAATGATAAACACAACTCTTAACATTATTGTTGACAACTCCTATTTTCTCTATGTAATTCACAATAGGCCTGCCTATTTTTATAGTGTTTTATAGATTTTATAAATAATTTTTGCAATAGAAATTTGACAGCCCTCAATTATAAAATAGTTTTCATTCCGATCCATGTACGTTTCATTCCATAATGCACGTTTCATTTCACAACCCCCCAGTTTTGCAACCTTAATGCAGGCCTCACAGACCTTCTATTTTTCCTATTTTTTAGTCATTCCTCCTATTTTTTCGGTTAAGATCTCCTATTTTCAGGATCTCTCCTATTTTTCCTATTTTTTCGGAGCTTGCGTGCTTCATTGATGCCGAGTGATAGATAAGCTCTTGAGTAGGTAGGAACCGCTGATGAATCAGCACTTATGCAAGTAGACGAATTTATTGGTGCCTACAGATGTCAGCCCCCATTTTTGATCATATAATCTACATTGGGGTTCTACATGGTCAATGCTGTCTAATTGCCGCCTAGATTTCGGAATGAGGGCCTTTACTGTAGGCCTACTTCATAGGAGACCAAGTGAGAGTTACATTTTCGACGTTATAGTGTGGTGTTTTCTTTTTCCATATCCCAATTCTTATTGGGGAAACTGAATTTCACCAAAATAATTCTATGTGGGGTGAGAGTGAGAGACTTGGCTTGATCATTAGGTGATCGAATATGTAGATTTTCCCCGCTCCTATTTTTTGGTAAATTTTTATAATTTAGTTAAATGTAAATATGCGTAGGCCGACTGAGAATCTACCTCCCTGATACCGCAACTGTATCTGTCAGGAGCTCCACCTCGAACATGAATGATGAAAAAACCGACCTGTAAAATTTCATGTAGGAATGCAAAGAACTGTTCATCTGTCTGCTCTGTCTACACGCCATAACGTCCCGTATCCAGTTTTTTAAGGGATTTGCTGATGCGTAGAAAGGAAGAAAATCTGCGCGCGTCTGCGCGCAACATTTTTTGTCTATTTTTCAAAACATGAGGAATTCTACTAATTACACTCGCCAAAATGCTGGCAAAATTTCGCCTTCGGCACTTAAGAAAACATTAAGGATTCTACTAGTTACAACACTCCCAAAAGGACTGGAGAATCTCGCCTGCGGCGCTTTAAAAAGCAAGAATTTACGAGTTGTACTTAGGTTTCGACTATTTTTAACCGAACTCAGTCGTAGACAACAATCCCAAAAAAAATCACTGGTCCTAGATTCTGAAATAATGGGGGACTTCCAACAAAGTGCTTTGTTAAATTGTGTTGTTTGCACTCCTCGTGACTGCAAAAGGACATTAATGCCACAAGAATATCAAGTTAGCGTCAATGAAGCAACAAAATCCGTAATTTTCGTCAGCTTTCATGACTTAGTATCTATCCAATGACGTTCATGGCGCAGACACAATATGTTTAGTTATAGTATTCAGTTTGATCGAAGAGAGACTTGTCTTCTCCTGCCATAAAAAACTACATTTGAGTGTTGTTTTTTTCGGGTCAGGAATTCGAATTCGACTGCCATCAATCGATTCCTAGAAATTGTAAAGAAATGCATGACACCCCTTTTTAAAAATAATTGAAATCTTGTTGTTTTTTAAATTGAAATTCACTAGAAGAAGACAGCAAAACTTCAAGATAAATGTCAAAACAAACAATTTATTCTAAAAACAGCTTCATTGTCCTGTTTTTGGCCCATTATACACTACTAAGCTTATCCTCCTATTTTGGCATGTTTAGTTGCTGTGAGGCCTGTTAATGATAATGCGACCGCGTTTCTACCTTCTGGGAGACGGCAGTTTTGCTACCCCTTAACAAATGCAAGTAGTGCTAGAAAATGGCTGCACGCATCGAATTTGTCACTTAGGGAAACCTAGAACATGATCCAATGTTACTGAAAAATGTATTGCCAAAAGTGATGCAGTTTTGTGAAAAAATGAAAGTTTTGAAAAACAATGGCAAAAAAATTGATGATGTATATTTCCTTATAATTCAGATAATGAAAAAACTAGCACAGTACTTAGCCAGTTTTTGGCTCTTGTGGCTTACCTAGTTTAGCTTTTATCAAATGTACAACGAGCTCAGAGAAATCCCGGCACACTGGGATATTCTCGCCTCGTCTTATATATTTTCAAACTTGAAGACTCGCAAATGAAAATGACTTCCTTGGACGGTCTTTTTCTTTTTTAAAATGCTGAAAATGTCGTACCTCTTTCATGCAATATAGATACGTGCATAAATCATAACCAACCATGTTCCATTGCAAGAAACATATTATACCGCATATTCCAAGAAAATGAGGTTGATTTAACCTCATGCATTTGATAATACTATTACTATTTCTATCCTAATAGGAAAATGGATGATCGAATTGACTGCAAAACTTATCACATCGAGCATGTAATTTTTGGATCCATTTATTGATAACTATATAATATTTTGATTTTGCTTCTGAATAAGGACTTCCATTTAGTCTCGGTGTCCTAAAATGATTTGAGGCTTTGACATAGTAATTGTAGTTTATCCTTGTAATTAATTGTTGAAGATGTAATGACTGTTTTGTGTTCCTTCGATGATTATTCCTTAAAAGACCCTTACGACGCCAAGGGGGTGGTCAGTTATTGTGTTTATCCTCCCATTTCAGGGTTTTGATCCGCATTTTCCTATTATGACCTCGATTCAATGATAATATTTAATCCAATGTCCGAAAAATCAGTAACTTTTTTAGTTTGATGGATATTGTCAATAAACCTTGAGAATTTGAATAGGGCCCCTACACCTGCATACAATGTAGCGCTACTCGAATATTTCGGCTACTCATAATACTTAGGCCTGTTGTATATAAGCCTATAGTACTCGTACTACAAAATGCGTATATGGAACTCGACGCCATTTCTATTGTGTATGATTGCATAAACTCCTATGATCTAGTGCTGGTATTAATCATTCATGCTTATTTCACAAAGATTAATCGATTTTTTCAGATGGCGCTGTCGTTGTTCCCAAAGAAGAAGCGTCCGAAATATTTTCGAGCAAGTCGCAGAAAGTGTCGAAATATTTGAAAGTGAAGCATGCAGCGATAGATGATGATATTCACCTGAGGATGCATCACTGCCCACGAGACCGCCATCTCACTGGGGAGGTTGATGTTTTCCCTGACGGCCCTCAGGTTAAGTTAAGTATAGAGGTTCGCACTTCTTTTATCTTGCTTACCATAGGACGCCCTAATTTAAGCCATAATTGGTGGCGCATGACTTAAAAAAAAAAGAAGAAACCAATACAATATAATAGTATTAAAACCGAGACACTAAGTAAAACAAAGCAAAAAAAAAAAATAAAACTAACAAACTCCCCCCCATATACTACACTAGCCGGGGAGAAAACGCACCTGTGGACACCAGCTCCAGGAGACCACAAAGGGCGAGAAATGGTCGCACCAGCTGCTACCGGAAGAGCATCAGTGAAAACAGTCCCGAAAACACCGACCACAAAGGATGCGTAGTTACAAAGAGAGAATACGCGTCACAGCGACTAGGGGAACGACTCCACGGGGCCGACACCCCAGAACCTATAGTCCAAGATAACACGATAGAATAAAAAAACACAGCCCTGGTACAAAACACAGACCGAGCAGCTGGACGCGCCCTTATGGCATCAGCGAGCCAAGAGGAAGTAGGCAGATATGACCGATTATTCCCGGAGCAGACAGCCAGGGCGAGACACGGAAAAAAACCGAGAGTCCGGTGTAAAAATACAAGAGAACAAGACAAGATAGGTACCACACAAACACTGAACACCAAGGCAGACTCGGGGCCTGCTCGCCCACACCAAGCAGTAATAGAACCGGAATTAGAGGTGGCCTGAAATGATTAATCTCGTACTGATATCCCCAGCATAGTTAAACGACACTCCATCTCATATGTTGCAATTTAAATGGACTTCATTGCCAAATCATTTACCAAAATAGGCATTTTTTCGAATATTTTGAATTTCTAAATGTCATATGCTGTCGTTCGCATCGCTAAAAAATAAGAATTAGTCCAATCAGATTTTTTCACTTCAATCCATTTATCTATGGTGGCGAATTGGAAAATCATCTTTTTTTCTTCTGGAAACGAAGTCATTGCTATTTTTTATATGTTCAAGACTCATGGCATTGTTCCTGTTGATGGTCCTAAAAGACTGCCAATTATTTTTTAGCATTATGATCAATTTTCAACCCCTTCCGAACGTCATTCACCAAATACAGTTCGAGATGAATGGGAGTCGGTCAAATGATGGATCACAGTCTTCCAGGTCTGAGGATTCTGAGGATGAACTCTATCACGGTGCAAATGTGTCAGTAACAGATTTCAGTAGCAAACTCGCCGCAATACAGAGCAAGCACAAGATGTCTGATGCCTGTGCTGCGGACATATTATTAATGGTTGCATCTGTCCTTCCGCTACCGAATAAATGTCCGTCTATTTCATGGTGAATACGGACGGTGTTTCTCCGATAAGGTCGCGACATTTGCATGTGTGGCCCGTAATCTTGTCAATGATGAATTTGAACCCAAAACACAGGCGACTGTTGCAAAATCTTAATTAATTGGTGTCTTTTGTATATTGGGCGGCGAGGACGCACAACCAATATGGTCAGAAAGTGCTTCTTCATCTGGTAACCCAAATTCAATCGGGAATAACTTATGACAGGATGCCATTATGAATGTAGAGGTGGTTTTGTCTGGTCGCGTCGACATGAAACCGCAAAAAGCAGCGTACTGCATAGTATTCAAACCATCCAACCGCAAAGTGAGTAGGCTGTGTGCTTTGTGTTTGCGTTTTTATTTCTTGAAAACGTCATTTAATATCTGATTAATGTTTCTGATGCTGATGTGTATGTGTTTGGAAGAGTCCTGTCACTAATGTCCCGAAACTGGCCAGTGTCAGGGCCTTGGGTTCTTGATAATCAAAATGGAAACCGAATGATGAAATGCATCCTCATTATATACCGGTATTTTCTTCTCATTGGACAGAGGCTTTAGGCATTTGTAATGCATTTAATATCCTGTGACAGCAATAAGGACAAGTCATTCAATTTTGTTCTTCAGATAAGTGAAGTTTGTCAGCATTTATGTCAGGGTTGTTTGATTTAAATCACGATTTAAATCAATCATAAAAATCGTGATTTAAATCACTTGTTGATTTTTATTGCATTTGTATTAAAACAAACAAACAAACTACGCCAACAGAATGAAACCAATTGCACATGCATTGGATAAATTGAAAAGTAGCCAATGTAAGATCAGCGATGCCGTTCAGATCCAGAAAGACCTACGTGAAGTTCTCAGTCAGACTTGGTACCGAAAAAGCCGCAAAATTAGTTTTTATCTACAAAATTTTCAACTCATAACTGTCCAAAGTAGAAACAGTTTATTGTGTTATTCTCATTTTATTTGTTGTTGTATTGAGGTAAGTGACGAAGTCAATTCGATTCTCTGATATGCACAGTTTTTATCATTTGTCACCAGTCATTAGGCCGTTTTAGGCCTACATACATTGTGCATTATATACACATGATCCAAAACAAATTTCGTAACTCCATACTTGCTCGCTTCGATTTACTAATGACCTTGTATATCTCTGTACGTTGAAATTATCAATGATGATCAGATATAGCCGATATGTATTTCTACCTGCTATATATTCAAATAAATTTCGGTTGATATAAAATAATTTGGACTGGATCGATGTTTTGATTTAAATTAAAAAAATCATGATTTATTTGATTTAAATCAAAAAAATCAGATTTTTTGAATTTTTTTTAAAAAAAATCATTATTTTTATCAACCCTGATTTATGTATTCGACGGTATTGGCATTTGATAGGACCAACTAATGAGACATGGCGGCATACACGAAGCCGACAGTTACAGTATTTTTTATGTATTATCCGGGTCTCCATAAACAGTCAGTTTTGTATACAATGGTGCTAACCAGTGGTTAACCATCGGTATCAGTGTTCAATTCAGTTGTATTGCTTTCCCCAGTCTCCTTTTCATGAGGAAAGAATCTTATCCAAGCGGATTGTTGACCAGCCTTTCTGTGGCTTCATCATTAAACTTGACTTGTAAATTTAAGTTCTTCGTCCTTGATTTTATGGAAAACAAAGTAAACTTCATCGTGAATTCCTTAAGTTTGGGTCTACGATAATTCTAGACCTACATGTAATATTTTACTATGGTGCCCGTATGAAAGTTTGTTCTTATGACAAAAATTATTGTTTAACAGATGGAAAGTCAAATGTAAATGCATCCTTGTTCTACTTTCAATTTGCCTTGTTCCCACGTGCGTATTGAAGGCGCATAACCAGCCCGGATTTTAGGAAAGGTATATATTCTCGCCGGACGAAGAAAATAACCCTGCTAAACTTCCCGCCTGTACCGGTGAACATTTGAGAATATACTGGCTGCTTCGAATACAGGCATACCCGTATGTAGGTATCAAGGGTCCCGACAACATTGAATGCCTTACTGCGAATCCCTGAAGGCCATTCCTTTCGACCCAGATGCACCTCCTCTATCTAGGAGGTGAACAATATCATATCCTAAATGTGATTCTCAAGTACACAACTTGTTGACATCAACACTTGGTTGTGGGTGGTGGTTGGGGTGTGGGGGGGGTGGGTTTGGTTGGAATCTTTGGGGGTTGTTGGATTGGTTGGTGCGGCCTTTTGGGGGGAATTGTGCTTGGGGGATTTGGTGTGGTTTGGGGGGTGGTTGGGGGTTTGTGTGGTGTGTGGTTGTGTTGTGTGGGGTGGTGGTGGGTTTGTTGCACCCTATAGTTGGCATTTTTGTGTTGGGTGTGCCTCCATCATTGAACATTTCAAAGTTCCTCCTCACTACTTCCGACGCAAGCCTCGAAACTTCATAAGTGAGTTCAGCCTTTGGAAGGCTCAAGAACACCGACATTTCCTCATATACTTTGCTCCCTTCGTGTTTTTTTTCCTACATGTCACTATGTTCTTCGAATGGTTACACGCAAGAATTGTTTTCGTTGTATTATCTACTCTCTCTACCGCAGTGTATCGCATGTATAGCTGAAAATATTACAGAATCAGACATCAGTGCATCTGAGTTTCTTATTCGCGAATTTCAATTGGGACTGAGGTTCGAATTTCGGAGAATCATTCCAAAACAAAACATTCACATTGCATGCGCTTCAACATCTACCGGCCCAAGTTATCAAATTTGGACCTTTACACTGTGTTTCGGCTATGCCGTTCGAAAATTTAAATCGCCAACTTAAACAAAGTCTCACTGGTACTCGTGGATTCTGCCGCTACAATGGTGTACCGTTACCTGAATTTCCAGTCTCACATGGAAAAAAAAATATTGTACTTCCCTTCCAACGGGGATGTTTTGGAAAATCCATCCCTTATAAAAGGTTTCGTAATGGGAATTTTAGTTTTCCACACATTTAACTATGGTAAATCGCTTAAAATGTGCATCGTACTTCGCCTACCTGTCCTTGCTGGACGTCTTCGTAAAAGTTAAGGAAATAAATGTGTCAAACAATATCATCTCTGTTGTCTGTCGCTCATATAAGCGTGAAACTCTGAGACCATCGGCCAGCATGCCTGGGCTAGTTTTCAAATTATTTTGATGCAAAATTCTCCGTTTTATTGTCTCACTAAGGATGAGATTGTTGAATTTTGTCCTGTTCATTTTACTCATCATGCTCTGATTGTTTAAGTTCGCGGACACTTTTTGTGGTGTCAAAATCCTAAATTCGTTTGAGCATGATTGATACTCTGTTTCCTTCGCACGAAATCTGCCGAAGATGAAGCCAAAGTAAAAAGACTTAATGTTATTTTGATTTTATCGAGGATCTCAAAAATGACATCTTTTGGTATTATTTGAGCAGTTCTCGCTATACATTCACTATTTTTCGACACTGCAGCCTGCTGGTGGAATGAATGTCAACACTTTTAATGCCACAATTGTCTAAGTCATGGAAGTGTTATTGAAGCATGTACCTCGTACAATACATTGTACATTCAATGATGTATATATCTGCTATGTTTAATTGAATAATAGTAGTGTACTCTTTTCGAGTATTTCGTTTTTGATAATTTGCGACTTGTAAATTTGGGATGACAAATTCTATATTTACTTTTTGTGACTTACATGTAAATGTCAAAAATCGAATTGTTTTACTGTTAGTATACTTGTTATTTAGTTATAAGACTGTACTTCTAATTAGACCAAAATATTCCGATAATCATTAGTGGGTTAAGGATTTCGGTTGATCATAACTTCCTAGACAATTCCAATAATAGATAATAGCTTACGAATAATGTATGATCATATTGCAAAACTTGCTGGGCTGATAAGTAAATATTGATAAACTTAATTAAAAGACTAAGTAAGTAGTACTCAACTTATCAGGACACCAGGTAATCCTACTAAACTGACAAGTAAATAGGGATAAACTTATTAGAAAGACCACGTAAATTGTACTAGACTTATCAGGATGCCAGGTAATCCAGCTAAACTTCGTAAGAAACTTGGCAAGTTTTTACAAAGTCCTAGTAAGAAAACTTACTAGGTTAGTCGAGTTTTTATTTCTCGGGTAGTAGACAGGGCCGGATTTTTGCCGGTCGGACTATTAATTTAATTAGACCCGTGTCGACCGCTGACGACATTCAGTCTGGAATGAATTGCTTAGTCAATCTTTACAACATCAAGAACATTTAAATGTAACATAATTTGAGGATATCTACACGCATGTTTTGTGACATGAATATTGCGAACTGTTCTTTAAGCAGCTAAAAAATGATTATCGGTAACTTATACATGTAGTTCAAACCCTGCTTTATCTATGCTGTGTTTTCCAGAATCCAATATTCTAGCCTATAGGCCGATTCTAATTAGGAAGAATTTTACGTAGGCCTACTGCTCAAGCATATCTATTGCAAAATTATTCCAGATCTTGAATAATTTCACTACATGGGATAGTTTATATGATACGTAGAATTTGGAGCTTCAATGAATAATAGATTTTAATGCAACCCGGGGCCTACTACCCGAACATGTGACAGAGTGGATCGTGGATAATGAGTTAACGGACCCGCCATATAATTTTGATTGACTTTGTACAGGGACGCTCACTGAAATGAAAAATTGATGACAAGTTTGGCGAACTCATTGATCCAGACTCTTACACGACATTTCGCGGTCATTAATGTACAAACTCAAAAGACTTGAAATTAAACTGAATGGACGTCCAAATGACTGGAATTACCCGGTAGGAAAAAAACTACCGGCCCGCTTACGAAATTCATTCACCAGGCCGCTAGAGGCCATAGTCGCCGCGATTTTAGCGGCCCGCTTTCGGCCAAAACTTAAGAGCCAAAAGAAATTTTCCTGTGTGATACTACTGATATGTATAGACAGTAGTATCACACAGGGTTAACTCCTAATCAGCCAGGTATAAAGAAAAAGCCAAGTGGATTTTTAAAAATATTTATACTCGAAACTGCAAAAACCATCACATTTCCCTTAGAGTTACAGTTGATGCAATTAACGCCAATCATTAGCAACAAAAACCAGTCCATGCATGACTAATGCGACTGAAGCAATTTACAACAACTTTCAACAATAAAAGCCAGCTAGATGACAGCAAAAAAGGACAGGGAAATTTTTGAAGTGGGACAGACAGATTAGATTAATAGATTAATAATATATAGACTATTAATAGATTAATAGTCTTAGCAAGGTTGCAATTTGATTTGCAGTGAAAATCAAAAAACAGCATTTTTCTCATATTTTAATCAGGTTTGATGGATTACTACTAAACACTCTTTCAATCTAATTTTGATTTGACAATTGGATAAAACATTGTTCGTTATACTATTAAATTCCGAAGATATTGAAATTATATGATGCAACGTCACTGTAACCTAAATGATTATCAAGAGCCATCGATTATGAATACAATTTATTATTAAAGCAAAACAAGAGGGTGTTGACATACCAGATCAAATAATCGATGTGCTAGCGAAACCTAATTCATATGTTGTCGATGGACTGCAGTTTTCTGTAATTTCTTAATTTCAATTATTTAAATCGATTATCATGCTTGCTCAAGGACGTTTATTGCATACGTGCAGGTGCGAAGGTTTCTCTAACTCAAAAATTCGGGTGAAACTATTCCGAAGCCGGCCCGTGATCGATTCAGCGTGACCAATGTGCGTGATCGGTGTAGGCAATAGAAGCTTAAGGAAGACATAAACTAACATGAAAATAAATAATAAGATTAATGTAGACCTATATTTATAAAAAAAATTTTGATGAATTAAGCCTCAAATTGAAAATGAGACTTCCAATGCTTTCCAATGCTTTCAAGTTGTAAAAAGTAACATTTTCATGGATTGATTATCTAAGTGGTATGTGTATGTTCTTGGATATTTCTTGTTGGGACACATCATGTTATCATTCCATGACAATTATTGGTTGCAATAGGACATATTGTGAAAATATGCACATATATCTAATCACTACTACAGTGTACGTCTGACCAATAGACATAATACTTAAATGCAGATGGAACTTTTTAGTATAAGTATAATACGGCATAATCCCATTAGGCTAAGTGTTATTAAGGAATCATGGTTGAAGCGAAAGGCTTTGACAAAGTTTCAATTTTAACTTAAGCGATTTATGAGAAGAGGAGGGGGTAATTTTTCAATCGTAATTTGCTATTGAAACTTATTAAGGCTATATCAAAAAAAGTATTAGAATTTAAATATCAAAGGTATTGTTGAAAAAGGTAGACGCATGGGGGGTTGGTCAAATCTGATTTGATTGATTTGGTGCAAAAATGTTTATTCATTATATACAATATATAAATACATATGTGAGAACAAGCTTACTGCATCTTAGAAATTTTGTTCAGAGTTATTACATGGCTGACATGATTGATCCGAAGGGGGGTGTGGTTAATCGAACATTTTCATAATAATCCATTTACGGTGTAAGATTGAGGGTCGAAAAGTACAGGGTATTATTTTCATATGGAGGGTAGAATAGCACGGAATCGTAGAAGTTTCGGCGACGGATGTATGGACCATGGCAGTTAACGCATTTTGTTTAGAAGTTTATCAAGTGATCTAATGGCCACGTCAAATAAAAATTAAGTGCCAGATGAAATATCAATAGGTGAGAACACTCTTTTGATGGCCCGAAATTGTTCTTACTATTGTGTCATAGTCCATTATCTGGTTCAATAACTATTCTACCGCCCAGAAGAAATAAGCTATGCATATCAACTATATATTCCAGTTTTTCTTTCACTTACTTTCAAGTACCGCATTAAATGTACCTAATAAAGTGAGTATTTTTCTTTAGAACCGGAAATCGTTGATGTTTTACACACATAGGAGATATAACCTACATGTACATGTGAGGACATCTAATTCATTCGGTACAACAAAAACTACATCAGTTGTTTACATCGGAGAAAATTGAAGATATCATCAATCAAAAGACTGACTTTCAAGAACGTATTTGAATTTCTTGCTGAAAGAGTAGTTGCTGCTTTAATATGATATTTTAAAAAATGAGCGAGTAAGCTCTAAGATCTGCAGCTGTGCTAACCACATTTTTAGGCAATGATCTGTGCCTGATAATGCAGATTAAGAATATCATAATAAAAATATAGACTTTTGCTCTTTAATTGTCCCAGAAAGAACCTGTGTCAGCACCATTTCTCAACTTTTCAGTAGATCAGAAATAACATCAAAGAGACAGGGAAGATCTATGTGTTAGCGAAATTCACCTTTCTGTTTGCTTGTACAAGTTAGAAGGCATATAAATGTCGCTTACGCCACTTCTTTAATGTAGTGAAATTTGATTTACAAGTATAAGCTTATCAGGCGAGTGGTAGTGACTACGCATGTTTTTTGTCTGGTTTCAATCACATTATCAGGGTTCCACAATATATGATCTCGCTGAGATCTGATTACCTGTGTTCTATCTGATTATTTTCATTGATGGGATTGAGAGCTCCATTTCAGAAGGCTCTCTATCTTAGAAAATAGGACAACTTTAAATAGGTTTATTTGACTTAAGTCAGTTGGGACTAAATTTTATGTCAACTGATGGAGATTAAAATAATTTAAATCGCATATTGTCCTATTGTGATAAAATAAATACCTTTTATATCAATTTTGAATTATCACAGCTGTGCGATTTCAAGAGGAAAACAAGGTTAGCAAAATAATTACATTGCCAAGTGCATTTTGAAAGCAACACGAATACTTTCATCCCTTTTGAATGATCATATTGATAATTTGAAATTATAATTATAACTTATATCGCATATTCCTCTCACATCCTCGGTATCAGAAAATATGCAATTGCCCTGACATACGAACAGTGACCATCAAGGGATTTTTTTCTCCCGATAGGCTATAGTCAGCAGTCGGACAGTGTTTTTGCTGAATGACCACGGTATCAGGGTTGTGCGAGTACTCAATAACCGATACCCATCACTCGAAGGTTTTTGACTGTTCGAAGCTCCACACCCGAAATTAATTTTAATCACTCTAACTATACCGGTACTAGATACTCGAATTCAAAAGATTAATACTCGCACTTAACTCTGCTGCACGACATCACTTTCAATATTTGATTTCAATATTAAAAGCAAAATTAGTTCCTACTTAAGATTTTAGTACTAATTGTCCTTCAGCTACTTTCAATTTTCATAAGTAACTAATAAGTGAATATTTTGATCTAGAATTGAAATTTGCTGATGATTACCACGAAGAGAAGTTTTCTTCACGACATCGAGGCTACTCAATATGTTCACGGTGAACTACAGTATCACCTCAATGGCAATCGAAGGTAAAGTGTGACCACATTGACAAAAGCATGAACACGCCCCAGTGAATCGAAACTTACAAATCTTCTAAGTTTCTTTTAAGATTTACTGCCAAGTCTTTGCAAGACTTAATAGGAATCTTAGAAGAAACTTGGAAGATATGTCTGTTATCTTGGAAGATTAGTCCATGTTATCATTGAAAGATTTAGTCTGTTATCTTTGGAAGATTAGGTCAGTTATCTAGAAGATTAGTCTGCTATCTTAGAAGATTAGTTTGCTATGTTGGATGATTGGTCTGTTGATTGCCCTGCATCATGGAAAATATCAATGTTTCGTCTACAACAGCAACATGAAGAATTTCAAAAATGACGCAGCAATAAGCAAGCATGCCTTTATGCATGTACCGTAAATTTAGAAATCCTTCTTGCTGCTCTTGTATACGAAAGATTATTGACATCTTCCATAATACCAAAAAAATCAACTTGCCAAATTATACATACAGAGATAAAACTGTGAAGGCCACCAGTTATGCATTAGATTTTTGGTTTTAACGCATCTGCTTGGCTATAGAAAATCAAAAGGAATGACAGGTAACACAAAGATGCATGTATTGAAAACCACATGTATTAGACAGGTATGTCAGAATATGTGATTAATCAAGATCGTCTCTCTGGTTTTTCTTTTCTCCTCAATCCAAAGCCTCGTATGATTTACGGCAGAACTTTGCCTCTTCCCAGTTGGTTCCATTGGCGAAATCTTTAAGTTATGGCCCTCTGAAAAAGATAATCAGGAAATAATTTATAGGTGAAAAAATGTTGTACCATGCGTAGATAGATGAACAGTGTAGAATTTATAACGAATCGTATCAAAGGAGAGTGACTTTGCTTTGGTTGTGAAGAAAATTTTCATTCTTAAATGGTTGAACTAAGAGCTTTTTAACAAACGCCAGGAACAATGATGTAAGTATTGATCGCATCGCGTCATTTTCAGATTTGCCAAGGCTATACAGTGGTAACGAATTTTTTCTTCTATACGCATGCATGGATTGTTTTTGATGGAATGAAAAACACTGAATATGGAGACAATTTGATCTAACATTAGGAGGCAATGAGAAGACTTTAATTTATTATTGTATCTATATTGTGATATCATGCACTATACATGCATACGTGAGATATCTCTCAGTAATTAATTTAAGTTCCCATGGTCTCATAGTACATATGTCCGATGATAATATGAATCATGTTCTAATCAAATCTTGAACATGGCCACATCAAAATCGTTCTATGATATATAATTGTTTCTCTATAAATCTTGGGGTGATACTCAGAGTTAGAATTGATTCTTTCGGCGAATGTTCACTTCATTCAATCAGTGAGTATACATGTATGTGAAATAAAACATACATTAACAAGGATGATATCACCCCTAGGAAAGGCTAAATTATTATGACCGCAGTCTATTCACTGAAGCAAATTTCCTCTTATTAGGGATACATAAAATACTCGCAGCTTTACGAGGATTTCATTGAGTCAGTCCTTCCGGCTATCTTTCCTTTGCCCTGTAGGAATTGCATGCACGAATTTTTCGTGAAATATCCACATTCGACAGAAAATCTCAAGATCCTCTGACGAGATTTCTATTCTTCGCCGCCCACGAAACAGCCAGATAAGCGACATATTCATTATCACCGTTCCGTCGATTTCTATTGCGTAAACATGATGCACAGTGTCCTCATCGATTGACAAGAGATCTATGCCCTAAATTGGAATAGTATGGTCCTAATGTTTTTTATCGAAATGTTTATCGGTGATTTGGGGGGTTATATGAATTGGCACCCTTATAATCTCCATGATCCGGCATCTCATTCAGAGAGACGATCCCGATTTTTTCCTCAAATAATATGAATGGGACATACAAATACGAATTATCACACAATAGAAACACGTGAACAAACATATGGGAAATTCCACATGGATGGTTACCGCGATTAGAAAGATAAATCGCATAATTTTCATAATTTTCAGTCTGTAATCGTCTTCAAATGGCTGCCTCCCATCATGGCTCTTTCTTTGAGGAGATATTATCTTGGTCTTTAGCTCATCCTCCCTGAAAATTTCCTCCGCAATTCGGAGGACGAATATGATGGGCATACTCGCCGTGATGGACATCAAATCCTTTCCATTAAAAATCTGAAAGATGAAATATTGCATGTGATGCACTTTTAAGTTTTAAATGATGAGCGAAGTCTGCAGTTATGAACAAAGAGGCTAGTTTCATTCAGTACGGCCCTTTAACTTACGACAGGCTCCGCTGAAGAACTTGATGTCTCGTCTTGAATTTGAACCAAGTGTCTTGATGCTTCCTTTCGGTTCTCTAAGATAAGATCAATTGTCCGTGATTAATTTAAGTCATCCATCGAGAGAAAGTAATGTATTTCATTATTTCTATCGTACGTAATAAAAGTATATAAAAAACTGGTGTTTTGAGAAATTACATGCACATGTGTATACTGTAACTCAATGTGACTAAATTACACTGTAGTTATACAGCTCACACTAACTACTTACTCTCTTATTTTCTTTCTCCAATGAAGCCATCCGCCTATTCATGTCCTCCAAAAAGGTCTTCATTTCCCTTATTTCAAGAAGATTTGATTGTTAGTACATAGTGCCTGCAAAATACGCCAGCAGGAGTGTGCATTTAACATTTATCAAGTTTCAAGTAACATCACAATATAACAGTATAACAAGAAACAATTAATTGTAGCGCATCACTTGTACAAATAATTGAAAATTAATGTATTCAGTCTCAAACAGACATCCATACTTTAAAGTAATGTGCACGGAATTGTAGTATGTTCCTAGTTACTCTATCGCAAACAAATAAACCTAGATTTTCCACAGTTCATGAATATGTCGGCATACAAGATTCTCAACTTTTATTTTTAAAGAGTAGGCATCAGGAGCAGATTTAATTTCGCTGAAAATGAATTGATGTCCCTTCACCATAGTCTAATTATCTTTTTTCTATGACTAAGACATACCTCTGTATCAGGATTTCTTAGTGGCTCCTCATCTGTTCCAAGAGACTGTGCATCTATTTCTGGTTCGGATGTGTTCCCCTGAGGAATCGAGGAAGCCGAAGCTCCTAATAGTGTCGTTGTTGTCATCTAGCTTCCCCTCCAATGTTCCTCTCTTCTTTTCCATTTCTTCTTTTTCCCCTGTAAAAAGTGCAGAAAGTGGACTGAACATTAGTATTTTAGAATTTTGAAAACTTAATGTAAATGTTACTTGTAACCTAATTAATGCTTTAATTCTAGCATGAGGTTCTAAAGGAACCTATCGTAAATTCCAACTTGGGGCCCCCTTCATTACATTTTAATAACCTAATTACCTCTATCTGCATGCATATTCATTATTATTTACTCAAAAAATGAAAATAATACAAACCATGTTGATATTTACACAAAACCAAGAGATACAATGATATTATGCGCATTTAAATATGTTTCTGTATTTCTATTCATGAACATGCTATGTTAACTTTTTTCGCTTGACTACCGCATTTTCTCGAATAGAACTCGCCATCACATGGAACCACCACCTAAATTTTCATTTAAGTGTTTTTGAGAGTTTTCTACGAGTTAATCGCATGTATCGTTATAAGGTTCTCAACATTTGTCAAGCTCAAATATGAAAATGATAGGCTGCCCTTATCTTTGAAAAGTATTTGTAAATATAAATTTGCACATATGATGGAACATGCACGGAAAGAAATGCTATCAATTTTCCCATACAGTATTACAGAACTTGCCTAGGTCAAAAAAATTTTGACTTTTCCAGTGCCACAGAGTGGAATACATTCCGAAATATATCAGAAAAGTTAGTAAGAACAAAATATTCTTAAAAAAATGTTAGAAATATGCTCACTGAGTAAAATACTCGAAGGGATATCAAATTGCCCACCATTATTTACAAATTTTACCTTAATTGACCGATACCCCGAATCGATAAAACTGCATATTATGCGATATACCTTTCTAACCGATCTTCATGTAGGCTACTCTACAAATGCATAAAATAGTTTAGACCCTGCATTCACTGCTAAGGGTTGACCCTGCAGGGTTCATGCATACATGACTCATAATTTTATTGCGATATATATATATATATATATATATATATATATTCTTCCGACGTTTGTGTGAAATGTGGATTGACATCGGACTTCCCTCAGCGGGACTAGGCTTCTACTGCCTACACTGCTCTGGTACCGTTCACCTCTACAGTCGCTGGTGCAATATATCTAATGTACTTCTCTTGAATATAATGTGCACATATTTTTACGCTTTTTGTACATGAATCTTGTACAGTGATTGTATTGGCGAAAATATATTTCTATTTCTATATTAGTGTAAGGGATGCGACCTGGTCATTATCACTTCACGGCGCATTGTCACGAATTGACTTTGTTGACTTCAAGTGCTTTGTATTCACGATGAGGTCAGGAGAAGTCGGATCAAACTTCTAACATCACTACACCTCAAGTTATCGTTCCTGATTCAAAAAGTATTTGTCCCAATTGCATAAATTTTGGTAGGCCTATATGGAGAGCAAATGTCCTCACCTACGCGCACTTTAAGTTTTGTGATGATTGATTCATTTTTACAGATTTCAAACAAATTTGAAACCGTGAAGGGGAGATAACCCGTAAGCACCAAATTTTCATTGTCGATCTGTTCATCTTGTCACCAGCCAAATATGAGCCCTCAATAGGAAGATTGATAATACCCGATCAACTTTATCTTACTTTAGCCTTAAATTTACGGGGTCCACATAATTTTCGAACGCATCTATGATGGGAAACGGTTGAAAAATGACACTTCATTCTTCGAGTCATCAATTGTTCAAGGGGACGACATGGCTGTATTTTTGTATGAAGCAAGCCATTCTACCTATCGCAGTCAGAGTCATAAAATCTAAATAGCATTTGATTTAATAGCATTGCTATGTAAATCTAACAGCATTACAATTCCGTTGTAGTTGAGACTTTAAGCCAGCTCTTAATTTATGGATCTGTCATAGGGCCTTGGATGCGTAAATTATGACACAGTGAAATGTTCTTACCTTTGATCTGGAATTGGATGATTCAATTTACCACGGTAGATGAAATTCACCTTTGACTCCACATTTCTATTGCAAGGAATCATGTGAGTGGCAACTCCCATTTCCTGATGTGATCATTGACTTCGTATTCTCGATTTTACTAACTACCAAAGTGACCAGGAACATCGTTTTTAAATATGTAGGGTTGAGTATTATCCAATAAAAGAAATAACAAGCGTTTTAGCCGAAATAGCAAGAAGAAGCAGCACCAATTGACTAAAAACTGATCTCAATTCCATGCATGCAAGCATTCTTATAGTTCGCAACTTGAGTCAGTGCGGGGACAGCGGGGCCGGTTGTTGCCCCTGATGATCACTATACAAGTTCACAGATCACATTAAAAGTTCTCCATAATTTTTTTATAAGTAATTCATAAACTTCAACTTAATGAAATTATTTTGCGCTTCCCGCAACTGCGGGTACTGCGGAGTCCTTCCTCTGGCTCTGCGGTATTGCCAAATTTCCAAGTTTCAGTTCCCAGATATATCTTCTAAGATCTGTCAGGCTAATCTTCCAAGACAACAGACCTATCTTACAAATCTTCCAAGATAACAGTCCAATCTTGCAAATCTTCTAAGATCTTGTAAGTTTCTTAGAAGATTTATAAGTTTCGATTCACTGGGGCTGAACTTAGACTACCTCAAAAATAAATACAAAATTCAGTTAAAAAGAAGTGTCATTTTTTTGGTGCACCAAGGAAAATCCAGAAAAAATTCTATTTCAATATTTCTGGTAAATATGAGGCAGGCAATAATATAAACTTTTTAAAAATAGTTTAGGCGGCCTATTAAATCAAAAGATAGAATATACTGGATAGGCGACCTATCACTCGAGGTTTTTGACTGTTCGAAGCTCCACACCCGAAATTATTTAATCACTCTAACTATACCGGTACTAGATACTCGAATTCAAAAGATTAATACTCGCACTCTGCTGCACGACATCACTTTCAATATTGATTTCAATATTAAAAGCAAAATTAGTTCTACTTAAGATTTTAGTACTAATTGTCCTTCAGCTACTTTCAATTTTCATAAGTAACTAATAAGTGAATATTTTGATCTAGAATTGAAATTTGCTGATGATTACCACGAAGAGAAGTTTTCGTCACGACATCGAGGCTTCTCAATATGTTCACGGTGAACTATGGTATCACCTCTCTATGGTTTCAAAAGTAAAGCGTGACCACGGAAAATCCAGAAAAAAATCTAATTCAATATTTCTGGTAAATAAGAGCCAGGCAATAATCTAAATTTTGTAAAATAGTGCATTAATCTACATAATCCATGTGCATTTTAAATATTATGGTCTTTAAATTTTGATAATGCTGCAGATTCGTATGCCCACCGTTTCGAGCATCATTTTCGGCGTGCGCATATTCATTGTTACTATGGAGATAGAGATCACACAAGTGTGTTGAAATGTTGTTGAAGACATGCAGTTATCCAAGACATTTTTGAAGAGGAATAGGGATATCTAATTTTCAAGAAAAGTGATAACAGCATAGCACTTGCCTGCCCACAGTTTAAAATGTCGCATAACCAACGACACAAATTGTCACATAATCATCGCCTATGTATCAATGAGATCAGCAGCAAGAATGCTTCATTTTGAGTCTCATATGTGTAGATACACCCAGAAAGTAGCATGTCGTCATATCATTGTCGTAAATCAATGATTTATACAAAAATAATAGACTCCTAAGTCAAAAACTCGAACTCTACTGACCAAAAAGTGTCACGTAACCGACGGCAATGCTGTTGAGATCATGGATTATTAGATGCTAATTTATAATTTTTTAATCATGCGTGCTAGAAGCCATGCCTCATTATGACAGCAACTCTTCCACTCTATTATCCTTTCATACTAAAAAAGTTAGACCACTTTATAAATATTTCAGTTCAAAATATGATTACTTCTATATGGAAATGTACATTTTTAGGTATTTCGATCGAATTTGAAAATGCACGAATTTATTGTAGAGAGCAACTGGGAGACGCGAAGTTCGTTACTACAGCACAGTGTGGAACGAAATATAGGATATTCAATTCCTTAATAGTGATAGCAGTGTTCAGGTTAACATGCTCATCCTTTTTCACAATTGACGCATTATCCACAAGGAATGCCTTTGGATGATGTGGATTCCGATGGCGGCTTCGCAAAATTCTTTTCTCAGACTTTACTGACTACGAAGTCACACTTAAACTCAGTAATATACTAAATAGGAGATTAACGTGGAGTACCCATTGTGATGAAAAAATTGTAGGTTTATCAAATTTCCTCAATATTGAATAATTTAAATTTTGATGGAATTAAAATATAATTATGCAGTCGTTAGTCGGACAGACTTACTCTATTAATTTTTTCCGTTTGTGTTACTTACTGCACCTCCATGTTGTCATCATAATTTAGTGGCAGTCACGGAACATTTACTAGAAAAATAGTAATATCTCGTATCTTTTAAACTACTCTATCTAAAAACATAACTAGCAGCGATTACTTTGTAAGATGCATCATATATTTATTGACATTTCAGAGACAATTAATGAATTTAAAGAACGTGGAAATTTAGAACTGTAGAAGAACTATAGAAATTCACTATAGAAACAACAAAAGAATTTTTCGGTTATTTTTTTCAATAGCGCTTTGACTGGCAGAGACCCAATTTAAGCCTATCCATTGAATCTACCTCATCTTAAAATTTGCTTATCCTTCATTCATGAGCTAAGAAGCATTAAATAATCATAAAAGCCTATTTCCTAAAGAACTGTCATATTTTGAATCATTATAAATTATAATATCAAGAATATTAATTAATCATATAATATAATACTTCCATAGGCCATATATAACAATTGACAAATATATTTACATAATAAAAATTGAATAAATATAAAATTTTACTTAACAACTTCGAGCTAGGAACTGAAGGAGCTATTGTCATCACTAATAGTGCATAAGTATAGACCACTAACAAGTATTAAGAGCAAACACTAACATATCAGCAGTTTACATGTCAAATGACAAAATAGAAGTTAAAAATCGTGCCTTTTAAGCGTCTAGTAAATAAGGTATCTACACGATACTCAAGTCTTACAAACACAGCAGAGAAAACATTGATACATCTACTACATGTATAGAGATTGGAAGATTTACTTGAAAGGATGCCTTGGTCTGACAATCTGAGGCATATGTTCCTGAGCGCAAATGTTTTGCAGATTGACTAAGTAGCATTCAAGAACTTAAGCAAGACCTTCAATAGCGAGATGCCTGTTGCTTAAATGTCACAAAGTCTTGTCACTATAAGTAAATGTTGCCGTCTTTATTACTCACTGTCACTGCTAAACAAGCTGGTTCTTTTTCAATTTTCTTTCCCACTCGCTCTGTCCTCTTGCGACCACCTACGTTCGCTGCGACAATCATACCGGTCTTTCGCGTTTTTGAAGAAATTGGAGATTAATTTTTCCACTTCCTGCCTCGCAATACTAGGAGATAAGTGAATCGTAGATGCTGAAAAAGAACAGTGTTAATACAGATGTGATAGAAAAGCATTTTTGATTTGTCCATTTCCTCTACAATTACTTCTAAATGTATACATGCCTAGAAGTCTAGAAGCACGTAAAAAGTAATCTTAGCGAATTAAAAATCGTAGTCACAATCTCACTGTAATTCGCCGTAGCAATTGCAATTGCATTTGCTATTTCATGCTAAGAGAGTTCCCTCTTCCATCTCATGAAAAATTTGAACAGCGCCGTCAACGCTTTGGCGATAGGAAGAGAAATATATTTCAATGGAAGAGACAAGGGATTACAGACAGACCATTTGTATTCACATGAATATACACGTACAATATAAGAAATCGATAGTTTTAAGATTTAATATCTCAATAAGAAGAGCACGCACTAGTGAAGCACACAGCACTTGCACTATTGGAACTTCAATCATTTTTCGGATTTTAGACAAATCTGAAAGCGTGGGGATATAACTGTGGATATAACCCACAAGTACCGTATGTCGCCGTTTTGTCCATTGATGTAGAAATTAACAGGATAGATGACTTCCCTAAATTCCTCGCTGCCGCGATGAAACCTGAAAAGTCAGTTCGCCTGCCCGAGATGGGGGTACGACATCCCACGACCAGAGTGCAAATCATCACATTTTGACAATTGATGAGATGTTAATTCTAATTTGACTGATAATGATGTAAGAAAAAGCCTCTCTGAACACACCAGGGATGTCACTTTAAGGTGTGAATGATAATTGTTTGCACATTAGATCAGATAAGTATCAGGTACTCCAAAATTTTGCTGTGTAATTGACGAATTTAAAGTCATTCACTTGAGGTATTAAACTGATGAGGCTAGATAAAGATTATGCATGATTCAGAAAGTATTAATCAGAGAAAGTGAATAAGACGAGAAGGTTCACGCTGCATGCTACACGTAGGTACACTTAGGTACATCTTTGAGAGGCGAATCTGGGACCAAAACCGGGACACCATACATTGATGAAAAGCTTATGTAGCAAAATTATTGCTCCTTTTCAAAAGAAAAACAAATGTTGAAGTTGTATAAATGTAATAAATGTACGAACAGCTAACATAATGACACATAGCTGTCATTTCAATTTATTTGTTTGAAGTGCATTTTTCGTTGGATCGCACTTTTCTCAGAAAAGTTATTATTTTTAATTTTGTTGTGGAATTCTCTGGAACTGAAATCAAGATAAAATTCGTATACAGTCGAACCTCTACATAGTGAAACTCCTCATAGTTTGATTTTTTAATTTAAATTTTTGGTCCCATCAAAAATGGTATACTTTGCGCTTGCTACATATCTCTACACAGTGAACCTCTTCATAGTGAGTATATCATTTAGTCCCTTTGTTGTCTCAGCCTCTACAGAATGAATATTTTACATCAAGTATGTATTGATTTTCAATTGTACTTTGTAATTGATACGCATCCCATGTGCGTGTACTACCTTTATTGAGGCGAGTAGTTCGATAATACTTATTACTCCAAAGTTTCCTGAGTTATTAAAGTCTATGAGTCTACAATCAAAATTTAGATGCAACTCAACAGTTAATGTAGCTGATAGTTTCAAATTTACGTGCGCTTTAAGTGCGTTTTCAAGCGGACCGACTGTTGAGTCAGATCAGGGAATTCCTTGAAAGGAAAAGTGACCTTGCAGCTTTATAAACAAGCTTTTGATCGAGTAGAAAACATGATTGCTTCTGTTGACGAGCGACCTACTGTACAGACTCGCATTAACTGTTTTCCATCGTTCTTAATTAGTGATGTACATGTATGCAGCTTATACTGTATATAGTACTGATTATTTTATAGTAGCTACATTTTGCATCTTTAGTTTACATTATTATTTAATATGACATTTATGATGAGATACAGTATTACTGGTAATTACCACTAAAAAATTGTTTTCTAAATGCATGTATTGGTTTCAATTATTTTGTAAGATTGTTTTGACTTTATATACTTACTTGAAAACCAATATTGCATCAAATTTTAGAAAACCTCCTGATAGTGAACTCTCCTCATAGTGAATTTTTTTATCTGGTCCTTTCAACGTAGCAAAGTGCGTCAAGGTAACAAAGTTAAAAAAACAAGATAATGACTAGTTAATCTTCAATAGGTACAAAGTATGATTTAAAAGAAAATTTTTATATCCTTAAATGTCTACAAAATTTTAAAAATACTTACTTGAAGGACAAACAACGCTTCTCCTCTCCTCATGTGTAATGAATTGGCGAGTAAGTCGTTCTGTTCAAAATTATGTTTATCACTTATATATTGAAAAGATCCTATTTAACAGTCTGCCCATTCAGATGATAAGAGGACAGATCTTTGAAATTCACTATGTAGAGGTTCGACTGTACTAGCAAAACTCTTCACAGTTTCTTCGCACATTCGACCAAATTTTTGTCATCATCGAGAACAATCTTTCTACATGGGCTGAAGTTCCCGGTAGACAGAATGCATACTCTATCAATCGTTGAAGATTCGGTGCAGCAACCGCTCATTGACTCTAATACTTAAGAGGAAGAACTTAGAGAAGTAATAGAGGTAATAGAAGTAATACTTAGAGAAGAATAGAGGAAGACCTATTCTTCTTCCAATAAAGTACAATTCATTTTCCACTTTTTACAATTTGATGACCAGTGGTCTCTTTGTTATGGTGAAAAGTTTACATTACACAAACACGAACTAGTAGTTTTCGCGTTCCATCAAAGTAGATACACTCGCGTTACCTCAAAGTTGGATGATATGAAGCAAAACGATTAATTTGCTTGAACCACTTTGTCATGTGTTAGAACAAAATAATGCAATAGATTTTCATAAACATGAATCCTAAATTAAGTATTAATTAATAAATTATTAGATTTTAATCTACATAAGTATCAAACAGTCCTTTCATTAACGGCCACACGTCACCCGTCTCGCGCTATCCTGTTAACTCCTACATCAATTGTTTTGTCACTGTTATAGGAGACTAGCTTTACCTATGCGAAACTGCTATTCCTGGTATGTAAGAAACACATCATTTTGTCTGTAAGTTTGTGGAAATCAGCATAATTGGGGATCATGCTCAGCTCTTCATATTCATGTCTAGAGATAGGGGCCCATACCAGCAATATTTTAATTTTTGAAATGGAAATATGAAACAGCAAAATTCGTGATAACCATATACATTTTATCTCAAACAAATATCCATCGTAGATGCAAATCAGACAGAATATCACATACAAATATAAATGGACTATGTATCTGTACTTCTGATGGCGTCTATTCAGTAATAAAGGTTTCATAGAATTTTGCAGATTTACTACAATTAGATAATACAAAATATCAATTTGACAGAATTTTCAGATGCATTCTCATTAAATTACTTTCACGCGTCAGTTCCTCACCTTTTAGCTGTTGATGCATAGTTGTAGCTATATATGCGTAAGCTAGTAATTCATTCATCACATTTTTGAAGTGATCCTTCGCGGGGATCCCGCCTTCCAGTCTCATCACTTCATCTGAATATGTTAAGGCATCGATTTGCATTTGTGTGGCAAATCTTATGCTACATTGATTCACCATATCCTTCGGATGATTGTTGACATCCATCTTCCAAAAATTGGAAATTCCTTTTTTTAATATTCTCGTCTCCATGGACTCGGGAATTTTCGAGAGCTCCTACTCTCTGCTGCAACAATAATAACTTGTCCATGTTTTTTGTTGATTCCTTAACACCGGTGGAGTGAAGGAATAAATTGCCTGAAAATCGATGTTAGATATTTAAGATGTTCATATTAATGAAGCTACGTTAACTTAGTCTCAGGTAGATTTACATTGTATACTGAAAAAAGTCAAATAAAATGCATTTTACATGGCACGCTTTCATACTGCACGTATTCGCCATTTCTTTAAATGTCCTCGTGAAGGAAATCGAACATACCCTCGCCAGACGAATCGATTTGATTACAACGACACGCATGAAGCGATTTAAAAAAAACAATAATTGATCATTGATTGCTCTATTAAACGCTTTCCAGTTCAGTCAGTTTTCTGTGTCCAGATAATCTCATTTCAGTTGATATGATGCATATCAATCAATATATATCAATATGATTTCAGTCATTACAATTTGATACAAGTGATATTTGTTTTAATAGGAGGCTTCTTTGTGCCACACATTCCATACATGTAAAGTTCATAATTTCGCTTAAGCATAATGAAATGCCCATACATTTGGTCATAATCAACACAGTTACAATCACAGACGGTTGGTTCAACAACACGGAATGTTGTCTGCCCAACAGGAAACGGTCGAACACATTGCGTCAGCGTTCTTGGTCTTTCTCTTTTATGTGTTATTCCGGTCCTCTACACTGAGAACCCGAGACATGAGAGAACTAGCGAACTGCGCCATTACTTTCACACAAAGAAACCCACTGCAGTAAACGCCAAACTGGGAATGTTAGATACATGCGAACTGTTAACGGTGAGTCATGGACAACAGCAACCCAAGCTGTTAAGTATGATGCCATCAGCACTGACAGGAAGTACATTGTTATCCGAATTTCTGTTTTCCCACAAATCCTACCCTTGTATTTGTCTGTTCTTGTCAAATTGATTCGACGTGCATGCACTGTCGTGCTACTAATGAGAATTTTCCATTTGGCAATGTTAACCCTCAAACTTTTTGACTCCAAGAACAATTTCCAGCGCTCAGAGCACTGCTGTAATGATCCCATTGAGTCTGTGATTAGGACTTGCCTTTTGGATTGTCTACATGAAGTACGTATCTCCTAACGACATCCCAGCCGGAAATTGTAGAGTATTACAGAGAGTTTGGGACCGACAAATCTCTTTGATCTTGCTCTCTTGCACATGCTTTTGCGACCCAGATTACGTATTCTTCTCCAATCGTCCTCATACAACCACTATCGTAAATTCTATAGTGCACGATCAGGTGTCTTCTCCATGTTGACGAAGGCAAGCCCATATGTCCTTGCTTTTACTAAAGTTTTCTTTTCATGCAGCTGATGAACAGTAAAGATGTCATTGGTGGTACCGGTACCTTTCCTATGCTTGAAACCGAACTGCATTTGTTAGCATTGTAGCTAGCATGTAACTGTAGCATTGTAGCTATCACGACCGATAATGTCCATCTCCTTATTGTGAGAGAGACTGGTGTTCTATGTGTTGGCAATATCGTCATCGAGCTGTTATTCGGTGCAAACAAAATATTATTGTTCATAGAAAATTGAGAAATTGTCAAATATCGCATCTGACTTCGCATAAAACACATCTTGCCACTGTTATATCAATAAATACCGTGGTAATCCGCATTTATTGAGTAGACCGTGTTGGATCTACTTTATATTCATTTTTATCTTCAAACCTTGTATTTGTCACATGCCGATTTCATTGACGTAGTACGAGTAGAGTGCAGCATAGTTGGCAAGGTACAATTACTCACATATGATAACTGAAATACTACTCACTATGTAGATCCCATGCTTCCTTTAGTATAATAGAAATAACATGTTGTTTTTGTTTCATTTTAGATTCGTCGATTTTGGTTTCCCGGCACTTTGGCTCTCCGGAGCACTCTTCATAGCATTCCACGTGGTCTACCCCCAACTATCAATCTTCCCGGTGAAGTTACGGCTTTTGCTCTTTTAAGTCGCGTAGCTGGTAATCCATTTTGCTTGTCGAGTGCAACGTCGTTGTCCAACAGCGCTCCTGAAGGTGATCTAGATCTTGCACGAAGAAGGCATGTGCTGCGAGAATTGATAAGTCAGATATACAATCAAGATTGTGTTGAGGAACAAGAAAAAAATCAAGGATATTTTGCCACATCTGAATATCGAGCTCATTTCACTCAACGTGATAATTACCTGCTTCTAGTGTTGTTACATAAAAGTGTTCCGCTTTTGGCAACAGGGTAAGTCATATTGTTGAACGATGCATCTGACTTAAGTCCATCAGAGTCTCGAAATGAGTGTTCTGTCTCAATTATTGTCATACGACTTTCTTTCACAAGTTGTTCTGATTAAAAATCTAAATTTTGAAATTGTCTAATTTTAAATTTAAATGTCTAAATTTTATTGCATCGGACATGACATTTGAAATTCTATAAATAAAGAACATTAGACGTAGAAAACGAAAATCTGAATTGAGCATTCTTCGCAGTTTTATAAGAAAAATAGATACTGCGAAAATGAGAATTGATATTAATCTTTGAAAAGCAGCCGAACTCAAATCACAGTGTAGTGCCTAGATTTAATATTATCGCTGTTCTGAGAAAATGTATGGTTTCAGTACATGCATTGACAGAAGAATCAAGCTTCTTTTCAGATAAAGATACGTGTAATGCTGACTTTTCATTTGATCACATGTTCCTGTACATGATATAATTATGTGAAGTCACGAGTGTGAGTGGACCTCTGTGAATGTCATTGGCAGTCAACAGTAAGGGCATTTTGCTTAGTAAAAGTATCTTGATGCTCCATTAAAGCGATAAATCCATTAAACCACATCGGGAGAGTAGGAACGTTTGCGTGAATTACCTCCATGCTTTGACCTCCAAAAGGCTTGATGTTTAACAGCTGCTCTATGTAGGGGGACTTCACTGACATCGAGATTTGATGTGTGTGTGTGTGTGTCTCAGCCTCAGCAAAGTTGCTTTATCGATATCAAATAAGGTCCTTGCATCAATTTTCAAATGTTCTATCGACATAGTTACCACGACCTTCAGTAACTTAACGCAATTACTTTCCTATTGCAGGTCGATTGCGGAGTCAACATTGTCTATACTGCAAAAACTATTACCATCACCAGAATGAAAAATACGATTTTATCTTTTTCATATCCGTCCATTTTCCGTGGCTGGTCAGGATTTCAGCTCCGAAGTAATGAGTGACTTAAATATACACGGAGTATTAGGCAGCTGATTAGTAAAATGTCACGATCTGACAAGTGAAGGCAAATGTGTGTTGCAGCTTTGAAAGTTACTACGTTACCGGCAAATGATCATTGATTTATGCTGCTAAAGTAATTCCTGATTGTGTTCGACACATGTTATCGAATTTGTGAAGCTAATTGGAAGTACGAGTACTTTATCAAAATAATGATCTTTACGAAAATTGATGTTGCCTGCATTATTTTTGATACATGAAAGTATTAATTGATTCTTCTTCATTTGTTCATAAATTGAAACTTTAATCCTGCAAAAGAAAAATAACGTGTGTGGAAATCATTGCATCATTTTCATTGAAGATTTAGGGCCCAAAAGGATACTGCATGCTGTGTACTGTGTCAGTGTACATTTAATGCATGATTTTCATCAGAGGCTCAGTTTTCTCGGGCGAACAAGCAATAGCTAGAAGCAACAGCTGGGCGAAGAAAATTGACACTCCGTAGAAAAGTAATTTTGAAGCGAAGCAGCACTGAAATATACTATGTTTCTATGTGGAGTTCGAAATTTCATTTTGATGATGAGTCCTTGACGAAGAGTCATTGCTTCTTATGATGCAATAATTACATTTTGTGATTTTCTTGTCTCCACATTAACACTCTAATTAAAAATATAGTAATTGTAATTTCACTCCTTATTTATTATCATTTATTTTCACTTGTGAAACTCAAACAAGTCAAGGCATTTTTGTAAGTAATGATACTACATCATAGTGCTTCTAACTCTGTAAAGAAGTATAGTCAATTATGAAAGTATTTAGATAAGGACACTGGATGTCGTACAGGAACAATATTGACAAAGACATCTAAATTCGCTACAATGCATTATTTCCGCTTTTCAGAGAATGTCATGCGCTTTACATCTACTGTACTCGTGTGCCTTTAGTTTGTGTTGACTTTCTTTTTCAACAGTTCTTATGTGAAGTTTTAATCTAAATATAATTTTGAGATTTATGCATTTGCTTTTTTTCAATTATCATGTGAGAATTTATATTGAAGCAATTAAAATATAATTTTTGTATCACAATATATATATTGCTTTTTTATATTTTCTTAAGGCAAAACATGAAATGGACTTTAATGCAAATCTTTTCATTTTACCGAATCTGAGATAAATAAGAAAGATGAAGGGAAGAAGTATTTCGGAAGCCATAATCACCATGTTTAATCATGTTACCATTGATTAATGTTTCTGAATGCACTTCCTTCGATTCAAATTTGTGTCTTTGCTCTCGATTATAAAATGACTGAAGTTGTACTAGAATCCATACAGTTAAACTTTGTAGAATATAACTTCAACTCAGATCGACAGATCAATAATCCATTAAAATGTCGAAAGAATGTGGTGCAATTATACTTCATATCTTATACATTATTAATATTGCATTTATGATGGATATGTAGACCTGCCAACTGTACCGGATTCTGGAGCTGTTCCGGATGTCCCGGAAAATTGTAAAATGGTCCCGGATATCGAGATTATTATGCTTAATTGAATTTTCAACATTTTTGGAACACATATTGCAAAGGATTTTGCGCTGCGCGCGCAATCTTGTGATTGTCTGCTTTACCTTGCATATCGATGAGTCTACTGATATCACTCAGGAAAAGAGCCTTCTGTTATTTGTTCAGTTCGCCTCCAAAGACTGTAAGATACAGAATCGATTCCTTGTAGCTGTTTCATTGAAGGGCAGGGATGCTGATTCAGTCAGCGACAAAGTGATCAAGTTGTGTGATAAGCATGATATCAACTTGAAGAAGATGGCCGTCTTTGTATCCGATGGAGCGCGTAACGGTGTTGCACAGAAACTTCGAGAAAAGATCAATAACACCATAATGGTGGAATTCCATTGCTCAGCTCACCGGGAAGCTCTCGCGTTAAAGGATGCCTTCGAATCGTCTGCGTTTTTCTGCGAACTTGATTTAAAGTTGCGTGACCTCGTTACTCGCTTGCGAGCAGGGAAGCGTTATTTGGAATTAAAAGAGATAGCAAAGCAGCTAGAAGAAGACTTCGTGCAACTCGCGAAATGGTTTGATATTCGCTGGCTTACAACAGGTTGTAGAATCACTGCTGATTGACATGCCTGTAATCCATGCAACGCTCGCGAGCGTTCGCGAAAGTGATCCGTCAACAACGGACATGTACAATGAAGTGATTGACCCTACCTTTGTGTATGCACTTCACATTCTTCGAGATTTGCTGGAACCACTGACTCAATTGAATATGGTGCTACAAAGGAAGAATATTCATCCTTTTACAGTCAATGGGAAATTGGAGACCACCATCGATGATCTCAACAACTGCTTTGTATCGAACTTCGTCGAAGGCGTTGCTGTACGTAACATGCGCTCAAAGATCGCATCTGGTCGCTTGATTCTACGAGAAGCACGTCGCACCGAACATTCCCAGAAGAAAAGTGGGCTGATGTAGTTGCAGAAACCAAGGCACTGGTAGCGCATGTTATTCCCTTCAAGAACGATTCATCAAAAATAGAGACATTATTGAAGCAGCTTCCATCTTTATTCCGAACAAGTACGACGGCTTCACGACAAACCAAATGAAAGCGGCAGGAATTGAAGAAATGATGTTAATGGCAAGCCACTACGAGGAGCTAGGGATCAAGCCTGAAGCTACTGAGTATGAGTGGTATAATTTCAAGCGGGACGTGATCAACATACAGCGCCATCGTGACGGATGTTCATGGACAACCATACTGGAGGCTGCGGTTGTCGAGGAGGAGCTGTATCCTAATATAGCAATACTGGCCAAAGTTGTGCGAAGCTATGATGCTTCCAACGCGGGAGTTGAACGCGGGTTCAGCCTGTACAACCAAATCAAAACGAAAATCAGGAATCGCCTGACAATTGATGAACTGGATAAGGGCATCCGCTTGTGTGTTAATGCCGATTCATGGGACTCGTACAACTTTGACAGGGCCTACGAGAAATGGAAGATCAACTCCGAAAGAGGCCGGTACAACATTAGTGAGCCCTGTCGAAGAACCTAATCCCTCGTTTCTGAAACTATTCTTTTTAGATCTGATCAAATTTTGCGTCACAGATTAGGAATGTAGGATGGAGAAGAGATTTAAGTAGAGCATCGACTCCTGTATAGCTGCATCAATGTAAATTCTGGTCATGCTTTTGTGAGGGTAGCAATCATAGATGTATCAGTGATTTCATAGATATTCTGATACAATTCATAACACCGATATATTCATTTGCTACCCCAAAACAAAATTCAAATTTTGACGGAGTCGATGCTCTACCTAAATGCTTTGTAGTCGTAGTTAATGATACCTTGCAGAACTATGCGTAGCTCTTGATCACTTTGCTACAACAGTCAGTATGCATTCTCGTTTTTTGTCTTCTATCTCAACAGTCATGCGAAACGAATTCTTTTATGTTAATAAATTTTGTTCATTGCAAACTAATTCTTGCTTCAGACATGTTAGCTTTTCTGCCTCTATATACATAGCCTATTTGATGTTAATTTACTAGAGAGTCAAGCCATCGAAAGTGTACATTTTTTATTTTAGTTTTGTATCTCACTTTCATGCGAAACGCATCCTTTGTTAGTAAAGTCAATTTTTTGCACAGCTAATTTGTTTCAGATACATTCATACCAGATATTGTTTATACATGTACTTATTCCTCGTTAATTCACTCAAGACATTTGAAGTATGCATTTCTATTTTTAGTTCCATATCTCATCTTTCATACAAAACGTATCCTGTTCGTTTGTTAATTTTTGCATTTTGGCTCTTTTACATATACATGTATCCTGTTCATTTACTCAAGACATGCATTGTTAGTTTAATATCTAGCACGGTAGGTTTCCGTTTTTTAATTCGCTTTCAGTAAATTGTTTTTCAATATACTACCGCTGTTTTTTCATTGATTGATGAATGGTATATTAGAAACACGAACCTTCAAAGCAGTAGTCGATGTGAACGAGCCAGGAGAATAAAAAACGACATTTTCATAAAAAATGCATAGAAATTCATATGTAAGCTACATGTATTTCTTGTGTTACTTATTGGAACATGGCATCATAAAAATGGGTCTAAAGGGCCGGTCTATCTTACCTGCGTGCTATGGTTAGAATTTGGGCCTCCATGTATCAACATCCATTTCTAACCACATTGTAGGCCTATTTCATTTGGCATTATGGTTAGGTGCCAGACAGACTTAACCGTCATTATAACTCGTCACCATTATCGCACAAGTTGAGCTGGCACTGACGCTCGATGGAAGGGCTAGCAGTTTTTATGGCTAAGATTCCATTCTTTTTATACGATATGACTGATTCAGGTCAGAATCACTGACTGAGGAAAAGTGGTGAATGTTAAGGCGCATTGTTCTGTGGTGTTCCAACTGAAAAGATCCAAATATAGCTCTCTTCAAACCATCATTTTAGTGGCGGAATTTTTTTAAGAGTTGGCGGAATTTTTTTTGAGCGATTTCCGCCAATTGGCGGAAGGCTCGACAACGAAAAAAACCCTGCTTCATGGCAATGTTTTCATTCACAATCCTAAAGTTAATGTGCGGTTTCTAGACCCTCTGTCTGGCAAGAAGTTGATATAAACTGCAAGAATCTCAGGGGGCGGCCAGATATCGAGTGAATGTTTATAAGTGATACAGTGTATTTTCAACTATTCATTTCAAATCGTGAATAGAAGTGAAAAGGTAATGAAAATGAATCATCACTCGACCATATTGGTGATGATAATTTTGTCCCGGATTTTCATTTTACTTGGTTGGCAGGTCTGGAGATGTACACAGCTCGGGCCACGAGCCGATGTATTTTGGAAATGTTCAAGCCGAGCTGAGCCGTACTGTGTTGCATCGTAGCCGAACCGACGATCCGTAGTAATAATGGGTAAAGCATTTTCCAAAAGTAAACCGGATAGGTCTACCGCAGGTCTGCCAACACATACGGGTGTTCACAAAGGACAGATTATTGAACATCTGCTGTGTATTGAAATAAATGTATTGTTCAGTAAAAATTCATTTATATTTGTCATTGCAGTCTTAATCAAAACAGCGGCAGCATTTCAATCTTCTGAATTGCGCATATTGAATGAATTTTTAAAAGATGAAAACGTTGGAAAAATCAAAAAATGAAATAATTATTTAGTCTCTGCCGGTTTCAATTGGCAACAAGATGACAGAGATTAGTCGTAACCCCATTGCAAAATCAAGTGCAGTGCGGTGCAGTGATGAGTCATCGATGAGTCATCAGGCTGACTCAGCCCCCCCCCTCTGGCAGGAAGGTGAGGGAGAGGGCCAAGGATGTGCTGGGAGGAATGGGTCCGAGAGGAGGAAACGGGTCCCTCCCCCCCCTCTGGAAGGAAGGAAGGAGTGTTCGGGTAAGGGTTGGGAAGGAAGGGGATAGGAATGTGTGAGGAATAGAGTGTGGAAAGGGTGGATGTTGGTGGTGTTGGGATGAGAAAGGCTGGAATTCGGCATGAAGGAGGCCTCGGATGGGAAAACGGAGTGCAGATTCGGACTCTACGTGAAATTCTACATCTGTGGTGTGATTTCCAGCTCAATCGAACAGAAAAAGTTCTGACCTCCCCCCCCCCTCCTGCCAAACTTCCAACTTTGGTGTGAGAGATGGTAGGAAGTCGTGCAATAGCTCATTTGAAAGCTAAGAGTGAGAAAAATGCAGTGGAAAGCTCAGTTTGGACTCATTTTCTTGGGTTTAGGGAGGAAAATGGCAGGAAACCGTCAGAGTTGGAAAAGGCAGGTGTTGGAGGTTTTGGGATGAGAAAAGTCGTTTTTCGGGCAGAAGGAGACCTCGGAAGGGAAAATGGAGTGCAAATTCGGACGTTTTGGTCAATGTTGGGTCTGGGAACTTCGTCCCAACTCAATCGAAGAGAAAAAGTTCTGACCTCCCCCCCTCCTGCCAAACTTCCAACTTTGGTGTGAGAGATGGTAGGAAGTCGTGCAATAGCTCATTTGAAAGCTAAGAGTGAGAAAAATGCAGTGGAAAGCTCAGTTTGGACTCATTTTCTTGGGTTTAGGGAGGAAAATGGCAGGAAACCGTCAGAGTTGGAAAAGGCAGGTGTTGGAGGTTTTGGGATGAGAAAAGTCGTTTTTCGGGCAGAAGGAGACCTCGGAAGGGAAAATGGAGTGCAAATTCGGACGTTTTGGTCAATGTTGGGTCTGGGAACTTCGTCCCAACTCAATCGAAGAGAAAAAGTTCTGACCTCCCCCCCTCCTGCCAAACTTCCAACTTTGGTGTGAGAGATGGTAGGAAGTCGTGCAATAGCTCATTTGAAAGCTAAGAGTGAGAAAAAAGCAGTGGAAAGCTCAGTTTGGACTCATTTTCTTGGGTTTAGGGAGGAAAATGGCAGGAAACCGTCAGAGTTGGAAAAGGCAGGTGTTAGAGGTTTTGGGATGAGAAAAGTCGTTTTTCGGGCAGAAGGAGACCTCGGAAGGGAAAATGGAGTGCAAATTCGGACGTTTTGGTCAATGTTGGGTCTGGGAACTTCTTCCCAACTCAATCGGAGAGAAAAAGTTCTGACGTGTCCCCCCCCCTCGGCAACGATAGAGAGAGAGAGAAATGTGTATATTTGAAAATGAATGAAAATCATAAATGACAAATTAAACATAGCAAAAATTATATAAATCACCAAAAATTAACATTAAGTTCGTGCATGAAGTAAACTGACATAAACATCATAAAAGAATTGAGGCGTCGAGATGTTCGGCACAATGGAACAATCAGTCTACCAGAACGTTCACTAACACTTGGGAAGATTGAATGTAGCGGATGTAATGGGAAAGAGCACTTTCTGAAAAGTTTGGACGCTGAGTTCAGTCTTCTAACACTTAGAGGCTCCAAACAGCCACAAGAACATTCAAAACCACAGATGATTCTGTGTGCTCGGCGTTGAAGTTTTTCAATTTCATCAGACAAAAAAGTGGGCATAGCAATAAAGAGAGGTGTACAGTACTCCAAAATGGATCGTAGTAAACCATTATATATGCAGAACAATTCATCTTTGGACAGAAAATTTTTTAAAACTCGAAGACAATGTAGTCTTTGAACAAAGAACGGACATAATCAAAATGGAGATTCCATCGCAGATCACAGCTCCAAATAACCCCAAGTATCTTATGTGAATCAACAAATTGAAAATCTATAAGAGAAAATGGAATACAATCAGGTGTCTTCTTAATAACGATTGATTTACATTTGCGAGTGTTTATTGTTAAATTCAACTTAGTCGCCCATTCAAAAACATTATGATTTTCCTCACAAACATGGTTATTCTCACAGTTTTTGAAAAGTGGTATACAAATAGTCACGTCATCAATATATTGGACAATTGAGTTTATAGGGTATACAGTCTCTAAATTACCCGTAACAAGATTGAAAAGAAGTGGGCCGAGGAAGGCCCCTGAGATACTCTTGATGTTACAGAGACAACTTTACTCACTACAGAATGAATACGTACGCTTTGAGACCTGTTCGACAAATATGATGATATAAATTTAATAAAATGAGGTGGGAAATTACATTGAAACGTTCTAAAATAATACCGTGATCTAAACGATCAAATGCCTTTAATAAATCATAGGCCAGAATTTGAACGCCTGATATAGTGTCAAGATCAAGGAGAGATGTCACTGTATCATGCAACATAATAGATGCAGTAGTTGTCTATGCTTCTCGTTTTGCACCATGCTGATAAACTCCAGCTGATTCTTCAAACTTTTCACGAAAAAGATTTCCGATGATCTTCTCAAAAATTCTACCTGATACCGGAAGAAGAGAAATCGGGCGTAAGTCTGTTACTGTGGGTCGAGTTGTCTTCGGGATCGGCGCAATATGGGCATATTTCCATAAAGTTGGAAAATATCCATTTTGATAACAAACATTGAAAACGTGTGTTAGAGGAGTTGCAAGCTGGCTAGAGGCTGATTTGTAGAGAACCGGTGGGATTAGATCCGAACCAAAAGCTTTGTTAGGATTCAAATTCCTCAATTCTTTCACTACTTCATCCACACCAATATAATGTTCAATAGGAAAAACGTTATTAGTACAGATCTAGCCATAAGAACCGGGCGGAAGAAAATAGGAAGAGAAAACGTCATTAATGTGATCTGTAGCACTTTGTACGGATGAGAAGTTGTTCAGGACATTTTTCAAAGAGTCATCTTTACGCCTGCCAGTTACATTGTTCGTAACGCTCCATAATTGTTTGGCAGAACCTTTTGATCGATTTCCCCAGTTAAATTTTGCTTTTTGTATTTCTTGTTTCACCTTGTCTCTCAGGTGGCAATACAAAGGGAAATTCTTGGATCTAAATGCAGTCCATCTCTGATTTATTAAGTCTTTGATGGCAGAAGTCATCCATGGTTTTTCATGGGCAGAAAAAGGTACTGTTTTAGTTTTAATATTTTCAACGAGACACAAATTTACAACCTCATGAAAAATCTTGCATTTCTCTTCAGGCTATAAAATGGTTTATAGATTTCATTCCAATTAACATTTTCAAGAGATGTAACAAACGACATAATATTACTCGATTTCAAATCATATACAGTTTTGAAAGATTCCAGTTGATTATCATTAACATCAGACTTAACACGACAAAATCGTATTGTGATCAGAAGATCCAATCGGTAATCCAACTTCACACTGATACATCGGAACTAGGTAGTCACTCATCAAAACATAGTCCAAAATATTGTTCCCACGGGTTGGTGTAAACACAATCTGAGTTGAACCCAATTTAGAACTCATATCATGAATAGGTACATTATTAAAGTCACCGCATACAATAGAATTGGGGCCGTATCCCAGACATAAGTATTTATCAAGGTTTGCAATGGTACAATTTTCTACATCAGATAATGATTGAACATTGAGATTTGGGGGGATGTACATACAAAGCAAATTAGTTCAAAGGTTGGGAAAAGCAATAAAAGAGACTCAAAAAATGTAGGATGACTGTCAAGTTCAAGTCTTTGCACTTTAATTGAGTTGTTGACATAGATACAAACTCCTCCACCCACTCGATCACATCGATCAGCTCTAAACAGAGAAAATGATGGCAATGAGACAAGTGAATCAGGAATGGTACTATTTAGCCATGATTCCGTTATACAAATGAAATGGGGTCTGAGAATTTGAGTAAGTGAGTACAAATCATCAACCTTCTTAAAGAGCGATCTCACATTAGCAACAAGAAATGAAGGAGCAGTAGCGGGAAGTAGATTAGACACATTTCTTTTACAGGGTAAAAAATTCAGTGAAAATTTCTTACAGAATCACGCGGGACGACTTTATCTCCAAAAATGATCACATCTTCACCATTGTTTCTTCTTTCACGTAAGATTGCTAGGCATTGTTTCCTTTTTCTCCTGCTGAAAAATGGTTAGATCATTCTTGATGAATACTGATGAAAATTTTTCTGAACTCTTTAACTCTGAAGTTTTCTTGAGGACTGCAATTTTTTGTTCCAAATTCTTAAATTTGATGCGAAGTGGGCGGATCTTGTTCGACTTAGAATTCGGTCTACCCAAACGATGATGTTTGACAACTTCGACATCTTTAGAAACATCTAAGCAATCAAGCACTTCTTCGATGTTACTGGAATCCCACTCATTTCTTTCTTTTAGTGTTCCTTGCTTTAGCTCATCAATTCCAAAAATCAAGACTTGATTTTCTTTCATACGTCTCTGCTTAAGCTCTTGTAAAATTCTTTCAAGGATAGACTCTGAGATCAGCTCAAGATTATGGTCAATTTCTGTATATTGTTTCTCCAGATGACTAACACGCGTAGTGAGATTAGTGATAGTATTTTTAAGTTCATCAATCTCTGATTTTAAACTATCAATCACTTCATCCTTAGACTTTTCAATTAATTGCTTCAGCTCATTGAACATCCCACTTGTTAATGAGGCTGACCGCAGTTCTCTTGCATTAGCTTTGGGAGTGTTTGTCGAGTTTGGCATTTCTAAGCAAAATATGGACAAAACTTTAGATCTATAATTATTAGGGTCTCGACCATAGGCAACGGTTCGATCCTGGATACGTGAAGATCTCGAGCAGACAGTTTAACCGATACACCACCACTGAATGTACACTAATTTACAATTCAGCAAATGCAATTCCTGAATTACGTCAGAGCCGTGCGAGCGTAGGACGAGATTTAGTGACGTCACAGTTTCCACCACGCCAACCAAGACACAAAGAGAATAGCTCATCGGTCACGTAGTCGCAAAAAATGAAATTGAACGACTTTACGAAGTAATTCCACAGAAAACGAGAAAGTAATGACCACAGGTGAATTCAGGAAGACATGAGCTTTCTAATGATGTAAAAAATTTGAAGATGGCGCCACTGGAAATCACTTTAACAGCAATATATTCCGATACGAATCACAATGCGCAAGAGCGACGACCGTCCTCGATGCCGTCCAAGCGACAGCGATCTTCTAACTTTGGTTGTAGACATCGTACAAAGTCGTGCCATAGCTCGTTTGAAAGCTGGGAGTCAGACAAATTCAGTGGAAAACATTGCTTGTTCGTATCTGCCTTCGTTTAGAGGTGAGATGTTACTGAAAATTTGGGACCTTGGCGAAAAAAAGACAGAGTTAGAATTTTTGCGATGGCTGTCGGCTGTAGAGCCAAAACGAAGCATCGGATGGGAAAATGGAGGGCAGATTCGGATTCAGCGTCAAATTCTACTTGGCAATGGCTTATTTCCAGCTCAATCGGAGCACTAGAACCGGAGATAGACGGGTTTTTAGTGTTTGATCAGGGCTCAATTTTGGGTCCCCTTCTTTTCGCTGTCTTTGTCAATGACATGCCATCCTTTATTTGCACCAAGCTGATAGCTTACGCTGACGACATCACATTGATTCACATGACTGATGATGGCGATGACTGTTCCTTTCAGAGTGATGTTGATCTTTTTGTTGCTTGGGCTGACAGAAAAAAACTCAAGATAAATGTTGACAAGACTAAAAGCCTTGACGTCAGTCGCTTGCCTGTTCCGTTTAACAATAAACCGATTTTTATAAATGGAACTGTAATTGAACAAGTCAATGATCTCAAAATCCTTGGTGTAATTTTTAGCCATGATCTGTCCTGGAACTCTCAGTGCAAATATTTGTTAGGTAAATGTTGTCGGTCGTTATCTTTTGTTAAACGTTTAAAGTACAATGGAAATGCTTCTTCGGTACTATGGCGTGCATACACTGGCCTGGTTCTTTCCCAATTGTGCTATTCGTGGCCTGTTATTTGTGATTTAAATGTGTGTCAACTCAAAAAGTTCGAGCACCTACATAAAGTGGCTAAACGTTGGTGCAATACTCCCTCGAAACCGTCTCTCCATCATTCGCTGCAAAAGACTTGTACACGTCTAATAACAAAAATTGCTGACAATCCTGAAACGCATCCTATTGCCGAATATTTCGTCGTCAGGGATTCGAACTGCGGTCGAGTACGACACAAACGCAGACTATTCCCATTGAAGCGCAAGCAAGCGTACTATAACAAATCATTTGTAAAATTTTCTACGCTGTCATAATTTTCCTTTTCTTGTCATGCACGGTGTATTCATGAAATCATGTACCGCTCGTTGTACTGAAATAAAGTGATATTATTATTATTATTATTATTGAATGATGGGTATTACGTCATCAGCTGATCGCCACACACTATATAAGTGGAAACTCGGCTTGTGGAAATCAGTTCTCCTCCCGACTATGTTGGGGTAGGTGAATTCCGGAGCTCCGATGATAGCATTGAAAATCTGAAAAACCGGGTTTCTGTAAGAAACCGACTTAGAAAATTTCATTGCTGATATCAGCTAAGGCGTCAGACTTAGAGGTTCGCCAGGAGATGGCCTTCGTCTCCAGGCCATAAAAGACTCCAAAACTTTAAAAGCTTGTAACTTTGCTTCTACAAGTCCGTTTGACTTGATTCAAAAAAGGTTCGGTTGCTATTGACCTGCCCTAAGTGATAAACTACTTATAAAATTTCATAAGTAGTGCTAAAAAGTTGAAAAATTGAAATTCACTAGTTTTGGAGGTTTTCTGGGGTTTTCGACCCTGCTGAAGTCAACTAGATGATTTTTAATGATGTCTGAGCCAGTCTTCTCATGGTATTAGCGGCTTTTCACTGAAAGCGAGCAAGACACGGAGAGTTTTGCTGTAATATTCCACTGACAGGGTGTTCCTTCGGGACGGTGGACGATGCCGTAGTGATAAGTGTGGCAAGGGAGTGTGTCATAGTTTAGACCGAAACCGCTGGGGCAACTCATGTCTCATGTTGGGCATTTGACACAGTTCTCAACGTAGCACTTTGAACGCAAATCGGTTGAGTCTTAGCTATCTTGTCATGGGTGGCCTCTAAACATCTCCATTGCAAAACGCTGGTGAATCAAGCTCTCTACGGCTTGCTATCAAGCTGCTCAAAGTCTGTCAACCTCTTACCAACTCTACAGGCTTTCATGTCTGAGCCAGTCTTCTCATGGACTAAGCAGCTTTTCACTGAAAGCGAGCAAGACACGGAGAGTTTTTGCTGTAATATTCCACTGACAGGGTGTTCCTTCGGGATGGCGGACGATGCCGTAGTGATACATGTAAGTGTGGCAAGGGAGTGTGTCATAGTTTAGACCGAAACCGCTGGGGCGACTCATGTCTCATGTTGGGCATTTGACACAGTTCTCAACGTAGCACTTTGAACGCCAATCGGTTGAGTCTTAGCTATCTTGTCATGGGTGGCCTCTAAACATCTCCATTGCAAAACGCTGGTGAATCAAGCTCTCTACGGCTTGCTATCAAGCTGCTCAAAGTCTGTCAACCTCTTACCAACTCTACAGGTTTTCATGTCTGAGCCAGTCTTCTCATGGACTAAGCAGCTTTTCACTGAAAGCGAGCAAGACACGGAGAGTTTTGCTGTAATATTCCACTGACAGGGTGTTCCTTCGGGACGGCGGACGATGCCGTAGTGATACATGTAAGTGTGGCAAGGGAGTGTGTCATAGTTTAGACCGAAACCGCTGGGGCAACTCATGTCTCATGTTGGGCATTTGACACAGTTCTCAACGTAGCACTTTGAACGCCAATCGGTTGAGTCTTAGCTATCTTGTCATGGGTGGCCTCTAAACATCTCCATTGCAAAACGCTGGTGAATCAAGCTCTCTACGGCTTGCTATCAAGCTGCTCAAAGTCTGTCAACCTCTTACCAACTCCACCGGTTTTCATGTCTGGCGATCAAGTCATGGACGGTGCACGATTTTCGGTGTGATACTTCCTGTGGGTGATTTCGAGACAGCGGTGAAGTCCGTAGCTGCACGGGACGTGGGCAATGGTAATCCTTGTGAAACCTCTCTGTGTCATGTTTGCAATTTTTCGTCTCAACGTTGTACTCTGACCGCCAGGGCGACATTTAGCTATCTGTCACAGGTTACCTCATAAAATCTCCATTGCACTTGTCTCCCGACAGTTGGCCAACCATGCGAGAATGAACCATCAGTTCTTCTTGTCTCTATCACGGAGACGAAATGATGAAGGAATGAAGGGAGGACATTCATGCGCCACACGCAACACATCACAGACTTCTCTCTTCGCTAGTGAACAAGCTCTTGTCAGTGTCGTCAGAAACTAGCATGTTGTACAAAAGTTTTATTGCAACACAGGTTGATGTATAGTTAGAAAGTTTGATCATCAACGTTTTATTCGTAAGTCTAGTCAGAAACTGTATCATGGTTTGTAAAAGCAAAGTTAGTGTAGTCAACTAGTTCTTTACCGCGACACCCGTTTGAGAAAGTAAAGTCTGATCATCGAAGTTAAATTCTTGAGTGTCGTTAGAAAGTGTATCATGGTTTGCAAAAGTTTTATTGATGTATAGTTAGAAAAGTTTGATCATGGTGTTTTATGAAACACAAATGTCATAAATGTTAGTGTTAGTGTAGTCAACTAGTTTTACTACGACACATGTTTGTAAAAGTACAGGTCAGAAAGTGTATCATGGTTTGCAAAAGTTTTATTGCAACACAGGTTGATGTATAGTTAGAAAAGTTTGATCATGATGTTTTATGAAACACACATGTCATGAAATGCAAGTGTTAGTGTAGTCAAATAAATTACCTCGACGCACGTTTGTGAAAATAAAGTTTGATCATTGACGTTGTATTCGTAAGTCTAGTCAGAAAGTGTATCATGGTTTGTGAAAGTTTTACTACAACACAGGTTGATGTATAGTTAGAAAAGTTTGATAATCGAAGGTTTATTCGCAAGTCTAGTCAGAAAGTGTATCATGTTGTACAAAGTTTTTACTGCCACACAGGTTGATAAAGTGAAAAAAGGAATCTTCATCTAAATTAGAATCATTCTGATTGGTTGTTGAGGAATTCATTGTTAAATAACTATATAAGTGAAACGATTGCAGCACTTCTCACTCACGTTATACGATCGAACACTCTAGTATGGCAAATTCTTCTGAAGCCATGAATATTTTCTTCAAAATTTTCGAAGTTGTTGACGAGTGGGATGAAGACAAGCGTGAACAAGAGGAGGAGTCCCGCAAGAAAGTCGTCATTGAAACAGTAGTGTGGACTGATGCTGAATTCACGCCAAAAACGACGCGTGTTAGAAAAGTGCCCGACGCACCAAAACGGCCAAGGTGTTATAAAGTGTACAGTGACTTAGAGGTTATTCCGCTTGACTTTTCCTCGCTGTAAAGTATATGTGATTCAATTATCAGTAAACCTACATACTACATGTCTTTGTTTTGCAATGTATTTATCTTGAAATGGAAATAAATGGAGGAATTTAGATATGGGATTAGTTAACACATTTACTATCGGTCTACTTTTCTATCAAAAGGGATCATACCATTAGAGAGGATAGAAAATGATTTTGTATACGTGTGGTATAAGAGTGACAAGCAGAACTCATGACTCATTCTCAGATAACGCTGCTTCAAGTGATTCACCTAAATCATGTTTTATATCATGAACGATTTCTAGTAACTGTGTTAAGTGTCTAGATGATAGGATATCTTATTCTAACAATAGCTCCCAATTGATACTATGCTTACTCGATGATCCTTTCGAAGCCATGTAGTTTATATGAAGGAAAAACAACAGTCATAATACACATTTATCGAAAAGAAATAAAAGCAATACGTTTTGTAATAAGACGGTACATGACGTCTACTAAGTCAAACTCTTCTTGATTGCGGGGTTGACTAGAAGGAGAGAAGAGGTCTAGCCAGCTCCGGAGAGTCTCAATACACCGCTTCATCATCACGTCCTTTGGAGACACAATCAGGAAGGCAGCCCTGATTGTATCACTACTATCCTCTTCATCGTCGGAAATGATGATGATTTCCTCATTGAACTGCAGCGGCTCGACCTCACCATCGTAAATGGTTTTCACTTGCCTCTTGCGAGGGGCATTGGGCATGAGTAAGGCATAGGCGTTCGGTGGTGTATCCATTTTAATGATATTATGAGGAAATGACCCTTGCATCGCACTTATATAGATTCTCTCTCCCTGCTTCGTGCTCTCTCATTGGACGACAGCCATTTATCAATCACACTGCATCATTCTCATATATAAAGAAGAGTGTTCTGCATTTCACTATCATAGTCATGTCTGACACAGAGGAAACGTTCACACCTCTTGCTAGCTCAACTCCTACGAAGAAGGAACTTGAGAGAAAGTTTCAACAAAAAGAGGAAGAGAGACAAATGATTGAAGGCTGCAAGCAGCTCACTCTACAAACGGTTGAGAGTGAGCCTTTCATAAACGAGGCTGACTTTCAGGAGTGAAAAGACCTTTGATGAGACAGAGAATGCCCCAAACGGTCTTTATGAGACCACGGCCTTAACGACCACCTAATCAAGAAAGAAAAGACATTGACTGCGCCACACGCAACATTAGTGATTTGATGTTATCTGACGAAAATGAACTGTTAAGACAGTACGACCACCAATGAATTGAATAGGATTACCACTATCATCATAGATACCAAATTTGCAATGGGATAATCGTGATACATTGACTGGAATGTATACCTTGTTCAGGAACTCCCTGTGCATGCTCACACCAAAGTCGCCACTGTCAATAGGAATATATCTTAAAAGGGGAACCATTTGACCACCAACTTGTGTTGAATGGATAAAGTTAGTGTAAATGTAGAAGTGATTGATATTCATATCGAGCAAGGATGTTGAGCCACAATACTTCTCGTCGTAGAATATGTCACGTTTGAATCCTAAAATCTTTGTCTACTCTTTTGAAATGTGAATGACCGTTTTACCATGTACACTGATACAGAATGTATTTTCTTTAGGATCATAGTCAAAATGATATGAGTGTAGATTTGATACACCCTTGTTCAAGTATGTACAAACATCATAACCATTGCTATAATGCTTTGGAGGTATCGGTAACTTTTCATTTGGCTTCCATGTAAGACTGGGAAGTAAAACAGGGTCTGTACGTTTGAAATAAAGGACCATTTGACAATCGGATTGCTGTTTAGATGTTATTTTCACATTCCCCCATTCATGGTATGACCATAAGACGTCTGTTTTTAAAGAGAGCAAATCACGAAATTTAGAATTGATGTGAACAAATCCAATGTGTGAACGCTCATAATCATTTCGGAAATCAATCCTTGCTTTATTGTGTACTCGAGTGATGGACATAGATAATCCATTTATTTCATTTACCTGTTTGATCAAGTCATCGACAGTACCAGATTTAAAAAGCACAAAGCGCTCATGCATGCGATCAAGGGGAAGAAGGGTAATATTAAATTTTTTCCTGTGCCAATTTGGATATTTCTTAATCTGCTTTGATACTTTCATGGATACTTGAGCTCTCAAAGGGAAGGCACCGCCTCCTTTTACTTCTGCAAATTTTGTGATAGGTAGAAAGAACCGTGATTTAAGATTCAATATCTTTTGCAGAGGTCAACTCACATAAAATCCATGGGAAATAGTAGTCGGTCTCATGTAGAGGGTAACTTTATGTAGATTTGGATCCATTTGCCAGAACCATAGATTCTTTGCCAAATCATTCATAACATTCAATAGGCGTTGAATTTTCATATAATAGTATGATTGTTCTAAGCGATGACGGAATGATGGGTTTGTAGGTTGTTTCCATTTCAGTGGTGAAGAATTTTTAGCAATGGGTATGTCTGTATCTGCAGTGATAATCAAAGTAGGGCCATTTACAATCTCATCAACAGCTCGCTTTCCCCGACGGGTGTTTACTGTAGGAATAGAATTCCATGTCTGCTACATGTTCATTCAAGTTGTAGGTATGTACTTTATCATTTCGCTCTAGTTTTGGAAAGTACAAGTCTTGATTCGTTGCAGTGCCTAATGTAATCTCTTCATTTGCAATGGTTCTTATATTATTCACAGCTCAAATCTTGCAGGGCCACTTCCCAATCACCATTTAAGTCAATCGGCTGTGTTAAATCAGTCTCAAACTCAGCAGCTGTATTTTCATATCGCTCAGGTTCAGCATTACTGGGAAACACTGCTGTAAACTCCATGTTAAAGTATCAACATAAAGCGTAGTTTGCTTAGGCGTTATGTCGCATGACATAACGAACTGCTGCTTTCAATCTATTCACAGTAGGTACTTTCTGTCGTCCTAGGAATTTGGTTAAGAGTGATTGCCCTTTCACATAATGCACTCCCCTAAGTATGCTTGTACCGCCTTCTTTCATATTGCGATAGTTGATACAACCAAATATGACTTGATATCTTGGTCTTCTACGTTTAAAATCTGCAAGGGTATGAAATATTTCACGTTTTATTGATGAGCTCACACGACAGCTATTTTTTAATTCCATTGCAATGCGACGTACAGGATTGATCAAATCGATGCCACCTACAGGTGATCGCTTAAAGCCATAATCTGTTAACACCATTTCCCACGCATGACCCATTCGCTGACGTAAATCTGTAGTTTGTAAGCATGATTTTGCCAAGGATCGGCTATGCCGGAAAGAATTACATCTTCAATAGGTCTTGTTGCATGAATAGGTGATTTGATGAGGCGAACTGCATCATCTAATCCTCGTCCCGCTAATGTCACTATTGCAAATGATAATAGGATGATCAATCTTAACATGGCTTCGTCCATTTCTAATGAATGTTTTGCTTAAACGAGAAGACTAAGCAAGCGTTTTTGATGTGTCTAAAACTAACCATGATTGCCAAGCTCTCTTCTCAGTGTCATGTTACATGGAAGGCTCGACGCATTACCTTTTACGATACTCATCGACACGTTAAAATGAGTTTATCACCTTTTCAAATGGATGACCTCCACGATGCTTTACATATCATGCATCATCCAATGTACTATATCCCTCTAGGTGGACGTCTATTCATTATTCGACGAGATTTCATTGCTCTTCATGATCAATATGGTGTTATACATTTTACATCCTCAAGTTGGAAGAAGTATAGAGAACGTATACATCCTCACATCATGACTTACCTTAAACAAACCAACACTCATAAGCATGAATGTGACAAGTGAACAATGTCTTCTTATCTTTACCTATTCATGTTTGATGACTAAATACAACCTATTCAATCACATCATCTACTTTTCCATTGAAGTATAATAAAGAAAACAAATTTTAATCGTACATATTTATTGAAGGCTTTTATAAAAGTTACGAATGCGCTTTTCATTGACAAGGGTATCATGTGAAAAATGTTTACAAATATCATGTAAAGAGTCATAATGTAGTCGTTGCATTACAAAGTAGAGGGCATAGGCTCCCATGTTGAAGACAAGGGATGTTGATAGGCCAAAGCATTGCGAATCCATTTTCGTGAATGACGGTTCATGAAACGTGTGACATAATCACAATTTGGTAAGGCCAATGAATCAAAGATTTCACCGCAATAGTTTTTATCAATAAATAAAACTTTCCAGTGTTTGCCGGGTAAGTGTGCTGTATCAGTATTCATGATAATGAATGAGGGTGGTTTTGGTAAAACTGTGGGCATATTATTAATGGCAAACACACCTCGAAATGCTGCAACAGTGCGTTCATCACCATGTTCTTGAACGCCTCTCTAGCTCTGCATCAGATAACCAAGTCATTAACTTGTATAAGAAGCGGAAACGTCACGTAGTCTGTTAATTCGAATGGTGGAATCGAACACAGCATAGATGAGTACATTGACTGTTTTCGTCAAATCTTTTTCAAAGAAGAATTCTAGTTTAAGACCCTTCGTGGCAGTACCCGTACGATAAGAAGCACCTGCTTCATTGTTTGCTGTCAAATCAAATGCATAAAGTGTATAACCTTTAGCAAATTCATCATAGGTCAAACCATTGGTGTCATCAGTATTCCAGTATTTAAAGGTTTCCATATTATTTTGATATGAGCGAGAATGATGACCATTAGCAAAGTCTGGGCAAAAAGGAGTACCAGGAATGCAATCGGTATCGCGATACAATCCGATTTGATTTAAACCAAAGTGTTCAAAGTTGAGGGGATTCTTCGATATATTACCATTGTATGCATCATTTGCAATCAATCCCACAATGATCATTTTTGGTGATTGTATAGGAAACAAACTATCTTTAACAAACCTCTTTTGCGCACGAGGAATGGTGAAACTATGGATCTCAGTATGATTTACATCATAAATAGCATCATACTTCTTCAAACCCATCTCGTGACCATTAATCACCGAAGGATTCACTGTCATTCGTCGCACATAAAGTCTAACACTTTCAAACACAATCTTAAATTCAGTCTTTACTCCATAAGAATTCAATACAAATTTAGGATCGTTCGGCAAGAGATGAACTCGCATGTCTACTTTTGACATTGAGAAACGTGATTGACGGAAAAAGTCCAAGTATAGGGGACCATATAATTCACACACCCTACTTTCTGCAGTCCACTTTTCACGAGTGACAAATCCCTTGTTTTTGTCACTATCAAATTTACCAGCTTCATCTTTACACCAACCCATAACAGCCATGTGACTCGTTTGTGCTTGTGGCTGGAACTGCATGACTGTTGAAAAATAACCGAGATAGGGATAACTGTGTTGACCACCTTCAACCCGAGTTTCACCAATGGTCAATGATACATCCTTGAAGAGCGTTGCTATTGCCAAGTTATTCACGGCTACTTTGTCCTTATCATCAAGGTTGGTACCGTCCTTATTTACTATCTTAAACTTAACATGTAGATTGATGTCATTTACATCGATGTACTCAGCATCATTTCCTGGTATTAAAAATTCAATGACACTACCAGAATCAATACTCGTCTGTGGATAACGAATGGATACATAATTTCTAATGATATCCGTCTGTATAGGTGTTCTATCAAATAAGCAAAGGGATGTTGTTTTACATTCCATATTTAAAACAGTCCACGTCGTCTGCGTTTGCTAGGAGGTATACGAGATGCTCTTCGCTTACGTTTGCCTGAAGTAGAGAGTGGATTGATATGACTGATGACAGACCTGATACCAGCCTTACCGACATTCTTCAAACGCTGTATTCCATGGCGCTTTAGCGATTCACGAATCGGCAATCTTCCTGAAAGCGCATCACTTGCTACATCTGCTGCTAATCCTACAGCTTCCTTTAAAGCTGATTTTCCCACATTTGCGATAGTGGGGAGCATCATACCTTTGACAGCACCCAATAGACTACCCCCTTTTTGACGTCTCGATCCAGCACAAACGGGAAAGCCAGCTCCATGACTAGCATAGGAGGGGGCAGAATAAAACTTAGCAGTTTGATCCATAGGTATTTATTTATTTATATTTACACAATTCATTACTTTGCTTAGGAACGTTGACTAACACGATAAAGGTCAGAATGACGAATCCAACTGTTCATTGAATTTGGATAGCCAGCCCATTTCACCAGGCTCCACTTTTCCCCTTGTCGCATTTGGTGGCGAAGTATCTTTTCAACCATGTAGTCATCATCTTCTTTGGTGATGGGTGTTATCTCATGACGATAAAAACTCCCTTCAATCTCTTCACCATGATAATCGCGAAGCTTGTAGGTAGTGGGCTTAAATTTCTTGTTAACCTCAGAGACAGTAAATATTTCTTCCGTCCAACTGGGAAGATATCCTTTCGCAAACACGCTTTTCACCTTGGAAATGCGAACTTTGTCACCAACCTGAATGTCACGTTTACCTTGTGATGGTTGCCTGCGTTTAGCATTGATTTCACGGATTGTATCCACAATGTCTGGAGTCATGTCAGCAGGTTTGTGACCAATCATACGATGGACAGAATGATTGTAAGCGTGTGCAGTATCTTGTAATACATCTGTCCACTTTTGTGTTACTTTTGCAGTGAAATAGCGCCATAGGCGAGTTTTCAGTGTACGGTTAAAGCGCTCGACCACTGCAGCCTTATATTCACTTTTCACACTAAACAGTTCAATGTTGTGTTTGCGAAATAAAGCACGCACATGTCTGTTTTCAAACTTTTTCCCTTGATCAGTCTGAATACGTGTGGGAATGCGTCCTTCACTGAAAATATTTTGGAAAGCCTCGACCACTTCTTCACCACGCTTTGTCTTGAGTGGTTGAACCCAAGCATAACGAGAAAATAAGTCAATGACAGTTAGGAGAAAGCGATAGCCTTTATTCTTTTTAGCTAATAACGTTTTCGAGCTTGTGTGTGCAATGTATATGCAGGTTGAGCTTTTAACCATCTCTTCACTTGTTTCTGTGAATAACCACTTGCTTGTGACAACTTTTTCACTGAAGCATAACCTGCATAATGCTTTGGGTTATAGTAAATTGATTTCAGACGTTCATCCATCGTCTATTAAGAGGGATCGTTTATTTGCCTCAAAGTATCAGTCTTTTTCTCCGCCAGGGTTTGCGTTTGTGTTTGAGTCCTGCTTTTGCTACTTTTTTGAGCCGTCTTGTATGAATCACTTTTACAACATGTACTTAAGCAGTTCAATGACACATGAATGTTTGGTAACTCTGAACATGGGATGCAACATAGCTTCTTCATTAAAAGTCTGTGATAAAATCAAATGATGGATAACGTGTTGAATGTTTTGCTATACGCTTCGGCAACTTCTCGGGTGTTTTCACAGTTTGCTTGATTCTCTTTTTAGGTCTCTCTACACTTTGCAACTTTCTCTTCCTAGGTGTAGAATCATTTTCCATTTCCTGTAAGGTATCACGACCAAGAATTGCTTTTGGGAGATTGAATTTCTTCATACTTTTTAAAAAAACTCCCATCCTGTGGGTGTAAAGTGACGACGACGATCACGAACAGCATGATTAATTAAATCTTCCATTCTTGAGTCCCTAATGACTGCACCATCATCACCTACCACTTCACCTCGTTGTGTGATTTTCAAGTTGGGTTCGAGACTTCGATATAAGCTCAGTGCGCGATTGCGATAGGGTTTGGGTGAACCAAGCGAAAGATCATTGCGTATTTTTTCTTTCAATTGTTTTATTTCTTCTAAGGTAGCACTCTGCTTTATCAAACGATCATATGGATTTTTACTTTGTACAGCTTCTTGTTCATATTGCTGATTAAGTTGTGACATTTGATTTGCCCAAGGTTGATGAACACTCTGCATTGTAGTCAGATGTATATATTCTTCTTGTGGAATAGCAATCATGCGTTGAAAACCACTCAGAACAATTTATATATGATCATGGGTTTCTCAAAGAGATGACTGCGTAAGCGATAATCTTCAGGACACTCCTGGGTAAAGTCCAAAAATAAATAATTATAGGGTTTTTCCGTAGCAGCCTCAAATACTTCAATCAATGCTTTTGACTTGCGAGGAAGAACTTGTCGAGATATGAATTCAACTTGACTTTTATCGCGGGGATTTTTAAAGATGATGTAGTAATGTGTGTTTAGACTTCGAGTCCGTGCTTCCTTTCCACTTGGAAAAAGATTTTGCATAATAAAAATGATAAAGCATGGTTTATGATGAGCAGCCTTGGTAAACATAGCAGTTACTTCTTGTGAGTTCTTACTTTCATTAAGTAAATCATCAAGAATGATAATATCATAGGGTTGAATATCAGCAGTGCTGATAATCCCCGGTTGAACCAAGTAACCCTTACCAACCAATTCACGATGTAAGTTATGTTGACAAATTCCATAGCACCAAACAACACGATTCGGTATGCAGTCAAAAATCTCATTACGACGCTCCAACAATTGCAGGGTTAAATGTGTCTTCCCACTATGAGAGGGTCCTACGATACACATAGTGCGATTACAACGTAAACGGAAATCCATGTTGATTTTGATGAAAAGTCATACCATTTAACTTAGTATCTATCCATTAATGGCTTTATTTGCGAGAGCACCAGCTAAACTTCCCAAAGCAGGACCTGCAGCTGCCATGATGATAGGCGCTAAAAGTGGTAAGAAGCCACCACGTTGTGATAATAGTTTGCGCTTTGTAGGAATTGATGTTTTTGGATTGCTCAAGGTACGAAGAACTTTACCATGTCTGGCAATTGCATTGGCCTTTTTGCTATTTAATGTCATATAACGCACTTTTCGTATTTCCGTACACATTTTACGAATGAAGGCATTGTTTGCCAGCTTCATTGCCTCACATCGATGAGATGGCTTCAATTTTAATAAGCGACGAAGCGTGAGACAGAATTTTTTGTTTGCATTTGATTGACACTTTTGTCTGCGTGAACGGTGAGATGAACGACGTCTAGCCATTTTTACAGGTGGATGTTAGAGTGTTCTTTGCTTAAACACGACAGCAGCGTCGAAACATCACCGTCGTAAACGCAATGAAATAGAGGAAGACATTGAGTACAGCACTAGTAAAAAGCAATACACTGAGAACAGCCACAGCACCAGTAGGATAGTCAGAAGCAGATACATGTGTGGGTAGCCGTAATATATCATTCAGTGAGGTACTATAGTTCAATGGAAACATTTCAGCTGTGTCGTTTGCTGATATGTTATGAGCCAGACATGAACAATCTGTTGGTATGACGATGTTTGTAAAGTTTAATGCCTTTGCATCAATTGTGCTTAAGTGGAAAAGGCTTTCAATAAGCAACGTGTAGAATACATAACTCCAAGCAAGGTAATGAAAGAATACCATGATGTAACAGTGATGAAAGTGTATTCGTAAACTGATATGGTTTAAAATTATAAGATAGTATATAGTCAACATCTTCACAGTTTGCGTGAATGATGATTGCATTACTCAAACGATGTATCATCTCTCTACAATCACTGGATGATAATAGTTTTTCCAACACAAGAATCCACTGCCTTGTATAATCATGCTTTCTCATTTCAATGAGACGATGATACAGTGGTGTCATGGTCATAGATGACTGTTTTAAATTCGACTAGGATTGCATCAACATCATTTATATACATTGACTGTTGAAATTATTTCTTGATCACAGATGGTACACAACATAGTTTCCAAAGGTACATAGCACATAGAACACATAACAGAATGACAACATGGTAAAAAGAGAAGGGATCGCTCCCTTTTAAAACACTCAACGCAGTTCCGTTCACATAATAATTTAAACGTCTCTTCTTCCAATTTCTTTCTAAAGTCACTTTTATTGGTAGAGTTACTTGACAAATCAGTTGCAAATGTCACCTTTTTCTTTTTCACTCCAGATTGCACAAATTTCATCCCATTTTCACTATCATTACATTGCAGCATGGAAAAATCCTCTATCCATCTTCGATCCAAATGATGATTCATAGCATGCTCATCTAGATCCATTAGTCTTTCAACTAAAGCGTCAGCTTTAATATTTTCATTTGCATTTGTAACACTTTCTATAGTCTTCAATGAATAGCCAAACTCTCTTACTACAGACCATGAAGTTGGGAAACGAATGCAACTTTTCATCTTCAAATAATTTCAAATGATCATGAGTGTCAGGAATGGACACTCAGTTGAATATGCTTGACATGACTTGTACACCTTTGACAGTATTGATGACTCTGTGTAATCTAATACTTTACTTTCACAAACATCAGTTGTAGTAAAAACTAGTTGACTACACTAACGCTTACATTTTATGACATGTGTGTTTCATACAACATCATGATCAAACTTGACTAACTATACATCATCAACCTGTGTTACAGTAAAAATATTTGACTATACTAGACTTTGCTTTTGCAAACCATGATACACTTTCTGACGACACTCGCGAGTAAACGTCATGATCAAACTTTATTTTCTCAAACGGGTGTTGCGGTAAATTATTTGACTACACTAACACTTGCATTTCATGACATGTGTGTTTCATAAAACGTCATGATCAAACTTTTCTAACTATACATCAACCTGTGTTGCAATAAAAACTTTTACAAACCATGATACACTTTCTGACTAGACTTACGAATACAACGTCAATGATCAAACTTTACTTTTACAAACTTGTGTCGTAGTAAAACTAGTTGACTACACTAACACTAACATTTATGACATTTGTGTTTCATAAAACACCATGATCAAACTTTTTTAACTATACATCAATAAAACTTTTGCAAACCATGATACACTTTCTAACGACACTCACGAATACAACTTCGATGATCAGACTTTACTTTCTCAAACGGGTGTCGCGGTAAAGAACTAGTTGACTACACTAACTTTGCTTTTACAAACCATGATACAGTTTCTGACTAGACTTACGAATAAAACGTTGATGATCAAACTTTCTAACTATACATCAACCTGTGTTGCAATAAAACTTTTGTACAACATGCTAGTTTCTGACGACACTGACAAGAGCTTGTTCACTAGCGAAGAGAGAAGTCTGTGATGTGTTGCGTGTGGCGCATGAATGTCCTCCCTTCATTCCTTCATCATTTCGTCTCCGTGATAGAGACAAGAAGAACTGATGGTTCATTCTCGCATGGTTGGCCAACTGTCGGGAGACAAGTGCAATGGAGATTTTATGAGGTAACCTGTGACAGATAGCTAAATGTCGCCCTGGCGGTCAGAGTACAACGTTGAGACGAAAAATTGCAAACATGACACAGAGAGGTTTCACAAGGATTACCATTGCCCACGTCCCGTGCAGCTACGGACTTCACCGCTGTCTCGAAATCACCCACAGGAAGTATCACACCGAAAATCGTGCACCGTCCATGACTTGATCGCCAGACATGAAAACCGGTGGAGTTGGTAAGAGGTTGACAGACTTTGAGCAGCTTGATAGCAAGCCGTAGAGAGCTTGATTCACCAGCGTTTTGCAATGGAGATGTTTAGAGGCCACCCATGACAAGATAGCTAAGACTCAACCGATTGGCGTTCAAAGTGCTACGTTGAGAACTGTGTCAAATGCCCAACATGCGACATGAGTCGCCCCAGCGGTTTCGGTCTAAACTATGACACACTCCCTTGCCACACTTACATGTATCACTACGGCATCGTCCGCCGTCCCGAAGGAACACCCTGTCAGTGGAATATTACAGCAAAACTCTCCGTGTCTTGCTCGCTTTCAGTGAAAAGCTGCTTAGCCCATGAGAAGACTGGCTCAGACATGAAAACCTGTAGAGTTGGTAAGAGGTTGACAGACTTTGAGCAGCTTGATAGCAAGCCGTAGAGAGCTTGATTCACCAGCGTTTTGCAATGGAGATGTTTAGAGGCCACCCATGACAAGATAGCTAAGACTCAACCGATTGGCGTTCAAAGTGCTACGTTGAGAACTGTGTCAAATGCCCAACATGAGACATGAGTCGCCCCAGCGGTTTCGGTCTAAACTATGACACACTCCCTTGCCACACTTACATGTATCACTACGGCATCGTCCGCCGTCCCGAAGGAACACCCTGTCAGTGGAATATTACAGCAAAAACTCTCCGTGTCTTGCTCGCTTTCAGTGAAAAGCTGCTTAGTCCATGAGAAGACTGGCTCAGACATGAAAACCTGTAGAGTTGGTAAGAGGTTGACAGACTTTGAGCAGCTTGATAGCAAGCCGTAGAGAGCTTGATTCACCAGCGTTTTGCAATGGAGATGTTTAGAGGCCACCCATGACAAGATAGCTAAGACTCAACCGATTGGCGTTCAAAGTGCTACGTTGAGAACTGTGTCAAATGCCCAACATGAGACATGAGTTGCCCTAGCGGTTTCGGTCTAAACTATGACACACTCCCTTGCCACACTTACATGTATCACTACGGCATCGTCCGCCGTCCCGAAGGAACACCCTGTCAGTGAAATATTACAGCAAAACTCTCCGTGTCTTGCTCGCTTTCAGTGAAAAGCCGCTAATACCATGAGAAGACTGGCTCAGACATCATTAAAAATCATCTTGTTGACTTCAGCAGGGTCGAAAACCCCAGAAAACCTCCAAAACTAGTGAATTTCAATTTTTCAACTTTTTAGCACTACTTATGAAATTTTATAAGTAGTCTATCACTTAGGGCAGGTCAATAGCAACCGAACCTTTTTTGAATCAAGTCAAACGGACTTGTAGAAGCAAAGTTACAAGCCTTTAAAATTTTGGAGTCTTTTATGGCCTGGAGACGAAGGCCATCTCCTGGCGAACCTCTAAGTCTGACGCCTTAGCTGATATCAGCAATGAAATTTTCTAAGTCGGTTTCTTACAGAAACCCGGTTTTTCAGATTTTCAATGCTATCATCGGAGCTCCAGAGTTCACCTACCCCAACATAGTCGGGAGGAGAACTGATTTCCACAAGCCGAGTTTCCACTTATATAGTGTGTGGCGATCAGCTGATGACGTAATACCCATCATTCAAACACTAAAAACCCGTCTATCTCCGGTTCTAGTGCTCCGATTGAGCTGGAAATATGCCAAAAATTCTAACTCTGTCTTTTTTTCGCAAAGGTCCCAAATTTTCAATAACATCTCACCTCTAAACGAAGGCAGATACGAACAAGCAATGTTTTCCACTGAATTTGTCTGACTCCCAGCTTTCAAACGAGCTATGGCACGACTTTGTACGATGTCTACAACCAAAGTTAGAAGATCGTTGCCGAGGGGGGGGGACACGTCAGAACTTTTTCTCTCCGATTGAGTTGGGAAGAAGTTCCAAGACCCAACATTGACCAAAACGTCCGAATTTACACTCCATTTTCCCATCCGAGGTCTCCTTCTGCCCGAAAAACGACTTTTCTCATCCCAAAACCTCCAACACCTGCCTTTTCCAACTCTGACGGTTTCCTGCCATTTTCCTCCCTAAACCCAGGAAAATTAGTCCATACTGAGCTTTCCACTGCATTTTTCTCACTCTTAGCTTTCAAATGAGCTATTGCACGACTTCCTACCATCTCTCACACCAAAGTTGGAAGTTTGGCCGGGGGGGGGGGGGGAGGTCAGAAAATTTTCTGTTCGATTGAGCTGGAAATCACACCACAGATGTAGAATTTCACGTAGAGTCCGAATCTGCACTCCGTTTTCCCATCCGAGGCCTCCTTCATGCCGAATTCCAGCCTTTCTCATCCCAACACCACCAACATCCACCCTTTCCACACTCTATTCCTCACACATTCCTATCACCTTCCTTCCCATCCCTTACCCGAACACTCCTTCCTTCCTTCCTTCCAGAGGGGGGGGGAGGGACCCGTTTCCTCCTCTCGGACCCATTCCTCTCAGCACATCCTTGGCCCTCTCCCTCACCTTCCTGCCAGAGGGGGGGGCTGAGTCAGCCTGATGACTCATCGATGACTCATCACTGCACCGCACTGCACTTGATTTTGCAATGGGGTTACTACTGAGATTGACCAATCTTCATCAGGAGAAATATAAAAAGAGGACAGCTAGTCCCTACAATTTTAAGCGACAAAATCTCGTCCCTACAACAAAACGAAATCACTTGTGATTTCTATTTTTATGATATAGAATATCTTGGAATATATCTTAGAATAGCTGGGTAGTCTACGGATGCATATCATGATTTTTTTTAAAACTGTTTGTCGTTTAAGATTGTAGGGACTAGATGTCCTCTTTTTATATTTCTCCTGATGAAGATTGGTCAATCTCTGTCATCTTGTTGCCAATTGAAACCAGTAGAGACTAAATAATTATTTCATTTTTTGATTTTTGCGACGTTTTCATCCTTTAAAAACTTGATAACGCATCGTCCATCCGATCCGTCGCCTCTGGAGTTGTTCGTGAGAAAATAATTTTCGCATATTGAATGAATGCAATTCTGATACACATTGTGTTTACGAGTTGGGCTACTACGCTCCCTGTTACGCCTAATATCCTGCCAAATTTCTTGAGCTGCAGTACTTGTCATTTGTTATTTTCTCTGACAATCTTAAGCATCTAGTGAAAAATGATGTTTAGAGAAAGACGTTTATCGCATCACAGGCTACTCTTTGAGAGAATGCGAAAGTCAGTGATAAATAATGGGGAGCATCATTAGTATACCATGCGATTACAACATATTCCATCAACATTAGCGTGGATATCAAAACTTGCATTATTGAGTTCAGGTAAAGGAAAATGGCTAAGATGTTTATTACATGTTACTAACTAATGCTTAAGTCAAGACCTGTACTATAGCCACATCCATTCTTAAAACTAAAAAATGGGGTTTTAACGTTGCTACTCCCTCACAGGCGTGCTGTTGTATTCAGACTCTAGATACATAGAGCACTGTAATAATTTCAGCCGGGATGCCCTTGCCATCGACTTCCAATAACAATATTTCAAGCCAAGTTCAGGCGAGGAGCCGCTGCTCCAATCGGCTTAAAGAAATGAAGCCGAAGCGAGTCTGACATCGCTATACCTGAAGTTATTGTATCTAATTCAATAAGTGCTTTTCTTATTTTTGTATGTTGGCAGAAAAGATCCTCAACTGTATCTGGAGTTTTGTGACGAAATCACTTTCACGGATTTTAGACATTTGAAAACGTGGGGTAGGAGATAACACATAAATACCAAAATTTCTATTGAAATCTTTGCATCGGAGGCATAAATGATAGCTCTTTCAGTAGCTGAATAAAAATTGAGTTTATCACAAACCGATTGCTTCGTTTTATTTCAAACCATTTACGTTTGTTGTTTGGGCCTAAGTAGTAAGAAAACGGCGAACACCAGATAGCGCAAGATGGCCGCCATCGCTGCGTCCCCCCCCCTCTGGCTCGGCAGAGTGTCGTGGTCGGCCGCCGTGGTGCTTCGTGTCTGAGTCCCCCCCCCTCTGGAACGATAGAGTGTCGTGGTGGACTTTGGCGACCGCCAGGATTAGTGTTGAGGCTATAGTGTGTGATGTTTTTGGTGCAATCTGCTGAATGTTGGGTTGTAAAATGGGTTGTTTCGAGTGGAAGGAGTGGTTGGATGAGAAAACGGAGGTCGGATTCGTGTTCAGCGTGAAATTCTGCATCGGTAGGGTGAGTTTCAAGTCGATCGGTGAGAAAAAATTTTTCTTCAAAATTTTAACAGAGTTAGAATTTGGGATGTTTTGGTGTGTAGCGCCCAAACGAAGCATCGGATGAGAAAACGGAGGCCAGATTCGGAATCTACGTGAAATTTTGGGTTAGGAAGGATGTTTCCAGCGAAATCGGAGAGAAAAAATTTTCGGCTGACGTCCCCCCCCCTCTGGACAGCTCGCTTCGATTTTGGCTTCCACTGGACGGATTTTGTCGTGCGATAGCTCGTTTGAAAGCTAAGAGTGAGACAAATTCAGTGAAAGAATCGGCTTGTTCCTATCTGTCTTCGTTTAGATGTGAGACGCCATTTAAGATTTTGGGACATTGGTGAAAAACGACAGAGTTAGAATTTGGGACGTTTTGGGCTGTAGCTTCAAAACGAAGCATCGGATTGGAAAACGGATTTCAGATTTGGAATCAGCGTGAAATTCTTTATATGTATGGTGAGTTTCAAGGCAATCGATGAGAAAAAATTTTCAACATTTTTCGAAAAAACGACAGAGTTAGAATTTGGGACGTTTTGGTGTGTAGCGCCCAAACGAAGCATCGGATGAGAAAACGGAGGCCAGATTCGGAATCTACGTGAAATTTTGGGTTAGGAAGGATGTTTCCAGCGAAATCGGAGAGAAAAAATTTTCGGCTGACGTCCCCCCCCCTCTGGACCGCTCGCTTCGATTTTGGCTTCCAGTGGACGGATTTTGTCGTGCGATAGCTCGTTTGAAAGCTAAGAGTGAGACAAATTCAGTGAAAGAATCGGCTTGTTCCTATCTGTCTTCGTTCAAAAGTTAGAGCGGTTACAAGATTTTAGGTCGGAGCTCGCTTACCTGAAAAAATCCTAAGTGTCAGAGTGACTTTGTTTGGGTAAAATTTTGAAAATTTTCCAAAGTGTGGAATTTCGACCTGGGACCGTCACCAAAACATTTTTCATCAAATTCTGAAAATTCGCTGACGTCCCCCCCCTCTGGACAGCTTGCTTCGATTTTGGCTTCCAGTGGACGGATTTTGTCGTGCGATAGCTCGTTTGAAAGCTAAGAGTGAGACAAATTCAGTGAAAGAATCGGCTTGTTCCTATCTGTCTTCGTTCAAAAGTTAGAGCGGTTACAAGATTTTAGGTCGGAGCTCGCTTACCTGAAAAAATCCTAAGTGTCAGAGTGACTTTGTATGGGTAAAATTTTGAAAATTTTCCAAAGTGTGGAATTTCGACCTGGGACCGTCACCAAAACATTTTTCATCAAAGTCTGAAATTTCGCTGACGTCCCCCCCCTCTGGACAGCTTGCTTCGATTTTGGCTTCCAGTGGACGGATTTTGTCGTGCGATAGCTCGTTTGAAAGCTAAGAGTGAGACAAATTCAGTGAAAGAATCGGCTTGTTCCTATCTGTCTTCGTTCAAAAGTTAGAGCGGTTACAAGATTTTAGGTCGGAGCTCGCTTACCTGAAAAAATCCTAAGTGTCAGAGTGACTTTGTATGGGTAAAATTTTGAAAATTTTCCAAAGTGTGGAATTTCGACCTGGGACCGTCACCAAAACATTTTTCATCAAATTCTGAAATTTCGGCTGACGTCCCCCCCCCTCTGGACAGCTTGCTTCGATTTTGGCTTCCACTGGACGGATTTTGTCGTGCGATAGCTCGTTTGAAAGCTAAGAGTGAGACAAATTCAGTGAAAGAATCGGCTTGTTCCTATCTGTCTTCGTTTAGATGTGAGACGCCATTTAAGATTTTGGGACATTGGTGAAAAACGACAGAGTTAGAATTTGGGACGTTTTGGGCTGTAGCTTCAAAACGAAGCATCGGATTGGAAAACGGATTTCAGATTTGGAATCAGCGTGAAATTCTTTATATGTATGGTGAGTTTCAAGTCAATCGGAGAGTTTCAAGTCAATCGGCGAGAAAAATGTTCAACATTTTTTCGGAAAAACGACAAGTTAGAATTTTTGCGATGGCTGCCTACTGTAGAGCCAAAACGAAGCATCGGATGGGAAAACGGAGGCCAGATTCGGATTCAGCGTCAAATTCTACATGGTAATGGTGTATTTCCAGCTCAATCGGAGCACTGGAACCGGAGATAGACGGGTTTGGATGATGGGTGTTACGTCATCAGCTGATCGCCACACACTATATAAGCTGGGAACCGAGAGAGACTTGTCATTAAGACGAGAGAAAGTCAACGGTAAGTCGTCTCTCTTAGCTCCGATGATAGCTTCGGACATACCAAATCCCGAGTTTCTGTAAGAAACCGACTAAGAAAATTTCATTGCTGATATCAGCTAAGGCGTCAGACTTAGAGGTTAGCAGGAGATGGCCTTCGTCTCCAGGCCATAAAAGACTCCAAAACTTTAAAGGCTTGTAACTTTGCTTCTACAAGTCCGTTTGACTTGATTCAAAAAAGGTTCGGTCGCTATTGACCTGCCCTAAGTGATGGACTACTTATAAAATTTCATAAGTAGTGCTAAAAAGTTGAAAAATTTAAAATCGCTATTTTTGGCAATTTTCGGGGTTTTCAAACCTTCTGAATTCAACTAAGAGATTTATAAAGTTGTCAGAGGCGAGCTTCGGCTCGAGACTTGCTTCCTGATGTAAATAACTCCACCGGTTTTCATGTCAAAATCGGGGTCCGAATACCAACACAGTGATATGATGCACGCTCTGTCCGCGGGAGGTTGGATTAGAGGGCCGAGGCCTTTGAGTCGGGATAAGATCCCCTCTGAGTAATGCCTGTAACGGATTCATCAGCCTAGCTTGTCTATCCTCAAGTATTGAATGACATATTAGTTGTATTTTTAAAATGATTGTCAATGTTACTTGTCAGTAATTCTATTTTATCTTTCCTTCTACAGAATATGGGAGGCAACTCAAAATTTCTGTTTAAAAAATGCTCTTGTGATGAAGTGAAGAGAGGTGGTGAGTTTAAACGCCACTTGAATAAATATAAGAATACGCCTCACATTCATGTTGAGAAAGGTGTTGTTTCCGGTGTACACATTGCCAAAAGTTTTTAAGAGGCAAGCAGCACGAAAAATTTTATGAGAGGCATCAGAACTGTCCAGTTGTGAAGTTCGCAAATTATACAAACTTCGGACATAGGCAAAATCATAGCCCCCTATTTTGAATTGGTCGATTTGGATCAAGAACTGCAGAATGCAATTGCAGATATCATAAATCCTCCTGTATCCGACTTAAGGAAATGAAGAATTGCAGAATGCAATAATAGCCGATCCTCCTGTTCCGACTACAGGAAATGAAGAATTGCAGAATGCAATAATAGCCGATCCTGCTGTTCCAACTACAGGAAATGATCTAAGCAGTGATTCAGACACCTCAGACGAGTCCGACTCTGAGGAGGTTGTAGTGCCCGTTAAAGGAATAGCGAAGCCAATCAGCCAATCTTCCCCGAAAAAATTGAAGGGGATTAAAGCCCAAACTTTAGCCTGGAATAAGGACGATCAGGCTGCCAAAGTTAGCCAGGAGTTTGCGCTCAATAAATTGAAAGATGAGCTGAGTCGCTTTAGAAACGAATGCGAGACTTTGAGAGGTGAAAATTTTAACCTGAAAGCTCAAGTCCAGGAAATCAGGAACCTCAAAACGCAGGTCATAAATTTGGAGGCTTTTCGGGATAGGGCACTGCAAAGTGAAAGCGAGTTGAAGAGCAGGCAGCAAATATTAAAAATTTAAAATCTCAAGAAGGGGTGCTTAAGCTCAAGATTGAGCAACTAAAAATGAAAATGGCTGAGAACGAGCAGCAGAAGGAGAGCAGAACAACACTCCACCTACCAATTATCAACAGCAGGATTGTTGATGACATTCTGCTGCAAAGTGAGGATGTCGACAGCACGTTCGAATGCTACGAGGGTAGCAATGGCGGAGATGCGCTGTATCCATGTCCTCCATCAAGCATGATGGCAACATCAAAGAATTGGCGCCACCGGAAGCGAAAACTGCCGGCCACAGTACTTGCCTGAGCCACCACCATATGTCTTCTCCACCTTCGCCTTCCTTGGTGCATTTGGTGTAACGAGCACCTTTGCTGATGTGCATGGAGAGGAGAACTCCAATGCGGTATTTGGTGTTGTTGGAGGACTTGTCATGTTGTCTTTGAAATGCTGACTTTGAATAATGACTTTGAAATGTTTTCTAATTCTTAAGTATCAACAAGCAGCCAATCAGAATGAACATCCAATGAATGATGAATATGAAAGTATATAAGCAAGTGACATTCATGTCATTTCATTTAATCTTGTGAATTTACAATGTGACGAACGCACGATCTCTCTCTTTGACTATTATTATGTCTGATCATATTTCATTTAAAATGGTAAGTTAAAGATTTCCTCTTCTCATCTCTCATCAAACGTGTAACTAATGCATCTTTCCTCAATTTCAGCACAACTTAATCACCCAACGCCCTCTCTTCTCGAGGAAAGTTTAGTGTTATTGAGTCAAGGTAGGTGTAACACTACATGAGGGCTTGATCAGAGATGATAGAACTGATTTCTCTTTAAGGTGATGCGAGTTCAGCTCAGAACTGTCCGCGATATGGTAAAACGAGTGGGAATTGTGCTGACTGTGGCACATCTTCACGAGGAATGGGATTCACCCGACACATCAAAGCGAGGTGTTTGTCGACCTATGCGGCTTCAATTCTCCGAAGGTAGGGATGATTCTGTTAACGATGTTCTTTTCTTGCGATTTTATGCATCAGTCTTTCGCGACCACGTTTTTGAACTATCTTCGCAACAGACTTTCTAACAATACCACACGCGAACGATACCATAACACCAACGGCTAACCTCCTCTATCCGACTTACTGAGGTGTCCATAAATAATTTAGTGAGGAACTACCAGATGGACTCCTCAGAAACCATTGCTAACTTTGAGGAATGGTTTCATCAAAATTCATCATTGATAGAAGCGCTCTTCAACAATTTAGACAATTTTAGGATGAAGTCGCTCATCTATCTTAAAATAAAATATGTAAAAATCGACCACCATACTGGACAAATAATAGAGAGGTTATAGTTTCACATACCCTCCTATCCTGCAACCGAGGTTGTAGGACTATGAGTCCTTGGATAAATTTTCCACATCTCGCCCCAAGGATTTAAAATTTAAATATTGATAAGGTTTAACGATGCGCAGATAGCGGTCTAACATTTTTGGACGGTAATTGAGTCCGCCATGATTAAAAATCAGTTTATTAGGAAATCATAGTGGTCGAGGCTCCTTTTAAATTCCAAAAAATTTTAAAAACTAAACTGCAGTCATCACACTGTCGATTGCGAATCGCAATGTTTTAAATATGCTGTCCTCTCCATTCTCCACTATAATGACATCAATGCGAATCGGAAATCCGTACATATAGCTATAGGCAGGGGAGAATGAATTAAAACTTCGATGACTGTAATAGTGACGATATGAAAATTTAAAAGATATAGAAAAATTTGAAACAATTGAACAACATTAAAAATAGTTTCTCCATGTTTGGGAAAAGGGATTGAAGGGTGTGCGCCTAACAAACTCGCGTTCGAGTTGTTATGACCATGTTTGTCAACCTGTTTATTAGTAAGACAAGGATGATAGTGAGGAATCGGCACTACTGCGGCATTCCCAAAATTTCTCGCTTTTATAACCACCACTTAAGAAATCTCTTACCTCATCAGAGATTTATTACTGTGGACAGATGCATTCGGAACTTTAGGAGTAAAAACAAATTTGAAACTCATTATGAGTGGTGTTAAAGCGAGGTTATACTGCAATGGAACGCATGCCCAAAATGATAAGGAATACGTTTTCATATAGAGAAGGAATGGCGAATGAACTAATTCCTCTTCGTGTCATCTATGCTGACATCGAATGTTATATCGATGATAACATCCATTCGACCAGCAGCCATTTCCTGCTATGAAGTATGGCATGAATCCACTTTAGGAGTAGGCAAAATAAAAGTGAGCGTCTGGGCAAGGTGAGGATTGTATTTACCATTCCCTAACAATTCCTCGAAACAGGCTGTTAAATTTCAGCAAAAGTATGATGGTGTGAACTCTATCGCAAGATCATTGCATATGACAGCAGTTTTTTTTGTGAGTGGTAGTTGGTTTGGGTTTATTTTTGCTTTTGGTTTTTTTTTGTAGAGGTTTTATATATTATGGGAAGGTTTTGGTGTTGGGGTTGTTTTGGGTATATTTTGATGTGTTGTGTATTGGGTTTCTTGTTTTGTGATGTTTATGATCAAGCAAAAATTTGATAGTTGCAAACGTTTGCCCCCAAATGTAGGAAAACATTTGGACGATGTTAGAATTAAGGGAAAGTGCGCGACCATGATCACATCACTGGTAAATTTAGAAATAACGCACTCTGTTCAAAATGTAATTTTTCGCTGAGGATGAAGCGGCGTACATTACCCGTCCCATTTTCCATAATTTTCAAGGGCTACGACAGCCATATGATAATAAAAGGAGGTATTTGGTCAAATGAAAGAGTGGAAGCTTGATGTAATAGCACAAACGACGAGATGAAATTTATATGGCCATGACAGCAAAAGTGCCTGTCGATAAAACTAAAGAAAATAAGACGGTCTATTTTGATATAAAATTTTTAGATTCCTACCAATTTATGACTGCATCACTGGCCTCTCTCGTGCAAAATCTAAAGTCTCTTCCACTAACACAAAATCTTAAGAAACAATATCCAAAATCCTAAAAACCGATGAAAGTCATCACACGGAAAGGAAGTCCTTTCCATATGCATATTTTGATACCCACCAAAATTAGTAAACTCGGGCGAGACTTCCTCTTTCCCGCCCATAGATAAATTTAAAAATGATTTGACCGGTGCAGAAATGTAAAGATCGAAGATATATGAAATCATGCACAAGATGCATGGACTAAAATTTGACTGCCATACATTTGGTGAATATTATGATTGCCTACCTTAAGTTTTAGATGTATTTTTGCTGGCTGATGTATTTCAGGAGTTTCGACGAGTGGCATTAGAAGAAGATAAGTTAGATCCCGTCCACTTTGTCAGTCTGCCAGCCATGTCATTTTAAGTCTGCTTTTAAAATGACTGGTGAGACCATTCATCTCTTACAAGATCCAGAGATGTATAATTTATTTGAGCGAGGAATTCGCGGTGGTCTCACATTTGTAAATAAAAAAAAGTAACATAGGTTAAAATCAAAAATTAGTAGCAATGACCAGAACTCATCTGAAAGTATTATGACCAAAATAATTTGTATGTAGTTCATTATCCAAACCGCTACCTCACTCTGAGTTTAGCTGGTTAGATGATAGTGATATTCCAACATTTCCTCCAACCCTTCTAACATTACCTAGCAATTCCAGATGAAGGTGATTGGGGATATTATTTTGAGATAGATCTAATCTATCCAAATAATATTTAAAACATAAAACCGTAGATTTTTTCCACTCGCACCCGAATCAGGTGAAGTGAGTTAAAAGATATGTGTTTTCCGACTTTATGAAACAATTATCATAAAGATTTAGAATCATGTGGGACAACCCGACTATAAGCCTTTGTCTGCAAACTTTTTACCTCACCCAGTTATGATAAAGAAAACTATCTAGTCCACTTTAGCATCTTAAAATTTTATTTAAAATGGGCATGAATTTTTAAAAAGAGTTCACCGCATTATTAAATTTAGAACAGAAAGCCTTCCCTCAAGCCATATATTGATAGCAACAGCCAGAAACGTGCACTAGCCCAAAATAATTTTGAAAAAGATTTTTATAAATATAAGACCAACAGTCTATTTGGTAAGACGATGGAGGATGTTAGAAAGCGCGTAAACTACAAACTAGTTAATGATGATCAAAAGTATCACTAATTGACCTCATCACCTCTATTCATCGATAGAGACATTATCGATGAGGACCTTATAGGTGTTAAAATGATAAAAAGCTGAAGTGAGTTTTTTGTTGTGCAACCTATCTATATTGGTCAAGCGGTACAAGATTAACTCTAAGCATGTAATGTACAACTCTTTTATAAAATACTAAAACCATGTCCTCTCGTAAAAGAGGTTCGTTTGTTGGGTGGTGACACAGATAGTTTCTTCTTAGGTATTACCACTCAAAAAGATTTAAATTTCAATGAAGTAGGAAAATCTTTAGAAAGATATTTTGATACATCAAATTATCCTGCTGATCATCCACTCTACTCCATCAAAAATAAGGCAAAACTTGGCTGCTTTAAAGATGAGACAGCAG
>CAJQUW010009328.1:600000-805000 GCA_907163375.1 Prostheceraeus crozeri
GAGTACATTTTGACAGCCTAAATATCCTAAAACATCCGTTTAGCAAGCTTTTCAATACAACACCATTAAAAATATTCACCACAAGCACTAAAGTCCACTTAGGAACTGTCAACCTCAACCGATCGCTACAAAAATTCATCTATGAGTTCATGAAAATATTCTGGCTACAAGACAAATTCCATTTGCATAGGACTTCCGGCTTGCATATTAGATGCGATGGCTGCGCGCGCACGTTAGTGAGAAAATTTATTTCAATTTTAAGGGGGGGTCCATATCTGTCCATATACTCAGATAATATCCTCATTTACCCGAACCCACAAGTGCTATTGCGATCGTTAACCAAAAACGGTCAATATATAGACTGTCTGAAGTAACTACAATAAAACTGTATGTGCCGGTACATGTACATGCAGGTCTATCACTGTCTGTGAATCCAATACTTGTGTCTTTCACGAGATCGAAACGATATCTTTATTCTCCCTGCTCCCGGCACCACCGTGAAAAAATGGCTCGCCAGCTGGGAATCGAACCGAATCCTCGAACGGCTAACGCGACCTGTAGAATGCCAAGTCTAGCGAAGCACACTCTCCAAGATCCTATCAGGGCATGCAAAGCTTTCCGCGCGTATGTGACGCCCCTGGAAGCAGTTGCCGCCGCTATGAAAACAAACCAGGAAGATTATGTCACACACGCGTGGAAAACTTTGCATGTACAGACACGATCGTGGAGAGTGTACTTCGCGAGACTTGGTGTTCTGTACGCCTTGTTAACAATTCGAGTACGGCGTTCGATTCCAGGACATTTTTCATGGTGCTGCCGGAAGCAAGGAGCATGTAGGAACTTGTCGTCGAGCATCGCCGAAGATTTTGCACTCTTCAAGTCTTGCGATCACCAGCAAACTTTGTTAGTGATCTTGGACTATTCGGCCTAGACATCGTGAGCAAGCCTCTCTGAGTTGATAGCCTCCATCCCTTTATTTAAACTCATATGACAAAGCCTTTCAGCAGTAACACTCTATACAACTTCTTTTCCTCAGCTTCATCTTTCGTGTATTTACCTACGGTGCATTTCAATTTGCCAAAGGTGATTGAGATTATTTACACTCACCGCGTCCTCCACGTGTACCATATTAAGAAGGATATCGAAACAAAAGTTCTCCTCTTCCTTCAATCGCTGTTGGTTCTCTCGGTTTCCTAACACAAGACAGCCCAAGGTACAGGCAACTTCTACTTGTATTTCATCTGTTGGAGGGTTGAGCAAGTAGTTCACCAAGACTGAAATTGCTTCTTCTTCGGCTATTCTGCGCTGCGTATTTTTGTTGTTCACATGAGCGACACCTGTAATCATATTGAAAAATTGAGAATCATTTAATGACTAGAAGCGTTGCTAGACTTCAATAAAATTCACAGAGTACTCCTTCGCATGAGCAAAATCAGGAAAGAAATAAACTAAAATCTAAATCTCTCGTTCAATCCAGACTTTATTCATTGTACATTCCTTGTATTTCAGTGCCACTTGAATTTGAAAAAAAACTTAAAACTCACTGGGTCATGATCAATATCATCATTTACAAGCAAAATGGGGAAAATGTCCGGAGTCTGTTTCGTCCAGCATTATAATGTCCAGTAGAAAAATAAATGTTGTGATGGCCAATGCATTTGAAGCAATGTGAGTCAGGAGAGATAGAAGATTTATTTCATTTCATGTGTGCATGTCCAAGATATTCAAGAGAAAGAACTTCAATTGTTCCACTCTTGTCATGTGATAGAACAGATTTCTATGACTTGATGAATGGTATCAACCCGAAGCAGTTAAAAGCTATAGGTACATATCTAGAACAGGCGAACCGGATCCGAGACAATAACGGACTATGACAACTCCGTTGAGTAGTAATCAAGAGATATATAGCCTGGAATCAAGCGATTCCAGCCACACACTATCTATTTGTCGGAGGAACGGTGAAAATCCTGTGCTGAATTCTGCATTAATTTCATTCATTGTACTTCAGATAAGGCAAACCTATTCGTGTATTATAATTCTTAGTATAAATGTATGTTCTTGCTAAAACAAAATCCGTTCCTCCGACTTAATAATAATTTAGAGAGTATTAAATAGGCTACTTAGGTGTCCACCGGTTTATTACAATGATAATAAACTTAAATAAAATGCTCAATAACAAATGTATATCAACATTGAAATATTTATTTGCATCATGCTAAAAGCATACATGTTTAAAGCTGATATAACTGCATCTATAAAATGTCTCCTCTTCTTCATGGATGTGCAACTAGGTATGAGTCTTCCAGATATGAGTCTTCCAATGGTGAGCCTGGACATCGTGAAAATGTATTTTATCTTATCTTCCATCCGACGCCAATCATCACTCATCAAACAAAGTGCTCATTTTTTATCTTCATCATTTCATCTAATTACTCATTTCATTCATCATACCATTCATCTGTAATGTTTATGCCAACATTGCCGTAATAAACGCTTTTTGACTTTTGACTTTTTGAAGATAAAGATAGTCGCCCAATTCATTAATCCAAAACAATACCCAACAACAATAAACACCAAAATCAAACCAATGTAATAACAGTTTTGATTTTGGAGTTAATTGTTATTGGGTATTGTTTTGGATTAATGAATTGGGCGACGATCTTTATCTTCAAAAATATATGTTTTATGCAGCGTGTTCCATCCATCTTAATAACTTGCTCTTTATTTATCCCTTAAATCACTTAGGATCATCGCTTCTTCGCCATGCGCTATTTAGTTATGTCCACATATGGCGCATTATGTCCACACCGCAAATAGATCTAGTCACGCGAATCTTTTTTTTACACTGCTACCAAGCTACTTTTACTGCTATTAGCAATGAAATTATAATTAGATTGCATGCAGCATCGATATATTCCAAATAATGGAAGACCGAGGAAAGCAGTTGAGTCATGCAAAGCTTCTGGCATATTAAAGCTTCGGTAGGGCCTTGGCCTATGGCAAGTTTTGATTCAAACTTACATATACACTCGAATTACAAATATGCCTACAATATGCACTTGGTTAGGCCGACAGTATATAGAGTACGAAAAATGCTAAAAATATTTAGATTACAGTCAAGACATCAAAAACATCAAATCAGTTATAAGAGTTCAATGTGCTATCATAAGCCGAGTGGAAGTCTGAAGTAACCAGCAATATATGAGATATATACATATTGCTGAATGTCCTGCATTGTTTGACAATCTGTGTGATAGACAGACTGACAGACAATAGCCTGATGTTTTTCGCTGCATGAATCAACCAGTGGGGAAGGACATGGGTAGAACAATCGAAAGCGACTAAATTTGCTTCAAGACAAAACGCGAAGAATCTATGATTAGAAAATAGAATGGAACAAACATTTTTGATGATATCATTTCATATCATTTTTCAAAAATAAAATTGTCATTTTTCTTCAGAATAAAATGATATAATTTTATCATTGTGATCTTTGATTACAATTAACACTTTTTAGCGCACAGTTATAAAAATATTCTTCTATTGTCAAATTATTAGACAGAGAAAAAGAAGTATGATGCATCAATTTTGAATTCTTTCATAAGAGCACATCAAAATTAAATATCACAATTTAAACATGTTACTGCTATATCCCTCATCTGAATGCATAGCAGGCGAGGCGGGTTGTCCAAATCTGATGACCATGAAATGGTAATATTTCTTTCGCAGAAATAATCCATCGTGGGCAATATTGAGCTTTTGAGTGTAATTGGCTACTGACTTTCTTCATTAGATTGTGTGAAAAAAGAAAACTCATTTTAGAAGTGAACGTTAAATTAAGAGGTTTTATATGCAGCATATGCAGTGAAATCCAAGCATTTAATCAACCTCTGGTGAGTATTCCATTTGTCAAGTGACCTGAAACAGTCAAAATTCTGAGAAAAACATTTCGAAGCCATCTAATTCCGTTCTAGAAGGATGTAGAAACAAGTTTTCGCATTTGTATGAAGTGAGTAAAAAGTGCAACACTTCCTTTTAAATTCTTTTTTCTAATTCTCGAAACTAGTTCCAGGCGTTACCTAGTATTAAAAAATGTCATCTCTTGACCAAAATACGCAGACAAGGCAATTTATCTCTTTGCGGCAACCATTAGGCTATGAAAAATCTGGCACGCCGCCGCTGACTAAAGCGTGTTCTTCAAGGTGTTGATGTTCTGTCATGCCGTCACATCGACAATTCCGAGCTAAGGTCGAGTATTTGCGAGTAAAAGGTCAATTTAATTTACTTGTTCTCTGTAGAACAAATATCAGCGCGCTAGAACAAACGAATGCATTCACATGAAAGCTATGCTATCCAACAACTGAGTAATAAGTAAAGAATTACATGTATATCGGGCTAATCGCCCATTGTTCACTATTTGGGACCTCCATTCCCATTGGATTACGGATTAGCTATTATAAATCAGCTTTAAGAGATAACCATTAGCGACCGACATCACGGACCGACATAGACTGCCTATCAAGGAAGAAAATAATAGAATGGCAGAACAGATAACTGTTCTTTATGGACAGCCATCAAAATTACCGATTTACCATTACAGATAGCCATTTTGGGTTGGCCGTCAAAGATAAGCCACTATGAACTAGAGGTGTGCAGTCGGGACCCGAACCCGATTTTTCTTGTCGGGTTCGGGTACGTTAAGAAATGTTCGAGGTTTTTCGGGTTAGAAGTGAAATGCAAACTTTTTTAAACACATGAGCAAAAATGAGTAGACGATGCCATGAGAGAATCTGATGGACAAATTTCACCAACTAATTTACTTCGATATATTTCTTGTATGCAAGTGCTGTTATAAACAGGCGCTTACTGAACGCTGACTCCCATCATGTTCATCAGTAGCCAGCCATCACCCTTTGAAATGAGGGCTGATCTTCTGAACAACACAACTGTCATTCTCTACAGCACACACTACATGCGTATTTTCGCTAGTTGATTGAAATTTTAGTTTGATGGGATATTTATTACGACAACACTTAAATTTTCATTCTTGATATTATACTGACTTGCGTAGGCAATTATCATAATCAGATATCCTTTTGTACTTCACTATTTCTTTAGAAAATTAACACGCACACAAATTTGAGTATTTTATGCGTTTTGACAAATTAATACGTCTTAGCTTATATGTACACTTTAATGTAGGACTAATGGGTATGGAAAAAATTTATTTTACTTTATAGCGCAATATACAAATTCGATGAACACAATCATGGGAACATTTTTTTCTTCGACAATGATTTTCAGGTCGGGTCGGGTTCGGGTTTCTTTGGATATCTCGGATCGATTTGAGAATATTTCAGGTCCGGTCTGGTTGAGTCTATTTTTTGGACGGCTGAACCCCCTTACTATGAGCTAACCATTACAGATGTTTTGTTTTTTCAAAGATGACCGGTTTCAATTGGCAACAGGATGACAGAGATTGACCAATCTTCATCAGGAAAAATATAAAAAGAGGAAGTGAAAGGACATCAAGTTCCTATAATTTCAAACAACAAGCAGTTTAAAAATTTCCAATATATACAGGTACGCACATGATACATAGATTACCTAAACTAAGATATTCTACATGTACATCATAAAAAATAGAAATCACAAGAGTCATAGGAGATTTAGGTTCATAGATCGCTGACCTCTGTAGCACATGCTGCATTTTAAGGCCATGAGGCCAGTCAGTCATTAATTGGCTAATGAATTTCAGTTCCTCCACCTTTCGTTGTTGATCATTTCTTTTTATTTCCTTCAGTATTGTCACCGTTCAATCTTCTTCCAGGTGTTGATGTTTTATACAATGATGAGAAACCACCCTTTCTTCATCTCCATGGCGAACGTCAAATCGATGTTCTGTCATTCTTTCTCTCAAAGTTCTTTGGGTTTCTCCTACATATAAGAAATTACAATTCCGAAAACTTAGACCATAAATGATGTTTGATGATGTGCATGTTGTTTTAGTAGCTTTAATGTTATAAAAGAGTACAGTGATAGACCATTACATAACAATTACCATGTGCATAACCATAACCATTGCAGATAGCGATGGTGTAGGGCCCTCCTAATTACGATGGTCATCATGAGTTATCCACTATGGAAAAGCCATCATCGATTAGCCATTATGGAGAGCCATCATGGGTTCGAAATTGTATGTTAGTCATTGTGTTAACAACTTTAGCAACTATGGATTAGCCATCATGCATAAGCTATTGTGACTAGCCAAGATTAATATGAGAGCAATTGGACTTTAAAATTCAATTTACGAGTTTAGCAAAATCATGACTTAGGTTAGGGAGAAGATTGGAATCAAGTCTTCATTCTAATAACTCAAGATCAATATCATCATTTACTTGTAATTGGTCATCAAAATTTTGACATCGAAAATTTGTGTAGTGACAGTAAACAAATGATTCCCCATCACTGTAGCGGCGATCGAAAGAACACAAACCTCACAGCTTTACGCATTATCGGCCATTCATTTATGAAGGGGAACCAGCAAAACGGGTTTTCTTCATGACATTAAATTTTGCAAATAACGACTCACCAACGCATAGTTGACCCAACGTTCGTACAGTAGTGAGGAGAACTCGATCGGAAGTTTTGACGGAGCGTAGAAGACGAACTAAAGGTTGAATTCCTCCCTCTGCAGCGATTTTATTCTGATTGTCTATATTTTCACGTGCAAGGGAGATGAGTGCCATGCATCCTGCAAAGAAAATTGATGTCCATTTCCGAAATCTCAATTATTAGATTGAGGCAACTTCATGCCTTAGATGATATCATCCATCATTCAAAATGCTCGTTTTCAAATCGCACAATTGACAGCTAATTTAACTGCATCGATAATCTATTAACTGTCTTCGTCTGGGCACTCAGTCTCTGACATGATTGTGAAGACTGCTGATGAGCGCGTTTATTGATACTTACGACGTTAATATCAAGTTTCCATGTTAGTCGTTGTGACACTGGATTTGTCTTGTGATCTTAAGGTCGTGACGTCGAGTCCGCTTTGAGACATTCATTGCATCGAAAGTAAATATGAGAGTAAGTAAAGAGTAGAGAAACAAAGGTGCGTTCTTTGACAAAAGATGAAAGGGTTAAGTTTCAAATTGCATTAAATGTATATTCGGGTCGCTCGTCTTAATCATGTACAGGTTGCACAAGCGCAAAAGCTCAATTGACCCTGCTACAGACACAAATTTAAAACAAGAAATGAGGAAAAAGCGAAAATAATTTTTGTGAGTTACGGTTATGATGATCACGTAATTGAACAAGTTGATATGAAAATGTCTAATCCACAGAACAACTTGAGAGGTGGCTCAGATGAGGAACACCAAAACGAACAACTTATATTTTGGGATTACATTCGAGGTAGTAAACAAAAAAACTCATCAGATCAACAACGTGCTTAAGAAGTCAAAACTAAAAAATGCATACAGCACATGGAAAACGCAAAATATTTTGAAACAAGGATCCCATCAAGTACTATTATTTTATTTTTCTATATTCCTATTTTTCGATATTTCTATTAAGTACACGTACTATATACCATATAGCTAGAAATTGAGTTTACAATTTCTATCCTACAGAGTTAAATTCCGCCTAAGTCTCTTTCCATATTTTACCATTTGAGTTAATGAGTCCAATGGTGATTGATGAATTAGCGCTTACAATTGCATTCTTCTCTGATAGTCAGAGAATTGGAATATCTCGCAACAATTTTGCAAGACTGTTTAAAGTGCATGCAAGAGATTTTTACAAGAGAATCGAAATCACGAAAAGGTGAAGTAATTTGAGAAATTCAACATAATTCAAGTAGTTTTTGTACGTCATGACTTGACTTGATTTCAGTAAAGAAAAGAACGAAATTTGAAAATGGAACTGAGGAGGCGCAGGCTATGTGGTGAGGATGCTTTTTTAAAATAATCACTTTTCGCAGAAATGTCGTGAAGCATTGTGATGCACAAAACAACGGGCATTATGAATCTGTGCGTTTGCCGAGTTCTACCCGAGTTCCTCTTCTTCGAAGAGATGATAAAAGAAAACACAATGCAGATCCAATGAGAAGAGAATTGAAGTTTTCTGCAAAATGACATTTTCTGTGTTTTCTCTGATTAAGTAAGAAGTACTGTCGTGCCTCTGATCGGTGATGTATGCGAGAATATGGCTAAATGTGGCAAAAATTGGGCTGCCGACTTCCAATACCACTGCCTGGTCTCGGTCTCTCTACCAAAAGATAGCTAGGCCAAGCGCTTAACCCCTGTTTCACGGAGACTTAACTTCACACTTTGTGTAGCACAAACAGGCAATGTTCACGGACTATGGTTGAACTTGAAGTACACCCGAAGGGTAATCAGATCTCAGATACGTCAAGGTGAAGGAGATAGGATTGAGCAATTTTAGGGTATTTATCAAATAGGTAGACCTAAACATCAGTTTATATTCAAGACATCAAGTTTTGATAAGATATTTTTACAACTTTTTCGTCTCTCATCATCATCCTTTACCTCACTCCAATCTCTGATTTACTGAGCCATGACGATTGGATTTTTGGCCATGTTTCGAATCATGAATACGCAGCTAGATTGCATTTAGTTGGCAGTTGTGTATACTCATTGACATAATTAATGAAACAAACTATCATTGGCTTGAATTGAAGTTTGTTTCATTTTTTCTGAGGTATGATGCAATATCTCGCTTTCTATGTATTACCATTCAACACATTAGAGAATGGAGAAAGATCTATGGTGGTCAAATTTCAAATTTTGATATCGATACAACTGTCACAATTGCTTTTACAAATTGAACATAAACGTGAACTGAAATCCAGCTTTTGTAAAATAAAATGGCACACGATCAGTTTACCAGAGGTATGGCTATTGGAACAGAGTTTTGGCTGGAAAGAGGAATAGATTTGTGTCAGTCCCAAAGCCAGTCGTACACTGGAAGAATGCCTCAAATATAGACTGTAGCGTTCGAACGGCTTACCGAAGATTGCCAGATGCTGGAATTCAATCGCGACGACCAGCTGTCCTAATTTCATTTGAGTTTTGAGCACCGCAGAAGACGAGTTGCCTGGTATGATGCCCATCGCTCATGGAATGACCATCACTGGCAGAAAGTCTTGTGGACCGATGAATCGAGATTCACTCTGGATTTCAATGACGGTCGTGTCAGAGTGCATCGTCCTCCAGGTGAACGCTTTGTCCCATGCTGTATTAAAGAACACGACATATGGTGGTGGAAGTGTTATGCTGTGGGGTGGCATTTGGCATGGCGGACGAACGACAGCAGTCACCATCAAAGGCACGTTGACTGGAGAGAGGTATCTCAATGAAATTGTGCTTCCTGTTATTGCCCCAGTGGTCAGGGTGGAGGATCTCGTCTTCCAAGACGACAACGCAAGACCACATCGCTCCTCGGCTGTCATTGCCACTGTTAGGAGATTGAACATTCAAACCCTTGAATGACCTGCACGCTCACCTGACTCGTCACCCATTGAACAAGTCTGGGACGAGCTTGGGCGGCAAGTGAGAGACCGCTATTCATTTCCACCAGTGTCCCTGAAGATTCTCTCTGAAATACTGACAGAGCGGTGGCTTCTCCTTGAAACATCCTTCATTCAGAAACTTTGTGAATCCATGCCATCTCGGATTACTGAATGTATTGGAGCTAGAGGGGGGCACACGCGCTATTAAAGTTGAATCTGCTACATGCGTTGTTTTTCTGTGCTAGCGACTTGGTGGAGATTGTGACTAAATTATCAAGGTATCATACATACATGTATATATACCAGTCAAAAATGAAAGAAGTTAAAGAAGTATATGTTTCAAAAATTTTGTCAATGAGTATATATGGGCTTATGAATACTGATATGCCTACATTCTGAACAGGAAAATATTATCCGAACAAGAAATACGAGCAAGAATGGAGAGGTCCGGAACGTTTATCGAAATTATACAATCCTCTCATTAACCGATGCTATTACAGGTAAGTCCGGAGGCACACACGGCAAGTCATAAACCATAAGCTATAAGTCATTTTGACGATGTTTTTATGTATACTGCTCTATGCGTGTTTTTCATTCATTGGAAATATGCGTTTCTGATTTTCTGATATGAATTAACATTGAAGTATGAAAATTTATTGTTAAAACATAATTCGCAATTGTATTCAGAAAGTTATTTACTTAAGGTAAAGCGGGAAACGATTCACCGGATTCCCACTCAATACATATTGACGTATGAATTGCTTATAGCGGTAATAATGGTTTATAGTGAACTGCGAATGTGGTGTTACCACCTCCCCAAGTTGCGAACAGAAAAAAAGCCAAATCCCTATGAGTGAATAATGTATTTAATAGATGCAAGGCAAGTGGTGGCCCTTAAGAGAGCCGATTTGGCATTCGCTGAGAATGAGGTTAGTGTACAGTCATCAACTTAGCACCGGAAGGCGAACAGGACACAGAGGCAGGAACTGAGCTACGCTGCAGACTTCACCACACGGCTTAAGCAAGAACTTGACATTGACTGAGGTCGTGAGACGAGGTGTCACGGCAGCGTCGGTGATTTATCGCAAGAGAACGTGCGTGCAGGCGGGGGAGAGAGAGAGCGAGTCCTCGGGTCGTCGGCAGGGAAGTTTTGATGTATCTCCGAATTGTGTGGGATCGATCATCCATCTGGAGCATTTTATTGGTGCTCAGTCATTTGCCGATTTTCTGGCACTGGATATCGCTTCGCTCTCCTGTGAGTGAATGGAAAGAGAATCTGTGCCGATCAATGTCTCACATAAGCGATTCTATTGGTCGTCGCTGACTTGAGGGTTATTTGACGCTAAGTATCACTTTTGCCTGAATCGAGCCGAGTCAGAGATGATGAGGGAAGAAAGAGAAGATGATTGTCTGCATTTTCGTCACATTGGCAATACTCGAGTGATGGCAGAACAAAAGTTGACGGTTGTATAGAGGTGTAAGATGCAGAAGCACCCATAAAACTTTCATATTTGTGGAACTATAGTCCCATAGTTGAATCACGCAATATTGAAACAAAGCTGACCGGATCGTGGCTAACAATAACAGAACATGTAGGTGTTAACATACAACAGGTCTGTTATACGATATTCACAGTCTTCAACACCTAAGGGACTACCCATGGAAACCGGATATCAGCTCGTACATTACTCTAATTTCATTTCCTACAAAGCACTATCACTGTTTGGTAAGGATGAGTCGCTGTTATCGAATCTCTCTGCTTGTTCTCATTTTGTTCGAAGTCAGTCAAGCTTGTAAAAGACAAAATAAGCGTCTGATTGAGGCGCCATCATCGACACATGATCTTTTCTACACCTTTTGCATTCGAAAAGCCACTCTGCTCGACGCAGATTCCTTCGTTATCCTTACTAATTAATCTTGTATCCTGCACCACTCACGCTTGGAAGATACGCCAGCCAATCATCCTTTAGCTGTATACAAAATACTTGGTTTACCATCCGAGCGGGTCCTACTATTGAGAACCAATGACAGACGAAGCAATCATGATCCGCATCTGCTTCTCGTTCAGGGAATATCCAATACGACACTGATGGATATTAATCAGGTGCTCTCGAGATCCACCGATCAATACAGGAGTCCCTTTGCTGGAATGTCATCTGTCAAGTATTCAAAGATACGTCTCTCGATGATTGACGCCAATCTGACTGAAGCTGTCTCCATTACCTTCAAAATGTCGTCCAATGGTGACTGACGGGCGCGAATGACTGGTTTGTGCGGACCAATGTCATTGCAGCATCATCTTGGCCACCAGAGGCGCCGGCAGGCGGACGCACAGACGCATGTGCGTCCAGCCCATTCCGTTACAAACCATGCTCATCGCTGTGTGAAATCTTTGTGTAAACCATTGAAGTAGACACCTGTGGTTTAAAGGTGAAGTCGATCGGGCAAATAGTTCGGGCAAATTTCGCTGCCAATTTCAGCTCAGTGAAGTGTCCTTCCCCACAATACTCTAGTTGTCTATGGATGATAGGTTGCGCGCGCTTCGCTTTTTGACTGGCTGACACAGTGACACGCTGTTTGCTTGATATAACTTCCCTGAGTACTCTTAACAAGCGCGCGTCTCATCTTCTGGAGATACAAATAATGAAATTTAAATATTACATAGAAATTATAATATAGAAACAGATCCTAAATAATTAATTAATTAATATCATTAATAATACAAAATAACTTAAATTTACTTACAATTAATTAACTTAAAATTGAATGTCTTTAAAAAGCAAATATATATACGTACATAACAAAATAAAAAAAATAAATAAAAGAAAGTATATGTAGCTTAGGTTTTATAAATGAATAAATAATGTCATAATTTTATAGTCACGGTTGCAAGAAACTACAATTTGTAGTTTCACCTTTCGTCTAAAATAGTTTATGTACTGGTAGTAGCGCAAACAAATAGAATCGTGCGTCCAGATTTTTTTACCCTGCCGGCGCCCCTGTTGGCCACTGAACATACTCCAATCAGAAACTACGCAGAATACTTCTGACAGCTTCGATTTGCAACGCTCATTCGTTATTAGACACGATAAATCACCACACTGTAATTCTGTTACAGGGTGCACGTTAGTTTCAGTGCTAAAAAGGTGTCCTTATGAAAAAGCCACAGCTAACGAAGCATTTTCATTGAGCCAGTTTACTAAATGAGGAATTAGATACAGTGGACTCCCCTTAATCGAAGGGAGTTGGCATTTATCCCGAATAACCGACGTGAAAAAAGACCATATGGAAAGAAGTTTGACTAGAGCATTGTTGATGTACCAGCGACCGACGAATTCAGGCTTGTGGCTTAGGTCCAGCTTGAGACTGGTCGGGTCCTTTTTTGAGAGAATGCTCAGCTGAATCAACTGTCTTTGAGTGAATATTAACGAAGCACGACTATTAAAGGCATGCTTTTGCTTCCATTGTTTGTCCATTCTCCATTCTTTTCTGACTGATAATGGATCGAAAATTGTCAGCAATGAAGTTGCGCGTGTAAACATACCCTAAGGCCTTGAGGAGGCTTCCGGTCTCCAGGTATGCATACATTTCAGGTTATCTCCAGAAAAGTCAATGGACAATATTTCCACGAATGGAGTGCTTATGGTGGTTTGCAACCTGGGTAGCCGTTTATCTGATTGTGTGCTTTGTTTAGCTGGGTTGGGTAAAATTTTGTTCTAATCCGGCACGGATTACTCGAATGCCCGTGAAATTCGCTACTAATATGAAATTTAGCATTCGGTTCATTGAAATATCAGAACACCTCTTGCACATTTTAGAATATTCAAATGTAAAATGTGATTACTTCTTATCTAATTCCACTTATGAAAGTGACATTAAATGTTTTCAGTGATGGTTAGTGTGTTGAGTGAGCGACATGCGTTGAGTGAATATGCAGAACCATTAAGAGCTCTCTTTACTGTATAATTTGTATACATCCAATAGTTGTTTTGTGAACCTTTGATTTCTTTTACGACATGTACCAGTAACATAGTTTGAAATTGTCACTATGAATTTTCTGTCATTATCTGAATTGAAAAAAAGTAATGATGAGTATTCCGAAATAAAAGACTTAAGATTCAAAGATTTAAGATTTAAGAAATCAAACTTAAGATGCTATTATTGAGCATTCTAACTAAAAGGTTTCACAAATTAAAGAAGTCATTTTGGCTTATTAGTATTATATTATGCTTTCCTTTAATTCACTGTCTTTTAGGGAAGATTTTAATTTAATTCACCTTAAGTACTACAGCCATTCTCGTCAAATATATAAAAAAACAAAAGACACAAAAAAATATCTAGACATTAGAAAGTAGCAAAGACAATGGGAAGAGCTGGTCATGTATGTATGTATATACACTTGAATACAGATGTAGAGCTAGTTTTTACGACATTTTTGATTATAACACGATTTTTTTGATAACATAATCAACCAAGATCTATTAATCTGGAATCAAAAACAAAGAAAATCTGACTTCGTGGGAGACATTCATAACTTCTGAAAATCTAACTCGGATTATCCAGCAGATGATCATTGTACAGTAGTAATTTGCTATGGTGTTGCAATTCCTGTGGCCTACATCAGCAAGCCGCTAAAAGATATGGAGCGTTCCGACGTGTGTTCAAGACGGATCTGTAGCCAATGACAAATGGTAAGGCATTGGACGTAAAAGAAAGACCCATCAATAGGGTTGCCCTCGGCTTAGTTGTGGTCTCGATCCGGCAGTCATTAATGAAAACTTTGATATGAAAGGTTTGGTCAATACGGCAGAAAGCATAGGGCTTATTACCAGATTCTCACATTCAGAGGTTCTCTTGATGTACATTCTTTCGATGCTCTCTATAGTACGAGAATCCAAAATGTTGCACTAACATAAATTTACGAACCAGAAGTGTGAAAGGGGTAGCGGACGTTCAGTTCGGCTTTATGCCAGACAAAGGTACACAGAATGCAGTGTATGTACGCCGAGCGAGCGATTGAAAAGCAACGCAACAATTATGCTTGCTTTCTTGATTGTAATAGGGCATTCGACAGGGTGAAGCATCAAGATTTGCTTAATATCCTGGAAAACTTAGAAATCCACGATAACGACATCTGCAATCTGCATGCTCCAATGGCTCTACTGGTACCAGAAAGCTTCCGTGCTTGTTGAAGACGAACTTACTCCGATGTGTGAGTTTCGGTGTGACGTGTGACAGGGACGCGTGGCATCTCCATTCTTGTTCACGCTATGCACGGAGATGATCCTGCGCAGTCTTGATGACTTTGAGGGGTTCACGATTGGAAGGCAAAAGATCACGAATATAAGGTATGCTGACGGTACTGAAAAACTTGCGGAATCGGAGCAACAATTACAAGCAATGATGGATATTGTGATCACCGAAAGTGAGAGGAGAGGACCATCGCTGAACCCCGCGAAATCAGTGTTCATGGTTTTCAGCAAAGAAAACCATCCACCAGCCTGCACTGTAAAGATCCACGACCAAATATTGAAGCAGGTAACTTCCTTTGTTTATCTGGGAAGTCTTATGACCGGGCCGAACAAATATGCATAAAATGCATAAAAATGCATATTTCAGCTTTAATTGCATAAAAATGCATATCATGAAAATAAGTGCTTTTAAATACATATATACATGATTTCTTGAAAGAACAGGAGTTATTATGAACAAATTGTGTCTCGCTTCCATTGTTGACACTTATCTTCTCCTTTCTGTCTTTTACATACAGAAAGCTTCATACTGCTTCATACATGTTGAAAGCGGTTAGAGCAATGGCAGTTTTATGCCGAAGATGATACACGTTATTTGTTTAGCGCACAACCTCCATAGAGTTGCTGATATGGTGATTGGACTATATCCAAAATCAATTAACTGTTATCATTAACCAAGAAAGTGTTTAGAAAGCACCCTCACGTTGTCGGAAGCTGGAAGAAGCTTACATGTCACTGCCACCCTCTCCGATAACCACCCGTTGGGGCACATGGATAGAAGCAGTGGAATGCTACCTCACCAATTATCAGACCCTGAAAAAAGTGATTGTTGACTTGGAGGATGATTGTACAGCAATCGTTAACCTGAAGGAGCTAATCGAAAAATCGGACACCGAGATTGCAAGAGGCATCGTAGACATTTCCTCTAAATATGGCTGAGCTATTCATTGTTGTCTGAAGCAGCTTCCAGACCTTAAGTGCAATCCGTCTCAAGCCAAACAACTGATCGATGGTATCAGCTATGACTTTGATGCGAATGTAAGGACCAAGCTGGAGCACGTTCTTCAAAAGAACACAGGATTCAAGAACCTGGTTGAGAGGGACTTTAAATGATATCCATTGGAAGAACAACTGCTATTGTCGCGATCCCCGGTTACCTCTTCTGACGTTGAGAGACTTTTTCAGAACACAAGGCATTTAAGAGGAGCAATCGCACTAGCATGACTAAGGAAAACATCCGCATGCGTTGTGTATTAGGAATGATCTCAAAGTGCTGACAGATTATTCACGATTTATGCATACATAAGGCTACATTTCTTACTATATTGCAGCTATTTCTATAATCAGAATGATATTGCATAAATGCAGTTTTCATTGCAAAAAATTACTTTTTTAAGCGCATTTTTATGCGCATAAGGCGATCACTTATTAATGCATATTTTGTCGGCCTTGCTTATGACTAAAGACAGTCGAAGCGATGCAGAGGTGAAAAGAAGAAAAGCTATAGCAAAATCCACGTTTGGAAAGATGAAGGAGGTGCTATCAAAACGCACTTTGTGGTTGTGCACTAGGTTATATGTCCTAAAATGCTAGGTTATGTCTACATTGACACATTGTTGCGAAACTTGGACTCTGGGAGCGGCAAAGAAAGCCAGGCTGGCCGCAGCTGAGATGTGGTTTCTTCGACGAATGTTGAAGATTTCGTGGACACACAGAGTCAGTAACCACCAGGTTTTGCAGCGGGCAAACACCACGGCACACCTGCTGAGCAACGTCAGAAGACGGCAGATGGAGTTCTTCAGTCACATCATGAGGAAAGGCATCACAGAACATCTGGTGACAACAGGAATGTTGGTGGATGGAGAGGAAGAGGGAGACAACGTAGGACGTACGTGAAGTCAATGGCGGAGGAGTGCAACGTTTCCACGATTTCCCTGATAAGGGCAAAAGCATCAAGAACTGAGTGGCGATGGATGTCACTTTCAAGTTTCCAACGTTCCGGTGGAATATGGGACCCTCGACGACGAAGTGTGAAAATGAAGGGAATTATCAATCAATTCTATTTTTAAGACTACATTACTCAACTTAAAATCAGCAATGTGGAGACAGTTTGCAAATATGATTAATTGAATAACACCATTAACTACCGTATTAATGAGACTCTTAGTGGAGAGTTGACTGCGTATGATTGAAGTCGATAAATTGGCTGTCAAAAAGATCTCGCAGAACTTACAGTTTACGAATCAAAATCAAATTTCATCACTGTCTTAAGAATCTACACATTCCCCTTAGTGACCTTCTTTTGAAGATAAAAATAAAGAGAACCAACATTAGGATTCCATCATTAGGATTATCACAACGGTAATACAATAGATCGGCAATAAGGAGATGAGGCAAGAAATGTTAGACGTTTAGATCCGTCGATAGAAAGACAACACAAAATTCAATTGCATCCGTATACGCCACATTTTGTCTTAGAAGAACTCATCCGTACGAATCTGAATGGCCGAAACTACACCATGACATGTACATAATTGTGGAACCAGCTGACGGACAGGACGTCATTTAGGACGACTTGTCAGGAAAAGGACTGTCTTAAAGGACTGCCATGGCAATTCTTCAATTGAGATCTCTTGCTTCTCTGTCTGGTTGATAGCTCAGCTGGTAGAGCGATGACCTAGATTGCCAGAAGTCGATGACTGAAATCCGCCAAGACGTGCAATTAATTTCCGTCAATAAAAAATAGCTCAGAACTGATGACTGCTCGCGAAAAAGTGAGGAAATTATTTTGCAGCATTTCAGCTAATTTCTAAACAGCTTTTATTTTTCCAAGCTTTGGTAATACTTTTGCTGATGCATTCAAAATGACGCAGTATTAGCTTATTCTGAGTATGAAAAAACCCAGGCTAGATGCGATCAATTTACACGATCATCGGATACTCAACAAAACCATTATCCAAGACGGTCATTGGTATGACAGCAGTCTGATACCAAAGCCAATATATTTGCAATGAAATTCCTCATGAGCTTCAAGAACTGCCTTGTGTAAGGCAGATTTACTTCAATATTGCATCAAGGAATCGAGAATTGACTTCTGATGTATCTTGTTATCAAGCGAGCTCGTATGAGTAGATTGGTCATGAAAAATATACATAGAAATCCGAAGTTCTATCACATAAGGACTAGAATGGACATGCGTTGTCATGCCAACGGCAGCTAAGCGATAGCGGCTTACAGTCGTTGACAATGGCTAAGTGCTGTTACTTAATGGGTGTAGTTTGTAATTATTCTCGGTTATTATCGCTTATTTTTCAATTTAAAATCATTTGATGAAATAAATTGCAATGCATTGCCTAGCGATAAGTATCTCCAACTATACTGGCTTCAGCAATATCAGTCTTCTTAATATGTAGCCACCATGAAATAGATCGGCATCTAGTCAGACAGCTGAAATTGCCATCAGAAAACACTTGTTCTCCATTCTGCTCCCACTAACTAAAACATAACAAAAAGTCGGATTTCTATTGCAGGCGATGTGCAATTCAATGCAATCCCACAATGCTACATCTTTCCTATAGAGTATGTATATGTGGGTAGAGTGTCGACTCAAAAAAGTATCTGTATACAGTGAAAATTTTTACATGAAAAGATTCAGTTTTTTGCAGAGATTACGTTCCTGCGCTCCAAAAAATTATTTGAGCAGTTTTGAAAAAGGTAAATTTACATACTACCGACATGAAGCCCCTTTATGAGTATTATGAAACATGCTGGATATCAAGAGGAATGAATATTTGCTAACAAGCATCTTAATTAAGCGGAAATTAAGCTAATGATCTAGGAAATTTCATGATCCGAATTATAATGGAAGTCTTCATCAAAAAGTCGAGATCTTATTTGTGCTTTCTTGGCTGAAATTTCAAGTTTTCAATTCAATTTTCATCGGCATGATTTTATGATTCACTAAATTCATGTTTCATTTCTTGAATCTGAATAGTGATATGGATCCCATGATCTTCCCATTCATTTGTTATCAAAATTGCAATTTCATCATGATATTCATGATTCCTAGCGATATTTCGGTCTGATGGTCGAGCCCCGAAAGTATCATTGGAAGTCGCCAGGAAGGACATCCGGGCTTAAAAGATCACAACGCTCCAGATAAACGACTGACTATGTCAGCACCGTCCCAGCCCCCAGTATGAAGGAGTAATCCCGTTAAACCATCATTCATCATCACCCAATGATATGGAAGCGGATTGGAATTGATAGAAGCGGTGAATTTTTGAGTCACATTAGAGGAAGCAGAAGCAGCCTGTGATACAATATGCTCAATATTATAACAACAGATTAACAGATAGGCTAGTGGTTGGAAGCGATTCTGCATTTTTTTCAACATGCGCGCTAATGCACATTCTGGGATGTGGATACGAAATATCAATGTGACAGGAATCTGTAGGGTGTCATTTCTGACGTCTTAGCAAAACTCTGAATAGTCGCCATCACTGCTTATTTATCGATTGATAGAATGTTTACAGCGCAATAAATGTCTCATAATCTTGAGTGGGTGATAAAAACATGCAACCTGGAGCAAGAAGGTCTATAATTTTCATTGTTCTTAGCCCTTCTGGGATCACTTTCAATCATGATGTCAATAAAAGAATAATATAATTCATTCCTCTTCCAATTCCACCATTATGACATCATTTTGAAAAGTAGACTAACGCTACAAGGACGACATGAGTCGCTGTTATCCATTCTCGCTGTTTGTTTTCATCTTGTTCGAGTCAATCTTGTGAAAGACAAAATGAACTTTTAATTGTGCCGTCATCATCAGCATATGATGTCCTCCACCTCTTTTGTATTCGAAAAGCCACTCTGCTCGACGCGAATTCTTTCGTCATTCTTGCCAATCAGTCTTGTATCCTGCACCACTCCTGCTTGGAAGCTGCACCAACCAATCATTCCTTAGCTATATACAAAAGACTTGGTCTATCATCCGAGCGGGTCTTACTATTGAGAACCAATGCCAGACGAGCTGATCAAAACCCTTACTTACTTCTCATTCAAGGAGTGTCCAATAAGACACAAATGGATATTAATCAGTTATTCACAGCATCATCTGATCAATACAGGAGCCCTTCCGCCGAAATGCTTTATATTCAGTATTCAAAGATACACCTATCATTGCTAGATACTGAAAATAGAGAGGTGGTTGCTTTAACCTTCAACATGTCAACCGGTGGCACACTGACGAGTGAGAATGATTGGTTCACAAAGGACAACATCTTTGCAGCACCTTGGTCGCTGAATGCACTCAAATCCGATAATGTCTTGGTCAAAATGAAGCCTACTGTGAATACTCGGCGTTTCCTTATCAGAAGTGCTGCCCTAAAAGGCTGCGATACTTACGCGGGAGCTTTGATGGTATCGTTTGGCAAACATTGCGATTTCGAGAAATCTAGCCCAGTTTACTTGTGGTCGAAGAAAAACAAAGAACCTCACCTATTCGATGACGGCAATAATGCTGAAGATTTCGTTCTGCATGGGGAAATTTCTACCCTCACTGCTCTGTACGTTCGACTTAATTGACGAATTCATCAACTGTGGATCAGCATAACAATTCATCTATCACTCATCGAAGAAAATGCTGATTGAATCTCGCCGTGAACATATATATAATGACCAAGTCGTTGAGTGATCTACTGAAATTCTATTAATTGCATCTATGAAAATCACATTAAATTACCAGTCTTCATCCGAATATTCACGAAAGAGCACCATTTTTTCTACTTGTCATGACTATTTTCGACAGAAGGTGTGGAAGCATTTACAGTTCATCAACACTCTTTAATTTTTCTTTTTGACATTACAATTCACTGAGAAGGTTCTGAGAAAAAAATCGCACATGACAATTGCCATGAATGGGAGACAGATTTACATAATTCAATATTTAGAATATGTAAATTCCTTTACGTGAAATATTTTTGATGCAAGCAAAGTGATAAAACATTAACGAGAATGACAACTTAATCTTTTTGTGCTGAATGAATGAAAAGTGAAAAAACTCTGATTTAAATATAAAGCAATGCGAAGATGTCAATTACACTGTGTAAACAAAAATAAAAATGCTTCGTCTTTGATTTGAGACTATATTTTCCTCTATTCTTATGTTCAATGAACAATGAAAATCACAACAAGTCTTCTTTAACTTTGTATTTGTGATCAGGAGATAACTTTTTTACCAAATATTTCTGCTACATACTACTCATAAGTTTTATATCTGCCTGGTGCTTAAAAATCGATCGATAACAGTGACAAATTATGTTTTAAGTTTAAAGACACGAGTAATCAATATTTACTAAAAAACCTTCATCCATTATCTGACAGTTATAGGCTTATTGGTGCGACACAGTGGAAAATATCCCTGCGAATTGCCATTTTTTCAGTACTTAGACCTACAATGATCACTTTCCTAGTTAGGTAAAAGTTTAGATTTTGCTGTAGGACTGTCAGGCTTGTTGAAGCGCATTCGTACAACACATACTAATAATTTTAGACATCTTAGTGACTCACACGGGAATCAACCTTACGACTTAGAGTTTGCAAGGTAGACCTATTACCGTAAACCATGAAATTAGTTCTCTGCGAAACCTACTCATCAAAAGCAAATGCAAGATCACATTCATTTGTTAGCGGCCGCCTGGGTGATTTGGTCCCATAGTCATAGATTTTGCTGGGACTTCACATATTAAGTTTGCTTTTGATTGCTGGTTATCTATACCCTGAACAGCATTAGATTTCCTAAATGTTTTCGTGTAGCATTCTTTTGCAATTTTGATTTATTTTGAATGTAGTGTACAGCTACTTCTGAGTTGGATGAAGTCAAAGTCACCCTTACCCAGATGATCCAACTCGATCCCGAGTGTCTTCCTAAATGCGCGTGAAGGAATTGACTGAATCATTGCAAATGCACAATTATTACCTCTGCAATTACGTTCTTTCATATATCTCCAACACACACTGTCATTTCAAATTATTTATTAATCATAATTTCAGCATTACTTAGCACAAAATGTTTAGTTCTGCGTCCGTGAATAGAATCGAATTCAATACTGTAACTTTGATTTTTAATGTTAATATCTTGCTTATAACGCAATAAAATGCACCATGCAACTTTCGAGACATCTATGCGATTACAAGAAAAAGAAACATCTGGGACAAAAAGAAGCATCAAACACTGCAAAAGTTTGGCAGCTTTTCTACCAGACAGTAGCAACGCAACCAGATGAAAGGAAATGAGGCATTTTGTAGCTAAGCATTTCATCGGTTTGGTAGCGTACGATTTACAGTGCAATATCTGTAAAACTGAATATGAATCAGTACACGATAAAAATCACATTGCATAGTATTATCAAATATTACTTTTTGACATTTTTCAAATCCAGTTTGATGAATGTTCTTGCTAAATCAAATATAATCCTAATTATAACGCATTATGCACTCATGAAATAAACTCAGGCAATATTAATGCACTTCACACATTCTACTAGTCCTAGTCCTCAAGCGTTGCGTAAACAAGAGATCAACATTTCAGTTTCTGTGTTTTTAAGAAAAGAAAACATCAATCACTCTGTCGATGCGAATTAAATTGAAAGTAACAGATAAGTGCCGTATACATAGAGTAGGCATATTAGGTAGAGTAGCAACTCAGCATTTATTAAATCCCCAATGTGTATACAGTTTCTATTTTATTAAATGAACTCAAGGTGAATACAGTTGGAATTGTTTCCAAATGTGATATATGCACATTTATGCAGTTTTGAAGAAATTAAAACGGAATGGACTGATCATGATAGTATAATGCAGAAGGACTTGTCATGACAGCCTTGGAGAGGTTATGTTTGTTTAATTAGCAACTCGATGACCTGCTATTGCTTTCATGCTCAACCTCAAGAGAATCTTCTTAAGCGTGATCATATCATAAGCAACCTGCCACTGGTACAGCAAAATGACAGAATCAAAGACAATGATTTCAATTAACTTTAAAAGATTAAATGGGTCCACATCACCATTCAGATTCAAGAAGTGAAACATAAATTTAGTGAGTCACAAATTCAAACCGATGAAAATTGAATTAAAAACATGAACTTTCAGCCATGAAAGCACAATAAGATCTTGATTTTTTCATGAAGATTTCCATTACTGCATCCTTAGTTGAAAAATGGCAACAGACATGAATAGCTACCATTTCATCAGATATCATGAATCATCAGCAGGTGTAGTTCACATCTCTCAATATCGACACAACTGCCCATTTAAAGTTGCAGCCATGCCCGTGTAAATTTGAGATTTGAAATTATCAAGTTAGTGAAATTTCGACGGGCATTCATTTGATATCACTTTAAACACTCTACTGGCAAATCCCCTAAGTTAGAGCGCTTGCATTAATTAATAAATGCTGCTTTTTGCAAACACAAAGTGTAAATGGAATTTGTACTTCCATCAAAGGCTTGTACTTCCAAGTAAGTGGAAATGTACTTCCATTTACTTTGTATATGCAAAACGCAGCATTTATCATTTATTCCAGGCGCTCTAACTTACGAGATTTACCACTAGTGTGTCTAAAGTGGTACTTAATGAATGCCCGTCGAAAATTTCAATAACTTGCTAATTGCAATTCTAGTATGTTAGAGATACTGTAAGGTAAAATACTTAGAGCATCAAACAAAATATTATTATAGAAGTACTTTTTATAATTTGAAATATTAAAACAAAATTCATAGCACCACGAAAAACACCAAAACTGATTATTATTATACAGACTGATTATAAAATCTTTATCTCACTACAATTTAAGTTCACGAAAATTATGCTGCCAGCATAATGAAACAGCTTTTTGCATAAATATCAAAATTGAATAAATATAACTAAAATTGCACTTACATGTATATTGAATTACTGCATGATTAAGCTATTGTGCGTAATTGAGCTATGGTCCAATGTGGAAAAAGAAAGGCAACAATGCATCCCGTAATGATGATTTCTCTATCTATGCATGTGAAAGACATTTTTGAAATCTCAATCAGCGTATATCTACATGTGTATTCATAGCATTGTTGTAGACTTTAGCGTCCATCAATGAGATTCTACCTATCCTAAAAATTGTTTTCCCATTACTTTTAACATTAGAAATCAGTGATCTCATTTTTACCGTCCAGCAATAGAGGTCATTTTACCTAAATCCCATAGCATTTTAATGAGTAGCAGAATTAGTAATAGGCCTAAATTGATAATCAATAAGCAATGAATTTGCAATTTGTTAATAAAAAGACAAAAATTCGAAACATGCATCTATCAAAACAGAGAAAAGTTCTAAAGAGCAAATTAACATCGCTTAATTAAGTCACTTGAAGTCAGTCGAAGGAAATTGTAACAGCATTGCTATCCGCATTTGCCACAATTTTCATTTTCTTTTGAGGTGCCGCGGAGAAAGTCATTTCTGAGGTGGTAGTGGAGTAATTTACACTCGTAGGTTCGCAGGAAGTGGTAGGCCGCCCTTCCACCTGGTGCACGTCTTTACCAAAACTTTCATTGAGAGCCCATGAATATGCGTGCTTCTTCTCATCGTTCACCCTCTTCACGTAGCGCTTGACGGAATTCTCCTTTTTGTGTCCTGTTACGCACTGTATGTCCTGCGCACTGAAGCCCATATTGAACATGTCAGTAACCACAGTTGATCGTATGCAGTGTGAGGTATACGTTTTCGATAGTTTAGCTTTGCATGGTATATTGGTATATTGCTTGTCTTATCATTCGTAGTAGATACCCATGGTTGGGTTATTGAGTTTTGGAAATCAACTATTTCCTGGATTTGATTATCTGACAAACCGCAAATTGCTTCCCCGTCCAATTGACTGAAATCAAGTAAACCTGACCACGCCATTTCACATATGCTTCTAACGCGTAATTAGTTAATGAAACTGTCAAGGCTAATGACTGATGAATCCAGGTTACATTTGAATTTGAAGGACCGTCCAGCAATGGAACAATCATAGATTCTTGGCTTGATCCTAAAACTGTCCATCAATGAGACAATAATAGTTTCGGAGTTATAGATTTTGAAGTCTACAACAATGACACTACGGCACTTGAACATGTCCATCAATGTCTAATTGCTATTGATGGACTATTCGCCGTGTCGTAGTTATTCATTGCTGCCCGCTTTTTTCCTACATTGGTGCCCAGTTCATTTCAATTACGCACAATATTATTAACATAGCTTTTTTCGGGCAACAATATATATACTCGTATGCCCTCAAAAATCCATGTCAAAGTTATATTGTACTGTTTTTCTTACCAGATGGCACCATAACAGCAATTGTCTCACAGGAGCGTCCACTTGTCGCACACCAATGGTCACAGGTTACAAGTCACAGCCCAGGGTGTACTAATTCACTTGCACCCACAGTTGTGAGACTGACAAGCATCACAGTCACAGAATTAAATATTTTCTTTATCTGCTTCGGTTTGCTAGAAGTGTGATTAATTCGGAATCGACGGCACATCGAGGAACCTACTAAGTGCGCAAAAAGGAATTCCTAATACCTTACAAAGATAGGAAAAAAGTCGTGCGTCGCTTGCGGATTACTGTGAGTTCCATCAAACTGATTCGATTGCCACAATTCCTTCAGATTCGAAGAATTCAGATCATTGTGCACAACTTTTCTACATAATGTTGGCCCTTCCGATCATTATTTAAAGAAATAGCAGGCGTATGAAAATTAATTCACTTGATGATTTCACCATCGTCTTCTCACCATTCCTTACTGCATAGTGCATACACTGAATCAAATGTTAGCCAAGACAGTGATGTGCGTTTTGGTGTGTGCGAAGTGATATAACAGCACGCACTTATCTCTCACTGGCTCTCGTGTCCTCTGCTGACAGCTTATTGTTTGCCATTTCCAATAGCAAGCGATACACGAATTATCCATTCGAGAAAGAGCAAGTTGTCCAATTCTGTGATGTGCCATTTCGATATTAAGGTTACATATAACCCTTCCCATTCTAGGATACCGAGGAGCGCGCAGATGAATCTAATTCTGCGATCACACGTATCATAAATGCGAATTCTTTGCAAGTGCAATGCACCACTTTTAACCGATTTCAAGTTATTTCCTAAAACTATACCTGGAACCTATACTTAACATTTCAAAAATCAGACCCAAAATGAATGAGTTTCAGACATTGAGATCTTTTTAATTATCTGCCCTGATACATAACAGCAAAATGAACATTTCAAAAATCAGCAAACCCTGATTTTTTGAATTTTAGCTCTTATTGTCATAACTCCATGAAATCTTCCCAACTCGATGGAATGTAAGAGACTGTAAATGTAATGAGAATGTAAAGATAGCGTGACTCTCACGTTTCTAGTCTTGCGTAATGACATGGTAAACCTAATATGAAAATATGACCATTTCCCACTGTTTAACAGTGCTTAGCCACATCGGAATCGATTGCGGAATTCATAATCGTCTGAAAACCTCTTCCTCTTAGATTCGGCAATTCTAGTCTCTTCATCCCTTTTGTCCCCATCCGCTTACATGTGCTGATACTCATCAACTTTTCATAAGACCATAAGAGAATTGAGTAACGGTGAAAGAAACTGGCCAGGATATTTTTCTCATGAACAGAAAGAATGGAAATCAACATATGCAATATTCATCGTTTTCAACACTTAAGACAAAATGAGCACCCAATTACGGCGCCATCATCAGCAAATGATGTCCTCCATCGCTTTTGCATTCGAAAAGCCACCGAACTTGACGCGTATTCCTTCATTATCCTTACTAATCAATCTTGCATCCTGCACCAGTCCTGCTTGGAAGCTACACCAGCCAATTATTCCTTAGCTGTATACAAAAGACTTGGTTTACCATCCGAGCGGGTCCTACTATTGAGAACCAATGCCAGACGAAGCAATCATGATCCGTATCTGCTTCTCGTTCAGGGAATATCCAATACGACACAGATAGATATTAATCAGGTGCTCTCGAGATCCACCGATCAATACAGGAGTCCCTTTGCTGGAATGTCATCTGTCAAGTATTCAAAGATACATCTCTCTATGTTTGACGCCAATCTGAATGAAGTTGTCTCCATTACCTTCAAAATGTCGTCCAATGGTGCACTGACGGGTGCGAATGACTGGTTTGTGCGGACCAATGTCATTGCAGCATCACCCTGGTCTCTGAATACACTCCAATCAGAAGCTATGTATTATCGAATGGGATCCTTAACTTTTAAACGTTATTTCATGATCAAATCATCCACAAGATCCATTTGCAGTAGTGCGAAAGGGTGTATAATTGTCTCATTGGAAAAAAATTGCAATTATGAAACGGCTGCAAGCACCCTAGCATCATACATATGGGCTAATGATAATGGTGAAACGAAACAATACCGGAAAGGAAAATACGCAGAAGATTTCGTCCTGGCTGGAGAGCTGTCTACGAACACTACTTTGTACGTTCGATTTAATTAATGTCAAATCCTTCAGGAAAATATAATGTAAAATGTAAAACGCCTTCAAGACAATACACATGTCACACAGTACCCAAGATTGATTCAATTGTAATATCAAAATGGATAATGGAAACATCAAACCATGCTAATATACTTGAAATGACTTTCGACTACCTGAACTTTCTAATCACGTCTGAGTCTGCGTGGTTGATTATTATTTACAGTATCCAAAGAATGCACAGTATTCAAGGGATGGAATAGAAAAATGCCCTCAGACTTCAACAATTTGAGTACAAAGTTACCTGGCAGCCGTAGACGCTGTTTTTTGCCCTAGAAGCGCTCGTAGGTATGGCTCGGAATTACCCGAACTATTTACTTCTTACTTCTTCACCATGACCGCAGGCGATCGTTGGTCATCAATCCTGGTATTGCCGCTTGATCTTCCTTCTCCATTGTTCTCGATTCATAGCCATCTCCGCGCCTGCTCGTACATCCGCCTTTCCAGTTGCTTCCATTAGTGCATCCATCCAACCTGTGCGCCGCCTTCCGCTTCCCTTTTTCTTCCTGTTGTTCATGACAATTAGTCTAAGTTCTTCAACGGCTGATCCTCTGGCGATGTGTCCGAAGAAGTGAGCCGTCCTTGCTTAGACTGTTTTCTGAATAATTGGGCTACTGAGTCGAATGCGATTTTAAACGTCTTCGTTTGTCATTAATTCCGTCAACATTTCTCTGTAGCACCATAACTCGAATGATGCTCTTTTCTCCTACAAAACTTTCGTTAGGGCAAAGCATTCAGCTCCATATTTAAATATACCCCAGACTTGTGACTTCAAAAGTTTCATCTTGACCTTCAGGCTTAAGTTGTTCCGCAGTAATTCCTTGTGTCTCCAAAAAACTTGTCTTAGCCTTCGCTATTCCAGAAGTAACATCTATCACATTTTTCATGTTCTCGTTTAGCAATCTAAGTACTAGAAGTTCTTGCTGTGTTCAATTCTACTGTTCCCTACTTAGCTTTATTTCTTAATTTTTCTTTTTCTCTGGCATTTATTTCGATTGAGTACTGCTTTTCCCCCCTCATAGACTTCATTTAGCATATCCTACCTGTAGATACCTGTCTGACTGCATGAGTGACGTAACCAGTGTCTCTCTCTCTCCCTCTATCTCTCTATAAATATTATTCACGTTGATATACATGCCGTGTTCAAGTCACATGTTATGTCCTCTTGTAAAGACCAGTCGAAACATGTCGAGGATTTATTAAATTGTCTTACATCAAATTTCTTCAATAAATTTCGCTAGACGTTCCACACGAAACTCTTGTTGAAAATTATCAATCCAGTCGAGAAGTTGCTTCAAATTCAGAATTACTATTGATTTACAATATCCTAACTGGATTATTACAAGACAAATCACAAAAAATTTGTCGAATGAGAGTTAAAGCAGAAATCAATGCTGGTAGCTTTGTAGATGAAGGATAAAATCAATTGACTTTGCTTTTCAGCAATTACTGCTATGTTAATCAGACTGCACAAATACAACTTCATGACATTGCCGACAAAGAAAATATTCAGAGACTCGCATCTCATAGAGGAAAATCAAATAAACGCAACAGTCAATGATAAACGGCGTGTAAATACGTCATGCTAACGGAATTGCCATTTTATGAAAGAAGTATCTCCCGGAGATCCAATTACTGTCGTAACTATGAGCTGTGTTTGTATTTTCGGAGTAAATATCAATACAATTAATGATAAGGATGTCAATCCAAGAGCGGAAAGTGGACAACTAAGCAGCGAATATCAAGCTCCTCATACCGATGGAAACGTTTTCAATGACTTGAGAAACGAGAACTATCAAACTTAAGTTTCCAGCAGAGAGTTCCGACTATCGTCCTAAACTGAAGCTAGGATTGTCAGGGCGTGCGTGACACGTCTAAAGCTCGATCCAACGAATTGTTACTTTTACATGTCACGAAAAAGTACGTTTGCGAATGAAATATTCAATATGTTCAACTTTTTACAACGGATTTTGGTGGATGAGCTGAGGTGTAAAGTCCTCAAAAGCGGAGAAACTGTAATTCCGTCTTTTGAACGAAATGCAAGGCTTGCAAATCCCGCACCATCAACCAGCGATTGCATAAGTGAGGATAAAGTAATAAACTACTCTAACCTACAGCCGCGCTTCATTAAATCTCGTCCAAACTACACTCGATTTAAACTATGTCTTTCATCTTGCTCAGACATTCTAAGATATTTTAACCTTGGGATATACCAAACCGATACTGACAGAGCAAAACGCCCTGTCGGCGATTGCCACGGAGTTGATGTGCTTAATTTGTTTAAGTATGAGGATATCTTTTTAATCTACTCTGGCACCCTGTAATCTTGTATTTTTACAAAATAGTGGAAAATTCATCTTTCATAGCAGCTTCTTTGATGATCTCACTTGAGGTCACATGAGGTGATGAACCCATGAGGAAATATCACAGGAATTGCAGAATATTAGATAAGTATCAAGCGAGCTAACCATAAATTCTGTTATCTTCCAACGTCGAGTAAATTTGACCAAAACTGACACCCTGAGCAAACGAATTTGCAGTCACAAAAAATCGCTTTCACATAAGTTTTCCAAGCATGCTGAAATACAGCGATCTCCGTTTTATACTCCTGCGTGAGCATGAAGAAGTGTCGGCACTGTTTTGTCATTCGCTCAAAAGTATCCGTTGAACAATTGCTTTCAGACATGAAACTTCTACTAACTAGACAAACAATTACAAGTGAATGTGGCGACATTCAAGGGATTTTGTTTTTTCAGAGCAATTTGTGCCATTAAACTTCAGAGTTTTCAGTCCCTTGAAATTTATTTGGTCTTTTTGTTTATATTAAGTTTAAGGTTTAGGATTGTGCTTCAAAATAAGGGTCGCAATACCAGCTATTCGGTATTTGAATATTTTAAAAAGCAGTTTTGTCGATAACACCGGTCTCACAATTGTAAAAGAAAAATGTGATTTCATTCAGCAAATATATTATAAAATTCATGCAATTTTCATAAATTTAGATCACTCAATAAGTTCGAACAAATCTAGCATTTCAATGAAAATTGCAAGCAGGTACCAGAAGATACTTCGTCTACAGCAGTGGTTGGCAACACTCGGCACGCGGGCCACTTAGTGGCCCCACCACCGATTGGGGCCACCGATTCTCATCAAAGGTGGCCCGCGGACATTATTTGAATCGGTGATGTGAAAACTTTGGCCTTTTTTAAAAGTACTTCGAGGCTCGAGGTTGATCTTCTTTAGAATTTGCAAAAGCATAACTTATGACTTATTGAGCAATATGATGGCACAAAATTTTCATTCGAATGCTCAAACCATGTTCCGTTCGCAATGAATATCTTCTCAGTATAAAGGTAGGTGACATAGTCATCAGCTGCGTGAGTGCTTAGTCACATCGTTTTCGATGCCTTGTTGAGCATGTTTCACCACGTAATAAACGTTGCAATTAGCCTGTAAATACATATGAAGGAATCACAGAATTAGACAGATTGTCTCTTCTTCTGTTTGACTAGAAAGGAAGCATTGGAACATGTAACGTTAATGAAATGGCTCAACCTGCTGATATAATACCATAGCAATCGAACAATGAGCAGCCAGTTCAACGATAAACACGCCAAATTGTGCGAAGCTTCAGTGACTGTTATCAACCGGATCACACAGCAAAGAGACACAGACGATGTCAAGTTCTACAGAGAAGTTTGTGAACGTTTTTTCGTCCGCCTGATAACTTTTTTTGAAATGATCGGAGGACCCAACATTATCGAGAAAACTTTCGCGCAATGATCTGAATTCTTCGAATCTGAAGGAATCGTCGCGATCGGAGTATTTTGAAGGAATCCACAACAATCCGCAAGTGACGCACGACTATTTTTCCTATCTCTGCAAGGTATTAAAAATTTCCTTTTGCCCACTTAATAAGTTCCTGCATGTGCCATTTCTTTTATTCAGTTTGCACTTCTAGCAAAGTGATTCAGTTAAACAATCTAATTCTGTGGAAGGAATCCAACCGCATGAAGATATGTAATTGTTATTTGACAACAAAGGTGAGTCGCAGTACATTGAACATCTAAAGAGAATGAGAACGATTAAGTCAATACAAGACACCAACACCCTTGAATCCCCGACCGCACTCGCCTGACCCAGGAATCGAACCGAAGTCCGTGGTGGACACGAGCTCGCACCTTCTTCACTAGGCCACGCTGAGGGTTCAAAAGGAATGCGAGTGAAGGCAGAAGTTATCTCCAAGTGACATCGACAGCTTATTGACCTACTATTATTGACAGAATGCTACCAGCATTCATATTGTAGCGAGACAGCATATCAGCATGTCATGTAACTACGTCACAGTGTAGATTGACAACAAAGGTCTGTCGTAGTACGAGTACATTGAACATCTAAAGAGAATGACAACTATTAGTTGTCAATTAATAGTTGTCATTCTCTTTAGATGTTCAATGTACTAAACTTCATATACGAAACCTTTAGTCCAATCTCAACGAGTGCCAACTTTGAACAGAAACAAATCTTTGACTTGCGGATGCAGGTATATTGGGAGGACGACAGGATGCCTTGGAGAGTGTCAGAACACATCCCAAAATGGATTGACAAATTTCAGAAGCGTCCCCCAAGGTCGACATCTCCAGTTTCGTGATGCTTCCACGATTGATGCCCGAAGGAGGTTTTCCGGATCGTCCCGGGTTCTCGACCCGGACTACCAGGAGGCTTCGGGTCAGGCAGATCCGCAGACCAGGACATACCTGGACCCGGACGGACCCGCGGGCCCAGAATTTTTTTCCACATTTCCCTAACTAAAAAAGCAGTAGGCCTATGCCTATACAAGTGGCGGAACCGTATTGCAGGCTTGCATGATAACATGTTCACAAGATTCAATGGCCTTAACAGGCCTACAAGCTTTAGGGTCAACCGATTGTGATAGCCTAGGCATTAGGCTAGTAATTTTAATGCAATCGTATAAGCGACAGACCCAAGGGGCATCGGTAGTTAGACTGTAGGCCTAGGACCTAAAAACGTAGCTATGCATTCCACAGGGCCGCGTGGCTGCTTGTTTTAAATCATGATGTAAATTATCATACCCTACATCATCTTTTAGTTTTGCCATACAAACACAAAATTACAAAATACAAATTATGTATACAAATCTCCATATCTCCAGATTCCTCATAACAAATTACAATAATTTTACAAGTGTCAGTGGACATGTAATTTTAGAGCTACAAGAGGACACGGACGGACCCGCGGACTCGACCCGGATTCAACCCTGATATACAAGTGCGCGTGGTATGAAAAAAAATTATAAAGGCTCCCTTCCTTTATGAAAATATCAAAAGGGGATACATTGTTTTAATACAGGATAGTTTCATGGCTCATACACGTAATACGTCTTTAATTGAGGAAAATAACTTCGACACATTAGTGCCGAGTGACCAGATGACTCAAATAATCATTCACATGCCTACTTCAATTTGTAATTTTCATCTATTTCTTTTTTGAATCATTAATGAAATTTTTACATGTACATGGTGATCCCCTTACATTTGTGCCAAGCATGCGGGAACAGGGGCTAGGAAGGGTACTCCCTAAACATTTCACGTACTTGCAGCAACTCCGAAACCTTCCGATCACGGAATATAACCTAATTCATCGATAGTCGGTAATATAAAGCAAATATTTCCTAATCATTTCAGAATGATATTCCTTACTGTCACCCTCGTACATTTGAGTCCCTTGGTAGTGCATGAATGAAGCAGAGTTCAGTACAGCGAGTTCAGAGAAGCATGGCCACCCACACCCACTGATGCAGGAACCCACAGAGTTAGACTGCTAATATTCTCAGTTTGCTGCAGATGCGATGAACGGGAATTTTTCAGGGCTTCTAGAACTTATTCAGTGGGTGAAGAATCTCAAAGCATCTGTCGAAAGGCATAAACAGTCTTTCATCGCTTGCGCTTGATCTACGTATATCATGAGCATCTTCAGAATGCTGAAATTGTAATGATTCCATCAAATTTTAAGAAATCCAATCTGAATTGGTCAATTGGCCAATCTGAATGCACATGTCAGAATTTTTTTGCATACATAAGATTGTGATCGATTTCTGCAGTGTGAAACTTTACCCTAGGATCCCAAGCGCATCTGCGCGACAACTTCGCCAGACGGTTGGCCAGTAATGGTGCGCCTCTAAGCGATCCCCAGGGTTCTCAGATGATCTGGCTCATGGGAAAAAAGAAGATTCGACCAATCACTCTATCAGGCATGACGATTACAGCATCCTCGAAGTTTTACTCGTCAATACAATACGCAAAGAGGCTGTATATCTCTCCGCGGATGTACTTCAGCGATGGAGCTACTTAAGGAAATCTCTTGCTGAAATCGCTACCAAAGTATATGGTTAAAGCATGATAGTATACATACCAGCGATATAACCGGGTCACTGAGACAATGGCACCATTCGGTGGCCCATTAAGTGAGGATTCAGTGCGCATTAGTCTTTTGCTAAGTGGAATACAGAAATATCACTGACCGATACAGCAATGAAGAAAGGCGCCATGAGGCAGTGATGAAAATTTGCCAGCAATTTTTCAGAAAATTGGTAATTTTGAGTTAATAATTTTCCAACTTTTGGTTATTTAAAGCAGAAATATTACAAATGTGACTCTTTTTTTACCTCATCACAACAATTGATGTGCATTTGATCAAAGTCAACGATTTGTACGGTCAGTTTTCTAATCTTTGTCCGATACCGCGCTAACGGTGTAGTGGAAAAAATTAAGGAGACGAACAATTCTAAAGCGCATCCCGTAAGCCTTGGAAATTCGAATTTTGTATCTTGGATTTCAATGGCTTCAGTCCGACTCGAGCAATCTGATTTCATTCAGATGATACGCAAGAACCTGCATGGTTTTTGGTATGCGCAAAAAAAACTTTACATGGTTTTCAGCAAATGCTTTTAAACTGGTGCTTAATAAAGGCAAACTTCGATACTCATAAGTCGCGTTTAGCCTGCCAGCAATAGACGGAAATCATTCAAAATATCCGCTCGCAAAGGTATGCTGATTTTGGTGTAAAAGACTACATGTACCTGTATGTTCAAGAATTCATAAATTCTTTTTGCATGTTAAGCTATATCAATTTTTAGTTAACATAGCTTAAATGCATGTAGACCTATTTCTTTTTGTTGGGGCATTGTCAGAGATTTTGGTTAGATTTGAGCTGATCTGCAATGGCTGAAGTGTTCAAATCAATTTCACTTCCTCATAAACGAACTGTTTCTAGTGAAGGGCATTACAATCTGCTACAACCACATAAAAATGAATGACACCATTACTAGTTCACTGTACAGCAACTTCAAATTCAGGCAATTATAATAATACATTATGATAATGAACTTAATGCTTTTGTAATTTAAAATATATTCCAGAGACACATGTTGTAATTAATCGTTGCCATAAGTCTGCATATGCGATCAAAGATTGCACACTTAAGTAAACCTGTTCAAGGATATTTTTGAGTGATTGACACACAGCCTCTGCATCAATTTGACATATTTTACATCAACTTCTTTAGTTTCATCAATAGTCCTTTAAATACAGTTCATCAGAAGTTTTGATAACGATCGGTAATATGGGTTCAATAAGTGGTAGAAGTCAGCTACCTAACGAAAATGCAGCTGGAATGAATTGCCTTCCTATTCCAACCTTGGAGTCTCATATCCAATAGCTTAGCAATCCATTGACAAACAAACGCCTTAAAATGGCAAAACGGAAGGATTGGAGGAAAAACATAGATCCCTGCTTCCTAACATTTGAAATAATCAAAATTTATCCTGCCAAAGTACAGACCTATTCGAGTGGCTGAATAAAATCAAAATTATGAAGCGCATGTTTTACTTTGGAGAGTGAGGCCTCTATATTTCATTTAGCTTATAACAGTGATGAAACAAACTCAATTGTGTATGAGGCCATAATGATAGAAAAACTGAAGTCAAAAATTAATAACAAGATAGTTCCGGCCAGAATGAATAGCATGCGTCCATTAACCGCTTACCAAATTGTTTTGCAATAACTAAAATTTTAGCCACCTTACCGAAAAATCGTTTCCGCGTGCCTGATTTGTACCACTGCAAACAGCGAAGACAAGGATACCTTGAAAACTCTTTATTTTCTTTTGTTTCTTATAAAAAAATGGCGTTTCTCCATCTCTAGTTTTATCGTATTATCGGCTTTCTTCTTTGACGCAAAAGAAAAATAAGGAGCAAATACGTGTGCTGAAGAATTCTGAATGCACACGGACCAAAGAGACGCGGACACACTCGAATGCTTCAAATTTTCTAAATTAAAAGTATTGAAACACAAGAATTACTACGGAACTCTTTGGAGTGCTCAAGAAACAACCGGCATACGGTTGCGGAGTTCGGGCAGGAAGTTCTAAGCGAAAAATATATTGTTCACTGCTGATATTTTGATGGTCAAATGCTGTTATAGTTGTGACTCTGATGGGCCATTTTTCCGATACACACGGACAAAACTACTGGATAAACGTAGTTGCTCTGCAACACACAATTAATCTATTACAATGAAATAAATCATTCGACGTTTGCTGCACCTGTAAATGCCGCGGAACCACCTGAAATATCAATTGATATTGTGCCTTTGATCAAAATGCCTTTGACTTAGAAAAACAGCATGTTGTCGTATACATGCATGTTTACTAAGAAGGGTGAACACTCTAAAAATGAAAAATGCAGTTCAGCTATAATGAAGCATCATTGTTTTACTTTAAATTACCTTTCTTGAATCTTTAAAAATGATTTTAGTAACTAAGAATTAATAAAAGAGGTTCATAGGACCTCTTTCTGAGACCCTACTTATGACTAAAATAGTTAATGAATGAAAATACACGTTTTTGTCACACTAATTGGTGAAAATTACAGTTCAAACATTTTATCAACTTAACACAATAGATGAACGTCTATAAAACTCGTAGAAATTTGATACAGACCAAATCTCTGCATAGGACAGCATCAATTCAATAAACAATAGGAATGAAATTGAATAAACGTTAGTTCAAATTGTCATGCAAAAGATGTGCTTTTGGTCGGACTCGAACACCCAAGTTGTCTAGACTTGTCGCTAGGCCAACTGCGCTACGAACGCTTAAAGGGGATCAGGATCAACCTGTCATCATCATAAATTTGTCATAGCAATTATAAGCAGAGAATAAATGTCTCGTCCCAATTGTGACTGTCAACATTCAGACACCAGCAGACACTCTATAGGAAAACGAAACCCCCCGCCATGGAGCCCTCCTTGACTTGCACTGACGGGTCTAGAGAGTGACAGCTTCAGACGCAGGGGAAAATCCGCACTCATCAAATAGATCGTCCAGAGTTTTGTTGTCATAAGAAATTCCCTCTTGACTCCATTAAAGAATTCCATCCATACCCTTGACCTGGATCAACGATGTATCATCTTCACAAATTATCGCATCAATTTCTTCCCTCATAACATGTCTATTTCAGCATATTTGAATGCTGTTTGCACCTTCCTGCTTCATGTATTCGCAAAGAGATTCTTCTCTTGTAGTAATTCATCAACATTCCGGCAAGAAATGAACAAGTCTTTAGCATTCCAAGACATAGTCTATCCTTTAATCTGCCGACTCTGTACTCCACATTTTCTTTTAGCTTTCGAATTCAAGCCGAAATAGTTCCGTATTGACATTCCTAGACCTGACAGAGTGTTGAGACTATTATGACATATCTGTCTTCATAACACGCAAGACATGAAGTGATGAATGTTTCAGAGGAGCAAATAAGTCAATAGCTGCTTTAAGCGATCACCAAGAAATGGCTTTCTGATGATATTCCAAAGTATCCATCGTGTTTCATCTTTGTCAATACCATCACAATGTTGAATAAGTAAGGAATCGCTTTGTGTGAACATAATGATAATGATGAAAATAGGATATTTTGCTGAAATTATCTCCACAATTCAATAACAATATCTCAGTGAAAGAGGTTAGCCCGAAAATCACAATTTAAAGCCGAAATGCTTCATAATTTAATAATTATTTTATTATTTTATGTCTTCATTTATTCAACGTCAATTTTGTTGCTATTTATAATATATTTGTCATTGTTTATTACACTATTTACTTATTTATTATGATTTATTTCTTACTATTATAACTTATCAAACTACAGACCGTTTCATAAATAATTAAAAAAGTTAACCCATTTTCAAATGTAATTTTCGTTTGGAAATTCTGGTTCAATTTTAATAAACAATGTAGCATATGAAACCTTATGTTCCACAGATTATTTTGGCATACATTTTACTGTCTGAAGTGGTCCGTTGTAGTCAATCATAAGATTTAAGATTATTATTATTGAATTATTAATTATTTATCATAGGCTTGAATCAGGCTTGTACTAAGCTTTCAGATGATATATTGTTTTTCGAATTTTGACCGCATTTAGTGCAGTTTTAGTCAATTAGCACTTTTACCTGATTTTGCGCCTACTGTCGCGTTAACATGCACATTTTTTCCATCAGGTTTTAGAACACTTTGTTGTGTGTATTTGATCTTCCTGTATGCAAGCAGCTCTGCAACGGCTTCTACATTATTTTCATAACTCTGCTATGGAATTTAGCGCATAAATTGTGCCTGAGGAGACCGACCTATCGTATGCTCAGGCAAACTGGCACCCTGCAATTTTTTGTGATAATCAACCGCACATCAAAGCTACTACAAACTGTGCAAATAACCAAGATGAGACTGTTGTTCAGTCCACCAGGTTGCTCTTCCATTCCAGGCATCACATGCCAGTTTGAGCTGCACTTATGAGCTTTTGCAGAAAGTTTTGGTTTAATTGATCAAGTCAGAGAATACCTTTGAGACTCATTGATTAATTTGAGTGTAAGTTAAGAATTTTATAAAAGAAAGAATATTCGTAATTACAATTCACTTAATGATAGAACAAAATGCACTTGAAATTATGTAAAATATCTGCTTTAGATATAAAATGAAATAAAATAAATAAATAAATGAAATAAAATAAAATAGCATAATAAAATGCAACTACTAAAAGCACAGGCCTACGGAACAAAATCCAGCAAAATAGTATGCTATTAGAGAAAAAGTGAAAGTCTCTAGGAGGAACCAGATTTTTCGACTGAATCAAACACAGTGTGTTTTAAATTACCATGTATGAAAAAAATCCTGTATGCAATTCAATATTAAGACAGTGATCATCGTGATTGTTGTGCTTTGCACCAATGAATACATCACACAATTTTAAATGCTGTCTAAACACAACGAAATGTAAAATTTACGAAAATATATGAAGAATTCAGAGCATGAGAGAGAGAAAGAGTGAGAAATAATTTCTCAAACTCCACACGCTGACGTGATACGGGGAGGAACCGAGATGTCAAAGGCCATGGAACTCATATCGGCATTCGACTAAACGCCATTCTGCTTGGCATGAAATTTTCCTAAAATCGTCATTGCCAGCCATAAAAACATCATAATAGAGCATAAATTAACTAGAAATTACTGTTGATTGTAGTCAATCAATGACAGCTTATCGTCGGATTCACATCTCTGCTCTGCAGAGTTCACGAAATATGAGTGAAAGTGCGAATTACCTACACGGATTTCCGACGTAAGAAAAATGAATGACGTAGACATAATGATAGAATAATCGCTACTGTACATGAATGACACAATCAAGTCTGTTGCTAAGCGTCACAATCTGCTAATACTGAATGCGCTACAGTTCAATTCATGAACTGCATGTCAGCTGTAATATCGGCCGCTGTAGCTCAGGGGTTAGAGCACTGGTCTTGTAAACCAGGGGCCGAGAGTTCGAATCTCTCCAGCGGCTTATTTTTGTAGCATTTCCGAAATCTTTTTCTTACCTGTGAACTGAAGTTTCTCCGACTTCGTCATGATGATTTCGATGAGTAATTGAATCCCAATCCTTTCGGAGATATATTTCTGTTGCATTACAGTATGACCTGCCAACGCCCAAAGAGCTAGGGCACCTTGCTCCTTGACTTCCACAGACCATACCTAAGGACAGTAGTTACTATGAGACATGTTCACTCAGCGATTACACACAACGATGACACTCAGCACGATTTCAGAGAATGATATCAAAGTGGAAGCTGATCACATCATGAAGAATATACACTTCACACTAATCTTCCTATGACAAGTTTGATAGTTTAAACCTTACAAAATACATGCCTTAAGAATATCTAGTAGTCTTGGAGTTGAAAAAATACGCATTTTCATGCATTTGATTGAAAGACTGCAATACTCTGATTCTATTTTTACAGATGTAATCGGACTAATATCAATCACAACGACCATAGTCATCTCAGTTTAGCATAAGTGCCGCAGATACAAACTGTTCTCAACAGGCTACAGCTCAGATGATTAGCCTATGTATAGGAATTAAGTTAGCTGATATCTGCTTTTTGTAGAAATACAGAAAATACAAATTTCGGGCATTGTTTATTGAGTCAGCTGCCACAGGTAGCTTGTGGGTAAATTATACAATGTAAGCTAAATAAAGTAAGAAAATTACATAAAATGCACTACTTTTCAAATGAAATCCTTTCATGCGAAACTTTTTGCACGCAATTTACAAAAACATAAAATTCTGTAAACAGACAACAAAAAAATCAGACATGAATAGTAGCAGTTCGTGACTCAGATGCAGATAATGCACCTGAGATTACACGCAGATAACGAATAATTATCTGCCATATAATGAACATGTTCATTGCTTAAATTCACTGCAATAAATTTGACATATTGAGAGGATTAGATCTTATTGTATTCTTTAAGAGATTTGATCAATTATCTTAATTTAAACTTTTATATGCCGTACATGACGCAAATTTATGCATCACAATATACCTTTCAACCGTTCCTTACGTGCATGTACATGTATCCTTTTCTAAATGTGGCATGGATTAGATTCCATACAGTTGAAACGTTTATTACACAGCTTCTGCTTGAATATAATTCGGCACTTCGTTGGTCATGATGTTCTGATATTCATATGAAATGAAACATGCACTATTACCATCAGCATAGCTCTCCATAAAGTACAGATTATATGCAATGCATCTACAGCCATTCGAGCGAAGTGTGCAATACATGTACATTGTACATGATGATATTACAGCCTATTGTAATATGCGAGTATTCACGAAACTGCGCCTAAATGCAAAATATATTTCCTGGAAATGTTGTAAGACTACAGAAATACAAGTCCTCTATGTATTCAACCTAAATGGCACATACTCGTTGGGTAGCAGTTTGACTATATTCCTGCGCAAGAAGAAATACTGCATGATAATTCAAACTATGGCAGTTGCACTACAACTTAAACACAATTCTTTAAATTTAACAGTAAGTTATAATCACAAAATGTAGCTTAGGAAAGCGACATGATCAGACACAATTTCAGCTTTCTTAATAAAAGTTGAGTATTTTATGAGTAATTCAAAAAACTAGCAAGCATGGAAAAACGCATCAAAACCCAGAATCTCTTTTCATTCGTCAGTTTTTCATGTTCAAATTTCGCAAAGATAGCCTTTACAAAAATTCATGTGTTCGCCAAAAATGACCTTGATCACACAGCAATTTGAGCAGCTTATCAGGGCTGGGACCGGTTAATTTTTTGTAACCAGTTAAATGAGGATTCCCGGAATGCATTTAGTTGTCAAGGTTTATCGACAATTACGGACCTTGTCAATTTGGTTTTCGGCTGAATTCCTCTACTTGCAATGCTTTGATTTCATTGCATGACTACATCACTTCACGTTTAGATGATGGTTGAGATACCGGTATCAAAAGGATGTTCGTGCTACAACTTGCCTTTACCGCCGCATTAATGCTACGCTAATGGATGACGCAGCCTGTATGATGAAAGTTGAAAGCTATGCTTCAGTTCTCCCTTCTCCCTAGATTTGAGAATTTTAGATGACGCTTGCTGAAATGCTGTATTTCGATTGGCAGAGATAACCCAGAAAGCTCGATAACACTAACCAATGGATTCAAACAATGAATTTGGCGCCATCAGATCAATCTACAGTTACGCTGCGTGTAGTGAAGGTGTACGACCAAAGGATTGCGTATTGCAATGAATGAATTTTAATGGATTGTGAAACGGAGACTAGTCATCTCTGCGACATGAAACCAGTGTAATCTATAGTTCCATTGGATTTCACTGTAGAAGATAAATCTAATCAGACGTCGTAACCGATTTCAACCGGTTAAAAGAGAGTGTAACCGATCCTAGCCCTGCAAGTTATGTATCCTAAATATGTAAAATGAAATGGATATTTAAGGTTTTGTATGGATCGCTTGATCATGATTAATGAATTCGAAGACTTTATTCAAAGCACACTGACAACACATTTACAATAAAAGAATTTTATTCTAAAATCCTCTATTCCCTCTATTTCATCTATTCCTCTATAATGTATGTTACTTTTGAGAAGCAAATTCAGCAAAAACATCTGTTGATATATTGACAAATGACGTGAACAAATGTCATCCATTAATTGTGTGTGCAGAAACAGAGTGTGCACCAATTTGTTGTTGCAATGATATTCATGTTCCTTTCCGCATTTACTGTGACCTAATCTACACCGGCATTGTATTCTCCATAATTCACACGTAGTCACATCATTGTTCGCAACTGGTGAAAACCTCAGTGTGGCTGATGTTAGCCTTAAGACAAAAACGTCACTTCTTTTCTTCAAATTGTCAAGATCTTTCGACCAGCACTGCCGGCCATCATCAGAGAACTGACTGTAGAACCAGCCAGAGATCACAATTCACATAGCATTCACTCTACTGCAGTGTAAGACACAAGATGCAAAAGTGAAAATACATGCATAAAATGGCTACTTGTTGCAAGAGAGTAAGTAATATCATAAAACCCAAAAGATAAGTGAAGAGAAAGTAAAAAAAGAACTTCGCAGAACAAGTGAAGCACGTACTGAGTGCCTCTTGGAATTGCTTATCTTGACTTTTTTACTTTCTCTTCATTTATCTTTTGGGTTTTATGATATTACTTACTCTCTTGCAACAAGTAGCCATTTTATGCATGTACTATTTTCACTTTTGCATCTTGTGTCTTACACTGCAGTAGAGTGAATGCTATGTGAATTGTGATCTCTGGCTGGTTCTACAGTCAGTTCTCTGATGATGGCCGGCAGTGCTGGTCGAAAGATCTCGGCAATTTGAAGAAAAGAAGTGACGTTTTGTCTTAAGGCTAACATCAGCCACACTGGGGTTTTCACCAATTGCGAACAATTATGTCATACCCAGGTACTTACTACGTATTCAGTAACTACTAGGTATTTTACTATTTTACTCGGTATTTGCTACGTAGTTACGTCATGTCCTACAGTTCATCCAACTTTGCGTGAATATTCATCATTATATCCTAGCGAATGTCATCACCTTGCTACTTCGGCCATTATGCGGTTGAAGGGAGGTTCCGAAAGCGCTCGTGCAATTGCTTAAGCCCGATTTCCATTGAAGTCGCATAGTCGTCCAGCCGCGCTATTGTCCGTCGATTAGTTGTTCTGATTGGTTCAATCGTGACAGTGACGTCTGGTTGCATTCGCGTCTCTCAACAAGAGAAAAAATGGCTTCCATTGATCGTTAAGGGAATCACATCGCTTTCTCCTTTGACGACCTTCGTTATCTGGTTTTGTGCATCGCCCTGTGACTTTCACCAACGACGAAGCTAAGCGAGCGATTTTTAGATTCTTTGTAGGCGCCGTCTTAATCATAAATTTAAAAATCCAAAACACTGTTTGTTGGCTCATGGCCACGCTTGTTCTCTCAAGTGAACTACAACAAGATAAAATGCTAAAAGGTTGACAGAAGATAATAACAGGAGCTAGTGAGTAAAGTTAAAACTACGCAAGACACAAGAATGATGACGTCAGCTAATAGTACATTCTACCATGTCAGAAATCATAGAAAATCTATGTACATTCACTACTGAAGTAAAGCAAAAGGTTAAAATTAAACATTAAACAATTATATACGAGTTTCTCTGTGCTTGCGGAGCAAGGTACATCGGCAAAACTACAAGGTGTCTCGATATTCGTCGCACTTAGCACATTCCCAGATGGGTGCAGAATTCAAACTCCAGACCGAAATCGACACACGACACTTGACCAAGTGTGACAGGAAGACCGACATTCTGTCACAAGCTGAGCAAGGATTCAAAGTGGTGAGGAGCCTCAAAACGAAGTTTCAACTTTCGGTGGCTGAAAGTGTTACCATCAAAGAACAACAGCCGATATTGTGTGCACAGAAAGACCGACTTCATGTCTTAAAACCACAGAATTAGATTGTTTAATCGTATCACTTTGCTAGAAGTGCAAACTGATTCAAGCAGATGGCACATGATGGAACTTAGTAAGTGGGCAAAAAGAAATTTTTAATGCCTTACAGAGATAGGAAAAATAGTCGTGCGTCACTTGCGGATTGCTCTGAATTCCTTCAAAATGCTCCGATCGCCACGATTCCTTCAGATTCAAAGAATTCAGATCATAGCGCGAAAGTTTTCTCGATAATGTTGGGTCCTCCGATCATTTCAAAAAAAGTTAGCAGGCGCATGAAAAAACGTTCACAAACTTCTCTGTAGAACTTGACATGGACTGTGTCTCTTTGCTGTGTGATCCGGTTGATAACAGTCACTGAAACTTTGCACAATTTGGCGTGTTTAATGTTGAACTGGCTGCTCATTGTTCGATTACTGTGATATTTAGTCAGCAGATTGTGCCATTTCATTAACGTTACATGTTCCAATGCTTCCCTTCTAGTCAAACGGAAGAAGAGACGACCTGTCTAATTCTGTGCTTAAAACTAACTTAAAATTTGTTTCTGAATCATTATTTATTAGTAATGTTGTTTAATGCTACCTTTTGCTTTACTTCAGTAGTGAGTGTACATAGCTTTTCTATGATTTCTGAATGGTAGAATGTACTATTAGCTGACGTCATCATTCTTGTGTCTTGCGTAGTTTTAACTTTACTCACTAGCTCCTGTTATTATCTTCTGTCAACCTTTTAGCATTTTATCTTGTTGTAGTTCACTTGAGAGAACAAGCGTGGCCATGAGCCAACAAACAGTGTTTTGGATTTTTAAATTTATAGTTATTTTTAGGTCATAAAAGCAACTTCAGTGCACGATTGTGAGAAAGAGATCGATGACCTCCGAATATCAATGAATGAATCACACATAATGAAATAAACTTTGGCGCATGCGCGGCATTTGGATCAGAAATCCCCATTCCATTAGTTCTATTTTTATGCAACGGAATCCCCCAAAAAGGCGATGCGATGGATGCAACGATGTTCAAAAGAAATTGGCTACTACAACAACCCGGTTGCTTTACCTGCAGCGGCAATGACTGCGATGGTAGGGAAGAATGCGCGAATGCATGCGATAGCGCGGCTGCACGACTATGCGACCTCAGTGGAAATCGGCCTTTACTTTGTGTGTTAATGTTTATCGTTGAATGTTTTTGGCGAGCTTGTTCCTTCTCAAATGCATTGGAAACCGTAGCTGCTTCAAAGTATGCAGTATAATTAAAAAATACTTCGTTAATGCAAGTGTGAAGTGCCATGTCAATTATAATCACTGCTATTTGCTTATTTATAAATTTGATTAAAATGATTCCATAATTTGCTATATATTTTCATAGAATTTTGCTGTCTTCAGCAACCTCATTCAAATTCTATGAAAATATGAAGTACAATCTACGAGATTCGAAACTGAAATAGAAAGGCCATGAATCCAAACAAAAATTGAAAACAAAAATGAACGTCAGAACTTCCACAGTCGATATTGAACTCACATCATCATGTAAGAAACTGGTACTTCGCTTGATAACAAGAAAAATGAATTCCATTTAGATAATTTGATGCATAAGTAAGTGAAGTTATGTAAAGGAGTACAAGGTGTGTCAGATATAATACATTTGAGCATAATGTACGTGTAGATATCAAGGTGGTTAGATATTTCAGCAGGTACGTGAACAAAACTTCATTGATGTCAGAACATATTGCACCCAAATATTTACTGCACCGTGTGGATTTGAGGGATAAGCCACAATAAGTGTTTTAATACATTAAAATAACAGAAAAAACCTTTAACTTGATAGTCAAAACAGATAGCTAGAAGCTGATTATAATTTATGTGAGAATTCCTTATCACAAAATTTATAATTTTCCTGATTATCTGATTATAAAGATAAAGCGTTATGTCTACAAAACTGCAAGATAATCTCATCATCTGTCTTTGAAAAGCATTGACATTCATATCCATACGTAGTTTGAATGAAAAAAGATTAGTCTCACACTTTCGAACAGGAAAACAAAGCCAAAAGTGATGGAGTCATGTCAATCAGCGATGGCATTGTGATCATGACTTCTGCTGTCGTCATATGCTTCGTATACTTAGTAATTTCAATAAGATACGTGCGATCAGAAAGGCACATTTTGCTTGGGATCTCTGAGGGGTCCCAAGACGATGTTTAACTAAAATCCTCAAGGACCACCAACGCGTCCACATTGATTCGTTGATAGAAACGTTGAATTCTGGCTGATAGTTGCATTAATTTAACCCTGATCTTCCTTTTTGTTACTTCTGCTTGAATGATATTCAGTAGGGCTGTGCGCTAGTCGAGCCAGTTCGCACCAGTGCACCGCTCACACTCCTACAATTCAGTATAGGCCTACTCATACTTCAGTTTTATTGATCATCCAATTAAATTTGCACCTCCATTGCGATATATCTCCTGATTTGGCTGCTCTTTTTTCTCTTCTTTATTCTATCACTTTGTCTCTCACTTTCTATTGAAGGGCATATAAAGATTTTAAAGACATGCAAGATTTGATAGAATTGCGCAATTTAGCACATATTGAGGAAATTAACCGTCAATGTTTAGAAATGTCATACATAGACAACAGAAAATAAGTGATCTATATCAATGGGTGGGTGGGCTGCATCGATAAAGAGCAGAAAAACATCAAAGTAATTGACCTTGAAGTGATCTCATCACTCTTAGGTTGCTTGACATCATCTATCTCAATTCCTCTGCAAATGTCATTGCATTTCGTTTGCAATTACATGTACATTGCGAAGAAACTGATTGCCATCGGCAAATCATTCTAGGTACTGCACATCTAATTACGAAATCCCATGCAACTTCCATACAAATTACGTGTACAATCAAATCCAAAGGATTGTTTTCAAATATGATTTACGAAATCCATAAATAGAATGACCCTATACATTGTTCCTGAAAAACACAAGGGAAGTAAAATACATGAACTCTTAAGAGCGAAATAAATAAAACCGCATTCCATCTAGATTAAAACCTTTTTCAACTGCATTATTTAACTGTATTGATTGTGATGAATTACTATATCATTTTACAAAATGCTTTGATAGCTAATCATAGAGCATTCAAAATTTAGAATATATGGAAATTAATGAAACGAGTGAAAATATTTCACGAAACGTGATAAGTATCTTTGCAATATGATCTGACATACAGCGAGGTAATTTTCAATATGAATAGTATTTGTGATAGAAATGTGGTGTGGTACAAAAGATTTGTGGCCTAGCTCCACTTTATCATATTTCCTCTGGATTGTATATCTGAAGAAGTAGATGCAACGAATAGAAAAAAAGACTGATGGCGAGAGCGAAAGAGAGAAAAAGAGTGATAGGAGAGGGGTTCGTCGCTTTGGACTGTACTGTAGTCCCGATAAAAACTCGTTGAATATTATGGGAGACTCAGTAGAGCAGATCAGCGAAAGATAAAGCGAAATGATAGTAAGATACCATAGATATCTGCTTTTCAAGACATGAAAGTACATGGAAATATTGTTCTGACATGATAAACAATGTTTAGTGGGTCAGTTAAATTGAGGAGGTTATAAAATTGAACATTTTCAGTAAACATATTCCACGACATCCCAAGTACTTGAGAAGATGAGGAAACTTCATGAAAAATTAATCAATTAAATAATTTGCCATTGACTTAAAGCGCCGCTTGAGGCGCCGTTAGGATTAGTAGAACAACATACGATGGTGAATGAAACAACTACCTGTAAAGCGGCGATCTACAAACAATATTGACATCAAAGTATGAAAATTCAGTATTAGAGAGGAAACACCTGATTCTAAATTTGATCTACAAAAGGAGTCTTTGATAGCATTCGTAAAGACATGAACATTCAGATTGAAAATATATACTAGAACATTCGAAAGGTTGATGTGATGGCACAGAAATTAAGATTCAGGCAATATTGTTGTGTTATTGATACAATTATAGTACGAGTACATTTCGTCAAAGTATAATGCATTGAGTTTAGAAACATAAAATTTATCTTTTTCTTTATTAAAATAGTCATTTCTGATGATGATTTTGTAACTCCCAAATTTTCGTGTTCAGCTTTGTCAAGGGAAAGAATCAGTTAGAGAGGATTAGATTCGGAAACAGAAAACTAATCATTCTCAAGCTACAGAAATACAGACTTGCCTACTTAGAAATCCTAGAGTTGATCGTAACTATACATAAATATTCGCCTTCTCTACAGTTATTTTGAGGCATCGATACGAATAACAATTAAGGAATGAAAGCAGTCACAGATAGGAACCTAGTGATTGATGTCAGAAGTGGCAAAGAGACTCGGCTAAGTGATCCAATATTGATCAACAAGAAATCCGAATTTTCGCTTTGTTTAAGTTAGTGAAAATAATGTGGACAATAGCGGTTTGTTGAAGGTAACTTCAGCCTATCATTCCGCCAATCATCAAGATCAATGTTGCTAGATCTTAAGAAGAATCAAATTACTGAAACATGCTACAACAGAATTAAATATTTTGTTTATCTGCTTCGGTTTGCTAGAAGTGTGATTAATTCGAAATTGACGGCACATCGAGGAACCTATTAAGTGGGCAAAAAGGAATTCCTAATACCTTACAAAGATAGGAAAAAAGTCGTGCGTCGATTGCGGATTACTGTGAGTTCCATCAAACTGATTCGATTGCCAAAATTCCTTCAGATTCGAAGAATTCAGATCATTGCGCACAACTTTTCTACATAATGTTGGCCCTTCCGATCATTATTTAAAAAAAATGGCAGGCGTACGAAAATTAGGTCACTTGATGATTTCACCATCGTCTTCTCACCATTCCTTACTGCATAGTGCATACACTGAATCAAATGTAAGCCAAGACAGTGATGTGTGTTTTGGTGTGTGCGAAGTGATCTGACAGCACGCACTTATCTCTCACTAGCTCTCGTGTCCTCTGCTGACAGCTTATTGTTTGCCATTTCCAATAGCAAGCGATACACTAATTATCCATTCGAGAAGGAGCAAGTTGTCTAATTCTGTGATGTGCCATTTCGATATTAAGGTTACATATAACACTTCCTTTCTAGGAAACCGAAACGCGCGCAGATGAATCTAATTCTGTGCATGCAACAGTCGCAGATATTTGCCGTAGGGGGAGTTTTCATGAAAATGCTTATTACAAATATATGCAAAGAATATATAGAAAAACAGAAAAAGCGATCTCTCCGTTTTTTATGACGACTCTTTATTCGTTGACAAAATAACGCAACACCCTACGCGTTTCGTCTTTTAGGGCGATTTTTCGTCTCAAGGGCGAATACCACAATCCACGAAGTGCGATTTAATAGAAAACTTTTGTACGTGGATATATGTAAAGAGAAATGATAACAACCGTGAATATTTACATAGTGCACTGACAAGCTGCCGGTGTCTTCCCATTGTCAACCACTGGAAGCTGCCTTCATGCCTTCTTGTTTCTAATTGTTTGCAATATTTCCTATTTGAAGCTGTCGCTGCTTATCAATGTCGTTAATACTGTTCATCATGAATTGCAAATCATTATTTAACAATAACTGAAATCATCTGCTCTGCAATAACCAAACTTTTAGGCTACACAGTATCTAAAGCTTTCTCTGCCTCAAGGTATTTATTGACAGAAAAGCATATTTGGGGATGCAATGCACCACTATCATTACTTAAGACTTTAACAAGTAGTATGAGGACATTATGCATACATTATACCAGCATGAATACCAAGTATGCATGCAGAAGTCATGTATCTCCATTGTCTACCATAATAATCAAATGATAAAATGCATCAACAAAGAGGTCCAGAAATTGTTGAACTTACCACTTACAGATAAAAGATTTGCAGCGCATACATATGCGTGTGTAAATAGGAAAATCTGTGTATTTCTTTATCGACATTCTCATTTTAGCAGCAAAAAGCTACCAATTGATTTTTGAATAAAATATTACACCATTTACACGTTTGTCAAAAAAAGGTATCCGAATCATATGAAAAGGATGCAGAGAAGCATCAATATCGGAGATAACAAGTCAAACTCTTTACCTTTATCAACTTCAGTAGAGCTTTATCTGCTTCCAGTTCTAAAAATGCTTGTTGAGACTCGGCATTATTCTCTGCTAATGCCTCGACAGCACTAGCCGCCTTCACTTGTACTGTTACATTTGTTCTTCCACGGATCAAGTCCACCAGCGGTCTGCAAAGCAAAAAGAATGAAATATCAAGCAAGTGTGAAAAAATTGTAAAAGGTTAGGAGACCTTCCAATCAGCAACTGTTTTTTGAAGAATCACACGGTTTAACAGTCATTAATCAGCACGTTTTGATATTAAAATATTTTTAATCAATGCAAAGTAAAAATGTTTTTTTTCCGAAATTCCACCGAGTCAAAGCGCTACAACATGAGCTGCCCTTATGAAACGGTCCCCATTAAGTTACATAATCCCGTTTCGTTGGCAACTGTGTCACGCTGACTTCCAACAGAAACAACCCTATCAGCAATCCTCCACATTATCTGGCACGTGCTTAGATTCGTAAATGGGCCTTCCCGGCACAGACCCGCTGCATCAGAAATGTTTAGACCCAGACTCGGCCCTGCCCACTCATCACGAGTTCATTGGTCCGTAATTAATCATTTTGTCATATATGATGCATACATTGAGGGCTTTGATACTAGGCATTGATTTTAGAAACACACTCAGATTTTTCCCTTGCCATAGGTAAATATGCATCAATTTACATCTACACATAGAGTAAGTATATTAGGTAGAGTGGTAACTGCGCATTTATTAAATCCCCAATGTGTATACACTTTCGATTTTATTAAATGAACTCAAGGGAGATACAGGTGGTTTTGTCATCAAATGTGAGATATGCAAATGTTTGCAGTTTTGAACAAATTGCCACGGAATTGAATGATCATGACAGTAATGCAGAGGGAATGATGGCGTTTCACAGATTCTCATGACAGACTTGCAGATTTAATGTTTGCTAAATTAACAATTCGATGGGTTCCTATTACCTTCATGCTCAACCTCAATGGTATTTTCTTAAGTGTGATCATATCACAGGAAACCTGCTACATGGTAGAGCAAAATCACATAATCAAAGGCAATGATTTAAATTAACTTAAAAAGATGTAAATGGGTCCACATCACAATTCAGATTCAAGAAATGAAAAATGAATTTAGAGAATCATAATATCATGCCGGTGAAAATTGAATTAAAAATTTGAAATTTCAGCCAAGAAAGCACGAATGATATCGCGACTTTTTCATGAAGACTTCCATTATAATGGAATTCATGAAGTTCCCTTCATAATCAGCTTGATTTCCACTTAGCTAGGATGCGTATTATCAAATATTCATTCCTTTTGATATCCAACTTGTTTCATACTACTTATATAGGAAAGTCATCTCGGTAGTATATAAATTGGCAAATTTTGACTTTTTTCAAAAGTGCTCAAATATTGTTTTGGACCACGGGAACGTAATCTCCGCAAAAAACTGAATCTTTTGATATAAAAAATTTCACTGTATACAGATACTTTTTTTGAGTCGACACTCTACCTATATATCCCTACTCTATGTATCTACAGGTACTTCAGAATGTGTGTTAGATGATAAGTGTGCGGAAACGTGTTTTCATAGAGATGCTTGAATTTCTATGCATATTCAAATGAGAGTATTTGCAAAAATGCTTCGCTTATTAATGGAAAATATGAAAATTTGTGTCCTAACTTATACAAATCTTTATCAATTTGCACACTACAGGTACCTAGGAAAGTTATCTACAGGACAAGGGTGCATAAGCGCATTTTCGACCTAGTGGCTTGAACAGCCATGCGTTTTCACAAGACGGTAGTTGCAGAAAGTAATCGTTTATTCATGGTAAAACTCGCAGATTTGTGGCATAACTTGTAGAAATCTACATCCGTTTGCATCTGCAGATAGTTACAAGTATTGTTGATCTAGTAGTGACTGAAAAATCTAACCGTTTGGAAAAGACAATTCAGAAAAAATAGCTGATATTGGTAAGAGCCATGCGGAAGTTAAACGCAGTTACTGAGACAAAGCTCCAGCGCTTCATTTTGATTGACTCTTGTAGGTGTCACGGACATATATCTGCGATTTCATTGGAGTAAGCGTGTACTGTATTTATACTTCGAAAACTCGTGCATTCAAGTGGAAAGTTCATGGTGTTCCACTAACTAGATTTTCCTAGATTTTTGATATGTTGATAAGAGATTTTTTCTCTACAAGATAAACCGACTCTTGAAACTATTACAATTTATCGTGGTTTGAATGTATTGTCTGGACTATTGTAGTGAATAATGGTTTTAAGTGAAAATTACTTCTGACTTCGAAGGAAATATTTGTGTATTCAAATCCTCAGTTTTCTATAATACGGACAACGTCGCATTTTCTGTGATGATGAATGCATTATTAAGATTATTACTCACTAATCAAACCTCAAAAATAGGAATCAGTGCTCTGAGTTAGAGTAATCGAAATAATTTATAAAGAGAAGTTCAAACTTGCTTCACTACTTCAGAATAAATTAACTTTTAACCACTACAGATCTTATCTTGAGAAGCAAACCACGATGAGAAACTTGTTGACTGTTGATAGGCTATTGCACGTAAAGCACTCTTCGCAGGTGCATCTACAGGCATAAAATGTTACAAATTATTCAGGTGAATTCTAACAGTGTGCAAGATCAGTGTGCTAGAAATGAATCTTTACTTTACTTGACTTGGCTCCCAACCGATGTTGAAGATGTAAATTGCAGCATACCTCAATGAACATTGTTGAAGTCGCCTACATACTTTTATATTTAGTCTTAATTATCTGAATTTGAAACCACATAAATTGTACCATTTATTATCTTATTATGTTTCATGTATTTATGGTTGACAGATTTGAACATATTCATTTTACAATATGTTAAGTGGCATTGGAATTTACACTATCTTGTGGGAGTAGGAATAGAAGCAGGATTTCTTTATGACGTCGTGGCTTATGGAAGTCACACGCTTCACAGGTTTCAATTCAACCTGTCGATGTACTGCTTTAGCTGAGTGGTGGTTGGATTAGATTTTTAGTTGCGATAAATGGGCAGAATGTGCATAATTCCTAATGGACGGACATGATAACAATTAGATATGCTCATCTGTATCATTCAAAGTTCCACAGATGGGTCGTAACCGCACTGTCTCACTCAACTTTTGTCTTTGGAGATCCTTCAGCTTCTGTTTCTTCACATGGAAACACTTGGCCATCCAGAGGAGTTGTCACAGTATCAGCATCCATGAATTCTTCATTTTCAAGAATTTGGCTTACTAATGAAATGACATAATGAAACACTAGCTAATGAGCGACCAATGAAATGCTCGAGCGATAGACCCTTCCTCATATTTGAGGATCTGTTCTTTAGCATGAGAAAAACAGCAAGAGACATCAGGGCAGTAAGACGCTAGAGTAGCTATACATCATATCAGCCCCAAGATGCTTACATACGTTCCGTGAGTCACGCGGGCCTCAGTGATTGCATCTTCTCATTTACGCATGCACAGTCAGATGATGCAATTCGTCCCTTAACTTGTATCAAATTTGATTCTCATCAGATATCTGCTTGCTTACATAATAATTATTTACGTAGCAAGTGGAAAGTATCCATCTTTATTGCATTTTTGAAGATCAACATGTCTATGCAACATGTAGTCAGAGCTTGGCGGAGGCCAAAGCTAAAGCCAAGTGTGCGGTCGCGAAAGCAGGGATCGGTATTGGAGGATGGTGAGGAGAGTTGGAGGAATGAAGGGTAGGCGGAAGGGGAGATGATGGAAAGTGCGAAAAGGAAGGCGCATGGGAGGGTCACAATGGAAAGTCTGCCTATGGGAAGAGGGACGAGAAGGTGTAGGGCCTGATGTAGATCCAAATGACAATTTGCCATCACAGCATCTAAAGCGGAGCTGCAGGCTCGACAAGAGGTGAATGGCAGTAATGCGGCTGGATCAGATGGGATCCATCCGAGGATCGAACAGATGCGGATTGAGATGGCAGCGTATATGTTCAACCGCAGTTTCAGGAATGGGGAGGTCCCACCGGCGCGCCCGTGTGTGGGCGTCGAGGCAGGGTAAGTGGACGGAGGGACTGCTAGGGAGGCAGATCAGGTGCAACCTGGAGAAAATTAGCAGTTCAGTTGTCTTCAGGCGAGTTTTGGCAGGACATAGCGGTCAGCAATCAAGTGATGAAGCTGTTCCAAGGGGCGTTGTATAACTGGTGTCTGGACGAAGTGTTGCTCATAGCAAGCGACGTAGGGAACAAAGGGGAAAGGGTGTGAAGTGGGTGATAAATTCCTGGGGTGTTGTGGGTTGGTGTGCAATAAGTAGGCGGATGAAGCAGTCAAGGCTGCGGTGGGGATGAACAAGAGGGCAGTGACAGCAAAGAGGAGCTGGAGCCGGAGGAGGGGAGCAAAAAGTGGTCGCACATGAGATTGAGTACTCAAGTGTGGGTGGGGTGGTGTTGAAATGGCCATTGCTACATTTATGAATTCTTTCTGTCGGTATACAATTGCTTACTTTCATATCCTTCTACTTGACTTTATTAGTAGCAACTGTTTGTAGTCTTGATTTTCACCGGTGATACGTTTTCAGATTGTATTATCGGACCATTTTCATCAGTTCATGAACATGAGTTTTGTTCCATGCCTAACTACACCATTCTGTCATATGATTTCACAATAAACGTTACACGCAAAAGCTGCTGATCGTTTTCCTTGGTGCTACAGGGGGTTAATCCGAGAGCTACTGACGTCTTCTTCCTAAATTCGCGCACGAGCTTCTTGTTGTTTTTAATTAGTAGATTGTCACCCAACATCGGCAAAACGGCAATTCTTATGCTACAACTGTAGTCCGAGTTTGATACACTTGACAACGTAGTGATCTAACATTCATTTAATCACTCAAAATGAGATTTGTCATTTTTGTGATTTTTATTGCACTTTTAAGGCAGACATCTTCCAGAGTAGACAAATGTGATATTCCTCGCCTCCGCTAGCTTGCTGTTAAAGAAAGTGAAAAAGATAAAAATGACGAGAAAGAAAACGAGAATATGACAACCGATGTTATTGTTGCAGATAAACAAACAGACCGACCTCATCACAAAATAAGATTCACAGAATATATATTAGATGCAACACGATTTCAGTAATTTGATTCTTCTTAGGATCTAGGAGCATTTGCCTAGATCAGTGTCTGACGGAGGGGTTGAAATGACCGGCAACACACAGCCATTATCCATTCTGACCCCACTGTTTTATGCAAACGCAAAAAGTCGGATTTCTAGGGATAAATCTGTGAGCTGAAATAAATGCTGAACAATAAGGCTCTCATAGAACCAGGAAAACGGTTTCTGGTGAGCTCGAACATGTATTAGCACGTACAAATTTTCAGCCGAAACCTTTTTCAAATACAGATTTGATGGCAGGCCAGGAAAGCGACACTAAATTATTCCACCGTGGAGTGTTATTCAGATTGACAATGCCACTAGGCAAGTACACTGTAAATCGCACAATACCAATCACATACGAAGGATACATACCAAAATATTTTTTGGTATATTTCTGTATGCCTTTCGCATGTTATTTCAAGTGTGGTATGCTTTACATACTAAAGCCATACCAGCACCTTGTTAAAGGATGGCATGAACGATGTCTACAAATATGTCGATTTAAGGCCTCTTGTCAATAAAGATCACACTAATGTTGCATGGTACTTACTACTGTTTTGTAAGTAGTGAGATGATGACATTCAAGAGTCAAACTTACAATACTGAATTCGATTTTAATATATGTAAGTCTAAAGCATTTCATAAATAATCAATGAGTATTTAGTCATCAACAAATTATGCACTATGTAATTTTGAAATTAAACATATTATCAATCCGAAATAAAAACACATTATAATTCATAAAATTCAAAAATAGTCACGTTTGAGATATATAAGTCAACATGGTTGCATGACAGACACCGTTTGAATGAATTTATCGTTGATATCGTCCGTCTGGGCTTGTGGTTCACCAATGAGAAACACCCTTGTCGTGGAGAATTCTTGACTCACGCCTCCAGTATCCAAACGTGAGACGATCTATTGAAGCAATGCATATTCGTCAAAGCAGTACAACATTCTAAAGAATGGTTATTGTGGACGTCAATTGGATTTTCAAATGATTCTTTTTGCCTGTCTTCTAGCAAGCTCATTCTTTTTATGACCTTTCTTGAACGATTTCATATGATTTGATTTCCTTGTAAAGTCGTTGAGTGTTGACTAGTTTCATTGACAGCTCTATTATTATCTTCAGCTGTCTATTCACGTACTTGTCTGATTGCACTGTCAATCTGAATAACACTCCACGGAGGAATGATTTAGTGGCGCTTTCCTGGACTGCCAATAAATCTGTACTTTAAAAAGGCTTCGACTGAAAATTTGTACGTGATAATACATGTTCGAGCTCACAAAAAACCGTTTTCCGGATCTGTACTTGCATAGCTCCATGGCACCGCTGATTGATGACTTTTATTGAATGGATATTGAACCTATTCATAGAAGATCATAATTAGTGTTGATCTGGCGAGATGAAATGGTTCGCTATAAACTAAAGCACTCAGCAAGAATAACCGAAATACATTATACACGCAAGTGATATGGATACAGTCTGCACTTGTCAGAATACAATTGAGGTAAGACATCGAATTGAAAAATAGTGAATTGTGTATTTCAATTCAAAATCCTCAGCTAAATTCTCGCTTTCATTCAACAAAACGTATTGCAACTATAATATATTCTGTGAATATTATTTTGTGATCAGGACAGTCTGTTTATCTGCAACAATAACATCGGTTGCCATTTTTTCGTTTTCTTTCCCTTCATTTTGATCGTTTTCATTCTCTTCAACAGAAATTCGGGCAAGACAGCGGATGCGAGGAATATCACATTTCTGCCAAATCTGGAAGATGTCTGCCTTAAAAGTGCAATAAAAATCACAAAAATGACAAATCTCGTTTTGAGTGATTAAATGAATGTTAGATCATTACGCTATCAAGTGTATCAAACTCGGAAGCACCTGAATCTACATAAACAAATGGAATTTTGTGATCTCTGACTCTCCGTGAAATATGCACGTACATGACGACTGTAATTGTAGCTTAGGAATTGTCAATTTCCTGATGTTGGGTGACACTACAAAATAACAATAAGCTCGTGCGCGAATTTAGGGAGGAAACGTCAGTAGCTCTCGCACACGGTATGGGCCAGACAAGATCAGCAAAGAGACAAACTATATCAAGCTCCCCAGAGAGGTTGGTCAACGCTTCTATTGTGCACCTGTTATCTACTCTAACAATGATCGGAAAAACTAAGTTCATCGACAAAACTCGAGCACAGTTACCTGAATTCTTGGAATCTGAGGGTATCGTGGCAATCAGAGCACTTGGATAGATTAGCGCACACCAATCTGCAAGCGATGAACGACTATTTTTCCTCAATAAGGCATTAAGAATATCTTTTTGCCCTTTTAGTAAATTCCTGCAAGAGCCATCGCTATGAATCAGTTCGTACTTTTAGTAAACAGGCGCATAAACAATGTAATTCTGTGATGAGTGTAGTGACCGCACACTGGCTACCTTATCTGCTGATTGTCGTGATATTACGTCATTGCGTTTCATCGATCGTGTGCGGTGGCAGTCACTGCGCACGACCCTTGTAGACTGCTGATCTGCTGATTCATTGTTCGCATTCATGTAAGTCGTTTGTGTTCAATAAAGCCACACTTCTGGCAACTTGTATCGCTTTCATTACATCAATTTATTGAACACAGACATGGATAGGCTTCTACGCCCAAACCGATTTGACTCTGACCCCAACCAATCTACGTCGAAGAAAGAATGGCTCCATTGGTACAAAACATTCGAAAATTTTCTCGCTGTGCTGCCGTCAAGCGCAACAACAGTTAGCAAGCTGGAAATGCTGATTAACTATATCTCGCCGTGTGTCTACGAATTGATCTCCGAATGCTCCAACTACGCTGATGCTATTGCTACGCTACAGAAACTCTTCGTCAAACCCACCAACGACATTTTTGCGCGTTATACCTTGTCAACTCGCTGCCAACAAAGTGGAGAATCCCTGGATGAATATCTGCGTGTTCTACAATTACTGGCGAAGGACTGCAACTTCAAAGCCGTGTCGTCATCGGAGTACCGAGATGAGGCCATCCGTGATTCATTCATTCGAGGTCTGCAGTCTCCAACTATACGCCAAAGACTGCTGGAAAACCCAGTACTTGACCTATCAACGATGGTATCACAAGCGAGAGCACTTGAAGCTGCTCAGCGGAACTCTGATATGTTTGTCCGGCCTGCACTAGTATCTGCACCTTCACCTAGTACTATGGCTACAAACGAAACGCAGTGCTTCTCCTCTACTGATCAGCACTGTGCTGCTGTCTCTAATCATTGTCGCTTCTGTGGATATCAGAGACACCCGCGAAGTCGCTGTCCCGCTCGCGAAGCTTTATGCAACTCATGTAGCAAGAAGGGTCACTTCGCGAATGTATGTCAGTCGGCCCCAAGGAAGGCACCAACCTCTGCTTCGATTTCTCCTACTGACAACAATTCGTATCCCAGCCTCGCATCAGTCTCCATCGCTGGAATGAACTACGGATCGTCAAAGACTATGATTACTGTATCCATTCATGGAAAAGACTTCAGTTGTTTAATCGACGGTGGCAGCACGAAAAGCTTCATACATCCTCGCCTCGTTCACGAACTCTCACTCACTGTGTCACCCTCCTCCAGAAGTGTTTCCATGGCTTCGTTGTCACTGTCCATGGTGACTCAAGGATCCTGTGTTATTGATGTTGTGATCAATGATAAACTCCACGAGAAAGTCTGTGTTGGTGTTCTTGCTGATCTATGTGCTGGTCTTGTTCTCGGACAAGATTTTCAACGCCGCTTTGAATCTGTCACTGTGGAATACGGTGGCACTGAGCCTCCATTAGTCTGCCTATGGGAAGAGGGACGAGAAGGTGTAGGGCCTGATGTAGATCCAAATGACAATTTGCCATCACAGCATCTAAAGCGGAGCTGCAGGCTCGACAAGAGGTGAATGGCAGTAATGCGGCTGGATCAGATGGGATCCATCCGAGGATCGAACAGATGCGGATTGAGATGGCAGCGTATATGTTCAACCGCAGTTTCAGGAATGGGGAGGTCCCACCGGCGCGCCCGTGTGTGGGCGTCGAGGCAGGGTAAGTGGACGGAGGGACTGCTAGGGAGGCAGATCAGGTGCAACCTGGAGAAAATTAGCAGTTCAGTTGTCTTCAGGCGAGTTTTGGCAGGACATAGCGGTCAGCAATCAAGTGATGAAGCTGTTCCAAGGGGCGTTGTATAACTGGTGTCTGGACGAAGTGTTGCTCATAGCAAGCGACGTAGGGAACAAAGGGGAAAGGGTGTGAAGTGGGTGATAAATTCCTGGGGTGTTGTGGGTTGGTGTGCAATAAGTAGGCGGATGAAGCAGTCAAGGCTGCGGTGGGGATGAACAAGAGGGCAGTGACAGCAAAGAGGAGCTGGAGCCGGAGGAGGGGAGCAAAAAGTGGTCGCACGTGAGATTGAGTACTCAAGTGTGGGTGGGGTGGTGTTGAAATGGCCATTGCTACATTTATGAATTCTTTCTGTCGGTATACAATTGCTTACTTTCATATCCTTCTACTTGACTTTATTAGTAGCAACTGTTTGTAGTCTTGATTTTCACCGGTGATACGTTTTCAGATTGTATTATCGGACCATTTTCATCAGTTCATGAACATGAGTTTTGTTCCATGCCTAACTACACCATTCTGTCATATGATTTCACAATAAACGTTACACGCAAAAGCTGCTGATCGTTTTCCTTGGTGCTACAGGGGGTTAATCCGAGAGCTACTGACGTCTTCTTCCTAAATTCGCGCACGAGCTTCTTGTTGTTTTTAATTAGTAGATTGTCACCCAACATCGGCAAAACGGCAATTCTTATGCTACAACTGTAGTCCGAGTTTGATACACTTGACAACGTAGTGATCTAACATTCATTTAATCACTCAAAATGAGATTTGTCATTTTTGTGATTTTTATTGCACTTTTAAGGCAGACATCTTCCAGAGTAGACAAATGTGATATTCCTCGCCTCCGCTAGCTTGCTGTTAAAGAAAGTGAAAAAGATAAAAATGACGAGAAAGAAAACGAGAATATGACAACCGATGTTATTGTTGCAGATAAACAAACAGACCGACCTCATCACAAAATAAGATTCACAGAATATATATTAGATGCAACACGATTTCAGTAATTTGATTCTTCTTAGGATCTAGGAGCATTTGCCTAGATCAGTGTCTGACGGAGGGGTTGAAATGACCGGCAACACACAGCCATTATCCATTCTGACCCCACTGTTTTATGCAAACGCAAAAAGTCGGATTTCTAGGGATAAATCTGTGAGCTGAAATAAATGCTGAACAATAAGGCTCTCATAGAACCAGGAAAACGGTTTCTGGTGAGCTCGAACATGTATTAGCACGTACAAATTTTCAGCCGAAACCTTTTTCAAATACAGATTTGATGGCAGGCCAGGAAAGCGACACTAAATTATTCCACCGTGGAGTGTTATTCAGATTGACAATGCCACTAGGCAAGTACACTGTAAATCGCACAATACCAATCACATACGAAGGATACATACCAAAATATTTTTTGGTATATTTCTGTATGCCTTTCGCATGTTATTTCAAGTGTGGTATGCTTTACATACTAAAGCCATACCAGCACCTTGTTAAAGGATGGCATGAACGATGTCTACAAATATGTCGATTTAAGGCCTCTTGTCAATAAAGATCACACTAATGTTGCATGGTACTTACTACTGTTTTGTAAGTAGTGAGATGATGACATTCAAGAGTCAAACTTACAATACTGAATTCGATTTTAATATATGTAAGTCTAAAGCATTTCATAAATAATCAATGAGTATTTAGTCATCAACAAATTATGCACTATGTAATTTTGAAATTAAACATATTATCAATCCGAAATAAAAACACATTATAATTCATAAAATTCAAAAATAGTCACGTTTGAGATATATAAGTCAACATGGTTGCATGACAGACACCGTTTGAATGAATTTATCGTTGATATCGTCCGTCTGGGCTTGTGGTTCACCAATGAGAAACACCCTTGTCGTGGAGAATTCTTGACTCACGCCTCCAGTATCCAAACGTGAGACGATCTATTGAAGCAATGCATATTCGTCAAAGCAGTACAACATTCTAAAGAATGGTTATTGTGGACGTCAATTGGATTTTCAAATGATTCTTTTTGCCTGTCTTCTAGCAAGCTAATTCTTTTTATGACCTTTCTTGAACGATTTCATATGATTTGATTTCCTTGTAAAGTCGTTGAGTGTTGACTAGTTTCATTGACAGCTCTATTATTATCTTCAGCTGTCTATTCACGTACTTGTCTGATTGCACTGTCAATCTGAATAACACTCCACGGAGGAATGATTTAGTGGCGCTTTCCTGGACTGCCAATAAATCTGTACTTTAAAAAGGCTTCGACTGAAAATTTGTACGTGATAATACATGTTCGAGCTCACAAAAAACCGTTTTCCGGATCTGTACTTGCATAGCTGATTGATGACTTTTATTGAATGGATATTGAACCTATTCATAGAAGATCATAATTAGTGTTGATCTGGCGAGATGAAATGGTTCGCTATAAACTAAAGCACTCAGCAAGAATAACCGAAATACATTATACACGCAAGTGATATGGATACAGTCTGCACTTGTCAGAATACAATTGAGGTAAGACATCGAATTGAAAAATAGTGAATTGTGTATTTCAATTCAAAATCCTCAGCTAAATTCTCGCTTTCATTCAACAAAACGTATTGCAACTATAATATATTCTGTGAATATTATTTTGTGATCAGGACAGTCTGTTTATCTGCAACAATAACATCGGTTGCCATTTTTTCGTTTTCTTTCCCTTCATTTTGATCGTTTTCATTCTCTTCAACAGAAATTCGGGCAAGACAGCGGATGCGAGGAATATCACATTTCTGCCAAATCTGGAAGATGTCTGCCTTAAAAGTGCAATAAAAATCACAAAAATGACAAATCTCGTTTTGAGTGATTAAATGAATGTTAGATCATTACGCTATCAAGTGTATCAAACTCGGAAGCACCTGAATCTACATAAACAAATGGAATTTTGTGATCTCTGACTCTCCGTGAAATATGCACGTACATGACGACTGTAATTGTAGCTTAGGAATTGTCAATTTCCTGATGTTGGGTGACACTACAAAATAACAATAAGCTCGTGCGCGAATTTAGGGAGGAAACGTCAGTAGCTCTCGCACACGGTATGGGCCAGACAAGATCAGCAAAGAGACAAACTATATCAAGCTCCCCAGAGAGGTTGGTCAACGCTTCTATTGTGCACCTGTTATCTACTCTAACAATGATCGGAAAAACTAAGTTCATCGACAAAACTCGAGCACAGTTACCTGAATTCTTGGAATCTGAGGGTATCGTGGCAATCAGAGCACTTGGATAGATTAGCGCACACCAATCTGCAAGCGATGAACGACTATTTTTCCTCAATAAGGCATTAAGAATATCTTTTTGCCCTTTTAGTAAATTCCTGCAAGAGCCATCACTATGAATCAGTTCGTACTTTTAGTAAACAGGCGCATAAACAATGTAATTCTGTGATGAGTGTAGTGACCGCACACTGGCTACCTTATCTGCTGATTGTCGTGATATTACGTCATTGCGTTTCATCGATCGTGTGCGGTGGCAGTCACTGCGCACGACCCTTGTAGACTGCTGATCTGCTGATTCATTGTTCGCATTCATGTAAGTCGTTTGTGTTCAATAAAGCCACACTTCTGGCAACTTGTATCGCTTTCATTACATCAATTTATTGAACACAGACATGGATAGGCTTCTACGCCCAAACCGATTTGACTCTGACCCCAACCAATCTACGTCGAAGAAAGAATGGCTCCATTGGTACAAAACATTCGAAAATTTTCTCGCTGTGCTGCCGTCAAGCGCAACAACAGTTAGCAAGCTGGAAATGCTGATTAACTATATCTCGCCGTGTGTCTACGAATTGATCTCCGAATGCTCCAACTACGCTGATGCTATTGCTACGCTACAGAAACTCTTCGTCAAACCCACCAACGACATTTTTGCGCGTTATACCTTGTCAACTCGCTGCCAACAAAGTGGAGAATCCCTGGATGAATATCTGCGTGTTCTACAATTACTGGCGAAGGACTGCAACTTCAAAGCCGTGTCGTCATCGGAGTACCGAGATGAGGCCATCCGTGATTCATTCATTCGAGGTCTGCAGTCTCCAACTATACGCCAAAGACTGCTGGAAAACCCAGTACTTGACCTATCAACGATGGTATCACAAGCGAGAGCACTTGAAGCTGCTCAGCGGAACTCTGATATGTTTGTCCGGCCTGCACTAGTATCTGCACCTTCACCTAGTACTATGGCTACAAACGAAACGCAGTGCTTCTCCTCTACTGATCAGCACTGTGCTGCTGTCTCTAATCAATGTCGCTTCTGTGGATATCAGAGACACCCGCGAAGTCGCTGTCCCGCTCGCGAAGCTTTATGCAACTCATGTAGCAAGAAGGGTCACTTCGCGAATGTATGTCAGTCGGCCCCAAGGAAGGCACCAACCTCTGCTTCGATTTCTCCTACTGACAACAATTCGTATCCCAGCCTCGCATCAGTCTCCATCGCTGGAATGAACTACGGATCGTCAAAGACTATGATTACTGTATCCATTCATGGAAAAGACTTCAGTTGTTTAATCGACGGTGGCAGCACGAAAAGCTTCATACATCCTCGCCTCGTTCACGAACTCTCACTCACTGTGTCACCCTCCTCCAGAAGTGTTTCCATGGCTTCGTTGTCACTGTCCATGGTGACTCAAGGATCCTGTGTTATTGATGTTGTGATCAATGATAAACTCCACGAGAAAGTCTGTGTTGGTGTTCTTGCTGATCTATGTGCTGGTCTTGTTCTCGGACAAGATTTTCAACGCCGCTTTGAATCTGTCACTGTGGAATACGGTGGCACTGAGCCTCCATTAGTAATCTGTGGCTTCGCAACTCTATGCATAGAACCACCGCAGTTGTTTCCAAATGTTACGAGTGATTGTCATCCTGTGGCTACGAAGTCGCGTCAGTACTCGGCTGAGGACAAGCAATTCATCAAGCATGAAACGGAGCGCCTTCTTCGTGAAGGAATCATTGAGCCCAGTTGCTCTGCCGTAGCGTGCTCAAGTGGTTGTGGTCAACAACGGAAAGAAGAAGCGTCTAGCAATTGACTTTTCTCAGACCATTAATCGCTATACTCAACTCGACGCTTATCCTCTACCCCGAATCAGTGAACTGGTAAATGAGATAGCCAGATACAAAATCTTCAGCACAATCGACTTGAAACAAGCGTATCATCAGGTTCCAATCCTAGATTCTGACAAGCAATATACCGCTTTTGAGGCCGACGGTCGTCTGTATCAATTTAACCGCCTTCCATTTGGTGTCACCAATGGGGTGGCCTGTTTGCAAAGAATTATGGACTCGCTTATTCGCACCGAGATGTTGGATGGCACATTCTCCAACCTGGACGATATTACTATCTGTGGAAAAGACCAGGAACAACACGACCGCAACCTGCAACGTTTTTTGGAGGCCGCCAAGAAATTCAACATACAGTTCAACAGAGAAAAAGTGTGAGTTTTCAACCAAACGACTGTGCATTCTGGGATACGTCATCGAAGGTGGTCAATTACAGCCAGATCCCATACGACTACGCCCTCTACAGGAGATCCCGGAGCCTACTGATATGAAATCTCTGCGCAGAACACTGGGATTCTTTGCCCACTACTCTCAATGGATTTTCGATTTTTCGGCAAAAGTAAAGCCCCTCACAGCTACGACGTCGTTCCCTTTATCACAAGAGGCAAGGATGTCATTTCAGCAACTCAAGTCTGATATCGCCAATGCTGTTGTCACATCCATAGATGAGTCATTGTCATTTCAACTTGAATCGGATGCCTCTGAGTATGCACTTGCCGCTGTGTTGACTCGAGGGCGCCCAGTAGCCTTCTTTTCCCGTATGCTGCATGGACCGAAATCCGCCACTCTTCAATTGAGAAGGAAGCGCAGGCGATTGTCGAAACCGTTCGATTCTGGCGACATTACCTCACCGGTCGTCGGTATCTTGATCACTGACCAGCAATCCGTGCGTTTCATCTTCGACAAGCAGCACAGGGGGAAGATAAAGATTGACAAGCTGCTTCGATGGAGAATGGAGCTCTCATGCTACGAATTTGATATATAGTCCGTTTCATAAAAAGTGGATCATCCTAAAATTTGACTAAATAAAACATAAGCATGATACAGAAAGCATTTTTCATGTTATTTCATGTCCCTAATATATTTAAATGTCCTTATATAATCTGATAAGCTATTGTAGCGGTGTCATCAATCAGCCTTAGTTGCGATGCACGCTAACAGATGGTGTACAGCTGCTGCTCTCCTTGATTTTAACACCTCTCTTTACTTCACTTTCCACTTGTAATCTCTTCACCTTATCTTAATTACCTTTCCATCCTGTCACTTGGCGAATGTAAAGCTGATGATAATAATAACACAACTCCTCTGACTGCGAGACAAGACGGTGTTCTAAAAACTCTCTCCGGGCTGTTAATAAAACTCTATCCGGGCCAGGAATAACTTACTTTGGTGATTTACCTTACTACAATCATCATAGACATTACCCAAAACCCCTACACTATGATACAGTAACGGTTCTTAAGAAGCTAATATTTTGTGGCCCTACCCTTATTGTCAATGACATTACCAATTCGTCTAGGCATTGATTCGATGATATCGTTGATTTTTGACTGATCTAACTTCCTCCACTCTCTTTTTAACAGTGACGTAAGTTGTAATACGCCATCTGTAGGTAGCAGTGAACGACGAACGTTACGTTTTAGAATACTCCATACATTTTCTATGGGATTCAGATCAGGAGAACGAGCTCGCCAAGATAATGTACTAAGCCCTAATTGAGACTTGCATAAGTTGACTCTACTACTCCTGTGACACGTAGCATTATCATCCATAAATAACCAAGTCGATGGATCACCAAGTTCATCTGTCATTTGGCCAATGTTCATTCGTAAAACATTCACATAGCGTTCAGAATTCATGGTTCCTTGCTGTATGTGAAGTTCAGAGCGGCCATTGGTCCAAATGCCAGCCCAAATCAGTAGAGTCGCACCACCTTGTACCCGGGACGATGTAAATGTAACGGAATTTCCTGATCAGATTTTATCCATAATCTCAATCGACCATCACTATCCTTCAGACGGACTGATGCCTCATCAGACCAGACAACCCGATCCCATTGATTTCGCCAGTGACAATGACTCATTGCCCATCTGAGACGTCTTTTTGTATGCTGATCTGATAATTCGATCTGAGAGGGCCTCTTACAGCTCTTGAAATTCGACTCAATAAGTCTTCTGCGAATAGTGGACTTAGAAATAGACGAGTCTAGTGCAGCCATCTCAGTTAACGAGAGACTTGGATCAACTTTAACAAATCTCAAAATTAGGCGGTCTCTACGTTTGGATGTTTTGCGTGGACGGCCAGAGCCCTCTTTGCGACAGAGTCGAAAATCACCATTATGCCATCGATGCACATTTGTGTAAGGGACATTTAGTCGCTTGCTTGTAGCTCGCAAAGAAAACCCTAGTTCTAGCAAGGCTGACACTTTGCCTTTTGTGAATGCGATCTCGTTATTGTTCATTCGTGCTCTGTATTGTTTTCAACCGGTAAGAGATAGATTTCTAGCTGAAAGCAATCAGGAGTGCTGCCAACACCACCGCAACGAAGTCAGGAAGCTATCGAACATGAAGTCCAGTTAATCACATGTAGCAGTTACATTATTGTTGATGAATAATGGTGCTATACTGGCTCTGATTGACCGATTTTCTTTATTTTTGTTTTGCTTGATAGCTTTTGGCTTGTAGAACAACATATTACATAACAAAGGAAACAAATGTAATTTTATAAGAGTGAGGTATGATTTTGTGTAACATTGCTAAATGAAGATCAAATTATCTACTACTTTTTTATCTATAACAGGAAAACAACTCAATATTCATGCTTGAAATTTCCAACAATGATATTAGTAAGCACAACTGACATATCTTCCAAATTTCAGAGAAATTCGTTCAAGTTTGGCGGAGTTAGACAAAGTTGAAGTTAAGGCGATGTTTAAGGGTGATCCATTTTTTATGAAACAATCTGTAGTATATCGACAAGGAACTCAGAATGTCAGTGCCGACACACTCTCTCGATCAGTCTGTGGATCTGTAACCAGCAATCAGTCACTCTTTGACTTGCATCAAGCTCTTTTGTCATCTCGGCATAAGTCGATTCTATCATTTCATCAAATCCAAGAATCTCCCATACCTCTAGAGGAAGTTCGACAAGTTGTCACCAATTGTAGTACGTGCGCCAAGTGCAAACCAAGATTTGTCAGAACCAAGAATTCATTGATCAAAGCAACTCATCCTTTCGAGCGTCTAAATCTCGATTTCAAAGGACCAATCCCTTCATCGAACAGAAACTTTATTTCCTGATACTAATTGATGAGTATTCAAGGTTCTCGTTCGTATTCCCCTGTTCGAATATGACTGCACAAACTGTGATATCCTGTCTGTGTCAGCTTTTCAGTATCTTTGGAACTCCACAGTACATCCACTCAGACCGAGGACCTTCTTTCATGAGTCGTGAACTTCAAAAATTCTTAGATGGCAAAGGAATCGCATCCAGTCGAACCAGCATCTACAACCCCCGTGGAAATGGACAGGCCGAACGCTACATGCAAACTGTTTGGAAAACAATCACTTTGGCGCGGTAGCGAGATGACAAGACGTCCTTCAAGATGCACTTCATTCAGTAAAAACCTTCTTTGCACCTCAACAAACGAACCCCTCATGAGCGATTTTTGATCTATCCACGAAGGTCATCGTCAGGGACATCAATTCCATCATGGTTATGCGAGCATGAAGAGACATGTACGCCACAGTAAGGCGGAGCCTTTGGTGGATGAGGCGGAACTTCTTCACGTCAACCCAAGCTACGCCTTCATCAAATACCGAGATGGTCGGGAAACTACAGTATCGCTTCGAGACCTAGCGCCGTCAAACAGCATGTAAGGTCATCCAGATCACGAAACCAACGATGTATACGACGAACCCCCTACAAGGTCACCAGAACCATCTGCAAGGTCTCCGGAGCTATACGTACCCTCAAGACCGTCGGAGCCGCCTGCAACACCTAATGGAATGCCTATGGAAGCTGATCCGCAAGCACCTGATGAGCAATCAAATTCCGATTGTGGTCTACGTCGATCTACGAGAGTCCGTCGACCCCCTAGCCGCTTATCCAGAGCCGGAGGGGCGAATGTCGTGATATTACGTCATTGTGTTTCATCGATCGTGTGCGGTGGCAGTCACTGCGCACGACCCTTGTAGACTGCTGATCTGCTGATTCATTGTTCGCATTCATGTAAGTCGTTTGTGTTCAATAAAGCCACACTTCTGGCAACTTGTATCGCTTTCATTACATCACTGATTAGCGTGCAACTGTAACAATAGAGAATGGAACGAGCGACCTTTGATAACCTTCATCAACAGTATTAACTCTTGTCAGTTGCTAAGATTGGCAGGAACCAGTTTGTCACCAACCAATATTATTCGTCATGAGCGCCAACAGGAAGAAGTTTACTTTCATTCTTGAGGATCTACGCCATGAAGATTCTGAAGTTGCCATCTCCATTTGGCATCCCAACTACGCTCGGCCAACGAGAAGAATACAGAAGGAGGCGATCTGCTCTCCGCATACTTGCATCGCCTCTGTCATAGTGTATGCACTCATTTCTATGGTGTATAGTTTCTTTGGAGAGAGCTCATGGACCATTCATTGTGTCATTTTCTTTATAGCACTCGCATCTCAAGTTCTTTACGTTTTCATTGTTATCCAACAAACAGCCACAGTTCCCGATTTGCCTCACTTTTATGCGTTCTGGTCTAATAGACCAGACACAAGACGATTCATCATCGCACGCTGTTGTGAGACTAGCGAAATTGCAGGAACAATTGGAGTTATGCGCAAATCAACACATGACCCAGTGGCGCAATTGCTCAGGCTTAAAGTTGAAGATAAATTCTTCGGCAATAGACTGGGTACACGGTTGACGGAGAAATGTGAAGAGATAGCAAGAGAGTGGGGATGTGATGAACTTCGTCTATACACCATCAAAGATCATCGATACGGGATTCAATTGTACGAGAGATATGGCTTCCAGCACAAACAGGAACATTGCTTGATCAATCCCTATCCAGGACTTGTGTTTAAGCACATTTCATATTCTCTGCCATTAGATAAGAAAATGCCGTCGCCAAGTTCCTTATGAAGAACTATACAAAATATACAGTCATTTAATTCATATTGAAAATCATCTCCTCCTTTGTACTGTATTGGATAATGGTTATGAGGGGAATATACTTCTGACTGTTTGCAGAGAGAAAGAATTTTTAAGGAAGTCAATAAGGATAATCAATCGAAATGATGATGTTTCAACATCACAGTGCACTAAAGCTTGGAGGGTTTGGTCGTAGCATTTTTAAAAAGGATGAATACATTTTTCTGCTTATTACATAAGTGATAGTTAAATCTCGAAAAGAATATGCCCTCTAGGCATTAAATATCGAAATAATTTACTATCTAGTGACTTAAGAATTAGAAAAAAATAGAATATGGTGACTTTCAACCACTGCAGATGGCTATATCTTAAGGAACATTAAGGAGTGATGCAAAACATCCATGTTCGTCTAACTGAAAGAGAAATGAGAGGGACTCCATAAAATGATTGTTTTCATTATGAATGTCTTGGAATGGTTAAGCTGTAATCAGGATGAATGTCATGATATCATATATTCCTGTTTTGAGAAGCACAAGTGTACACAAGTGCCGTTCATTTTCAATGGTCGCAATTATTTACAAGTTGAAGGCCTGAGCATGGGATCGTGTTTAGCACCAATTATGGCTGAGTTTTGTCTACACTTCATAACTGAAAAGCATTTGAATATGCCAAAGTTGTACATTCGCTACGTAGACGATGTATTTGCTGTATTCAATAGCGAAAACAATGCAAAAGAGTTTTTAGTTCACTTGAATTCTTTCAGTTAACTAGAAGTGCAGACTAATTCTAAACGATTGCAAACTTAGTAAGTGCCTTAAAAACAACCGTGCTTCACTTGCGGATTGCTGTAAATTCCTCCAAAATGCTTCGATTGTCTCGATTCCTTCAGATTCGAAGAATTCAGATCAAAGCGCACAAGTTTTCTCGTTTATGTTTGTCCGTCAGATTCCTTGTTTAGAAGTTGCGTTTAGAAGTAGGCGTGAGAAGTTAAGTTCACTCCATCCCTTCGTAGGATTTATTGATGAATGGTACTGTGACAGCGAAGTGTGACCGAACGAAGAAGTCGATGTATACGACACGCACGCCACTGGCAGCTGTCTGAGGCTCACTGCTTATTCAGTGACGACTTATTGTTCAACCGTACATCGTGTGTGGTGTGTGCCCAGAGCTGGAAAAATTCCACTGAAATTATTTAATTCCAATTCCACAGCTGAAATTTCAATTCCAAATCCAATTCCAATTCCAGTCGAAACAGTTCAATTCAATTCCAATTCCATAATAAGATTCAATTCCGATAATTGCAAGTCGCGTATAGTGTCTTATGTTTATGTATCTAACGTTTGTTCGTTTCAAACTAACCCATGTGCTCTAATCTTATCCTCGCTGTTCCTGTGTGCCGTTCCCTGCGTCGTTCCTATATGCGCTCTCATGTTCATAGTTAATATGTCTTGTGTACATGTATATATGTAACCGGTCAGCCTACGCCATTTTCGTTTCGTAAACGAGATATTCAATATCTCGTGAAAAAAAGAAAAGAAAATTAACGGTCAGCAAAGAATCAAACGCTGAGAGAGAGAAGATATGCGAATAAATCTATTTATAAACTGACAGAAGAAAAAAATTCAATGTGAGAATAACGTGATGGTTGATGAAAGAAAAAACGATGATAAAAATGATATCATGAAGACTGATTAATTGTCCATGTTAAACAAGGAGATTAAAAATTACGTGATAAGAACGAAATGTGGTCGGATCAAAAGCTAACGAGCAGAGATTAAAGGAAGCTCCTTCAATTTTCAAAAGAAAGTGGATTTATCGTCAAGTCTCAAAAATTTGTATAAATTAGAAACGATGAGAAATTGACACAACAACAACTACCAACAACAACACATCCAACATCTTCAGTACCTGTTAGAAGAACTCCGGGCTCTCGCGGTGTAACTTAAGTACAGAAGTAACAACAACAACTACCTACCAGCGAACAACAACACAGCAGCGTATGCGGCAACACATCAGCGAGCGCGATAGAAGATTGACGGAATAAGTGACACTGATATTTATGACATTATTTTGGATTAAGTGAGTCCGATCGAATTGAAGCAAAATTAAACATTAAGAAAAGTTTTTCTTTTATCGTTGAGTATCGTATCTATATAACTATAGTCTTGAAAATTAATATTGTTAATTGTTGTAATTGGAAGTTGAATAATATTTCATGTAATTGCCATTTTAATTGAATCATTAATTACTAGAATAATTTGTTGACACTGTCTATATTGTGATTTGAACTGACAGGGTTGCTGCCCTTTAATGCAGCGTTAATTTTCCCTGTTCAATTGTTTTTCGTGTGCACAACAATTGAGCTAATCTCCAATTTTTATGCTTATCCATGGACTTCCATGGCTTATTCTGTCAATAACTAAATTCAACAATTGTTTTATTTTGATTAATTATCTTACTTGATAAATAACAAAATAACAGATTGAACAAAGATGATTGTCTTTTCATTGTTTGCTTAATCGCTAAATTAACATTGTCCGGGGGCTGTAGTCCCATCGAAGTCACAATTAACACCCTTCATTCAACAATAGAATAAAGCTCCCTCTGTCGATCTATCTCTCTCTTATCTCTGCGTTCTGTTAACACAACGGACTAAGTACTGTGATTTCAATTGTTGTACAAATAGATTTATCACAGGTCTATCGAAAAAGTGGAATTGAGGTTTATCAAGGTCAATTCCAATTCCAGTAGATTTCAATATCGTCAATTCCAATTCCAATTCCGACTTTTCCATCTCTGTGTGTGCCATTTCATAATTGCATACGAGAAATGACTCTGCCATTCTAGGAAACGACGACTGGAAGAACGAGCAGTCTAATTCTATGGATCAGCTCCAAAGTGTGGATGGGGCGGGTATGGATCGGTTTGATCTCAAAAAGTCATTACATCGATGTTTAGTTTACACCCCGTTCAGCGTCTGTCATCTGCCTGTCAGTTACATTCGATTTTTTCATCCTCATGATTTTGAAATGCGTGATATAGTCCAGCAGCCAGAGAGAGTTTCTGCAGGGAACGAGGTGATGTAAATGTACAGTCTATACCTACTCATAAACTGCGCGTCTGCCGCGTTCTATCTGGCTACTCTTCTTGTCAGTCATGATCAAAGAAAAACACATGTTAATCCAATGGGACGCAGACTGCAGTTTTTGGTTGACTAATTAATGAAATTTTCCATGTTTTCTCTGATCAAGTGAAAAGTGCGAAGGCCATCGTCATAATTTTTGACATGAAATTTCTTCAGGTCATTTTCCTATGATCCTCATGCACCCCTGCCTTCAAACAAGCATTTTGAGCAAATTAATCCACATTCAACCAAATTCGTGTACGTTGACGATCAGAAACATAATAATAACACAAGCAGATCATAGGAAATGACCTGAAGATATCAAGGCTCTGGACTAATTATTAAAAAATAATTTTTATTAATTATTCGACCAATAAGCGGAAACATAGAACATTTCATTTTTACCGAATAGTGCAGTCTGCGTGCCACTGCATTGACATCCGTTTTTCTTTCACTCAGTCTGATAAGAAAAGGACCCACGGGGAGTCATGCACTGATGTTTTTTCATAAGGTCTAGTTCTCGCAGGTCTCATTTTAAAATTTGAATTTGTGAATTCAAAATCTTCCTAACATGCAACAAACTTGATGCCTCTGAATTGCCACAATAATGATTAAAAACCCTAAATTTGGGCAATTCTCTTTCAGGAGGACAACAGTATCAAAAATCAAAACTGCATTTTTCCTTAGATAAAACTTCTCTGAACATTGTTCTTAATGCAAATTTTCGAGTCATTCGCCCGTCATCTGGTCTACAACTAATAGCTCTGAGATACCTCAGTTAGTCCACTTTCAATTTTATTTTCATATTTTCATAAAACAAAGCATTTTCTAATGTGTACAATCACTCCTTCTTATCCAATGGCAAGGAGAAAGAAAGAAGCAAAAAATCCAGTCCTGGATATGGAGATATCCACAGAGGCTCCCCAACAAGCTTGAAGCCATATTTCTCATACATCTTGATTCCATACACATGGTCTTTGATAGTATCCAGATACAGTTCGCTACACTCCCATTCTCGTGCGATCTCTTCGCATTTTTCCGTCAATCGCACACCTAGTCTGTTGCCAAGGAATTTATCCTCTACTCGAAGCCTTACCAATTCTGCCGCTGGATCTTGTGTTGATTTACGCATCACAGCGATGGTTCCTGCAATCTCACCAGTTTCACAACAGCGTGCAATGATGAATCGTCTTGTGTGTGGCCGGTTAGACCAATATCCATAAAGATCGCTTCGATCAGGAGTGTTACCAGATCGATCTATAATGATGTATGAGTAAATGACTTGAGATGCGAATGCAACGGCAAAAAGAAAGCAATGATTCATCCAGGAGGCTTGTTCACTGAAACTATGCATCAGCATGTAAAGAAGTGTGTACACTAAAGTAGAGGCAATGTAGATGTGCGGAGAACAAAGTGTGTCCTTGAATATCCTGCGATTCGATCGATCAAAGTTTGGTGTGCAAATGGACAAAGCAACTTCACAATCTTCACGACGAAGATCTTCAAATGAGAAAGTAAATTTTCTCTTGGTGACACTCATGTTGAACGCCAATATACACGTGAATATCGTGCAGGTGATTCGAGTGAATGTAATCGAGGAGATGAGTCGAAGTTTATATAATTGCAATAGAGCATACTCATTCTCAATCGCATCGATAAAAAATCTACTGTATCTGCTCTCGTTGACCCCTGCCCTGGTGGTTGTCGCGAAACCAGAGGTGATCATAAAAAACGGACCCACATTAATTTATCTGAAGCTCAATCGATTCTGATGCCTTCCAATCGCATGGTACAACAGCGTGCCCTACGTCATTCGAGAGCTTGCATTCTCAGCTTTAAGATGGGCCAGGATAAACTTGTATAGTGTACAGTATATAGTGTAGTGATATAGTGAAGTTATCACAAGATCATGACCTTTTTGTTTGATAATGTTGTGTTCTCACTTTTCATCAAAAGTGGTCATGTTTGGCCTCTGAATCCTTGCGATGTGAGGATCACGAATATGTAAGTTATATTCATATAAGTCAATTCTTTTTCAAACTTCAATATTTTTTCTCATTTCCGCAAAAGTACAAATACAATGAAGGTAAAGAATCGGCAGCCGCGCCATTAGAGAACAAAGGCATACCTTCGCTAATTGTCGTGTTTTGAACACAAATTCAACTTACAATGAGTTACAGTGCACAGCGTTCGAATTTCGTTTCTATTTAAGTTGATGATACATTAGTATTCGAATAATACAATAAAAACATCACTTCGGCGATTGGACCAAAAATGTGATAGAAAGTAAAAAAATCTGCTACTTCAGCTGAAAATCACTTGCTCTAAGAGATCAGGCAAATTTTGGATGATTCCGTTGCAGAAAGAAAATGGATGTTTTTCCAGATGCAGTGCTGGTGGAACATCAATCAAAAATCTCCTTACTCTCGACTATTTCAGAAGCTCTGACATTGAACATTCGAATCACTTAAAAATGGTTTTGAAAGAAAGTTTTTTTTCTTGATAATGGCTGTGGTGTAAATAGTCAAAATATATTGATCAACCTTTTATACGAATTTATAATAAACAACTTGACTTTCTTTCAAAACCATTTTTAATTTCATGAACAGTCAAGGCATATTTCCCCAATTTGAATCAATGACAAGAAGGAGCCTGTCGATAACCGTAATCATTGCATGATCACCCATTCGTAGGAAAACAAAACTTTCGCTACGCATCAAAGGAAGGAGACCCACGCAAGAATCGCCATCCTCACTGGTTACATGCTTTACATGTAAGTTGAACATCGCAAGCCCTTCAGGGCGCATCTCTTATTAAACACCACTGTTTGGCAAGCTACTACCTGCAATTAAACTTTGAATACTCCTTAGGACTCGCATCGATATCAATATTCAATGCAAAACAGCAAATTCGAACAACTCCCGGACAATCAAGCAATTGAATAATAACAGACACAAAAATGCCTAAAGTACTGTATGCTGCTACTTATTCAAATATGAAAGAGCACAAAAGATCTCCTGAATACAGAAGAGAAAAAGATGTTAGGGAGCCGCATAAGAGAGAAAAATCATCGTTGGTCACAAATAATCTATACATCTGCATATTTTGTTTAAATGAACTGTCTTGAGATGGTTTACAAGTTACGATCAGTGTCACAATGTGACAAAGAACATATCTGTTTTAAAGCCAAAACAAGTTGATTATACTTTTGACCAAAGTAAGGTGTCGCCTTGATTTGCACATGGCAAAGCATTGCCTACTAGTCTTGGTTATACGTCATGACAGCGCTTTTTCCAACGATTATCTGGGCATGTCATGTGTTGATGCACCTCCTAAGTATATATTTTTTGTCAGTGCCTGCAAGATAATACATAGCATCATTATTTACGGACAGGGTTTGGACAAAATTAATTGAAATTAATTGACATTTATATTCGATATTGATAATTGACTGATCATACAAAGAAAATTGATTAAATTATTGATCGATGGCCAATTATTGCAATATAATTGTTAGTGTGGTTGATGCCTTCTTTAGTCATTGAATTCGATAGATTCTTCAATCTTGCAGGTATTGCAATGTATCTTTCAGTGATACATATATACGACAAAGTTTATATGAACCTGGAGATGCAACTGTTTTTAAAGTAAGTCTCATTGGAATGTTGAATCACTGAAACGCGCTTCGAACAATGTTGGAGATTTGTAATCCTGCGTAAGTTTTAGTTTATTCAAGTACATGTAGTGGCACTTGGACAGCTTGACCATTAGCCAATATGATTGTGAAAATACGTAGAAATATATTTTCTATTCGTTGATTTAGAGATCACAATGATGGGTTTCACTTTCAGAGCTATACTCTGCTTGTTTACAGAGATCAGACAATCCCTGGCGTGTACATAGAATCGAGTTGCAAAACAATATACATTGTCATTGTGTATATGTCAATCTGCGAGAGACAGAAAGTGCGTAGTACTCTAAAATACGAAACTTGCTGTAGTCCCCGTAAGCCACCAAGTAAACTGCAAGCCTAGAACAATAAAATCACATTCAACTCCATCCATTTTGTCTAGAATGCTTGCTCATCTATAAATTCTGATAAAAGTTTCGTAGGCAAGCATTGTCAGATTCCTAATGAATAAATTAATGGACTAATATTAAACTACAGGGTAATAAAAGTGATGGGATATGTCAACAAGAGGGTACAGTCATCGAAGTCAACATTTTTTCAATTAGTCAATTTGTTGCCAATTATTGATTAATTGAATGAAGAAACAGCACAACTACAACTAATTGTTTGAACCAAATTTAATCGATTAATGACGCATCAATCAATTTTCCGAGTCCTTCTACGGGCACTTGCGTATTATTCTTAAATATTTATTATTCATACTGCTACAAGATCTCTTGATGGTTCATGAGCAGACGAAGATCAAGTAAGAAAGAATGAGATGGATAATTGGTTCCAACATTGTTACGTGTATCTTCAAGGGTTTTGTGATTAGTGAAATGCCTACGTGTGAAACATACATTGCAGTCAATTATCGGTTTTCATTTAAAGAAAATCAATTCATAGACACAGTAACAAGCTGTCACTCGTAAATATCATTTCAAAATAACATCCATTTAACAACAATCAAATTAAATAAACCATAGATCAAATTGCCATGCAAAAGATGTGCGGATGGTGGGATTCGAACCTACGACCAAGGTTAACTAGACTTGTGATCTACTAACTGAGCTACGAGCCACTTATGCGACTGTGTCAATTGGCAGGGTGAAACCCTCACCGACACACATCAGTTGTCACACCAATCCTGATCAATGAAGAAATAACTCATCACAATTGTGACCCCCGACATTAAGGCAAGTCATGCAAGTCAGAGTGATGCCGATTGAAAAGCATATTACTATGAAACAGATATACCACACAGGTGACAGGGGTCAGCCAATCCATATAACGTACATTTTTATCGACGTGGATGAGAATGACGTCAACGTAGGTTCAAAATTCAATAAATAAACTTCGACTCATTTCGTCGATCACATTTATTCGTATCACCATTGCACGAGATTCACCTGCTGGCGGTCACCATGAGTGTCACCAAAAAGAAATTTACTTTCTCATTTGAAAATCTCCGACCTGAAGATTGCAAAGCTGCTGTCTCCATTTGGACACCAAATTTCACTCGGCCGAAGAGTAGAATCTTCAAAGAGACACTTTGTTCGGCTCAGTTTTGCATTGCCTCTACTTTAGTATACATACTCCTTTACGTGTTCATGTGCAGCGTCAGTCAACAAATCTCCTGGATGAATCATTGCATTCTTTTCGCCGTTGCACTCGCATCTCAAGTCCTTTACTCATACATCACTATTGAAAGATGTCGCCAAACTCCTGACATAAAAGATCTTTATGGATATTGGTCTAACCGGCCACACACAAGACGATTCATCATTGCACGCTGTTGTGAGACTGGTGAGGTTGCAGGAACAGTCGCGGTCATGCGTAAATCAACACAAGATCCAGCCGCAGAATTGGTAAGGCTTCGAGTAGAGGATAAATTCTTTGGTAATAGACTGGGAGCACGGTTAACGGGAAAATGTGAAGAGGTGGCACGAGAATGGGAGTGTAAAGAACTGTGTCTGTCCACGGTCAAAGATCTTGAGTATGGAATCAGGATGTATGAGAAATATGGCTTCAAGTATGTTGGGGAATCCGTGGCGCTAGCTCCGTATCCAGGACTAGAATTTATGGTTGCTTTTTACTCCTTGCCATTGGATACGAAATATTGATATTTTCAGCACTCTTCTGATGGAGACGAAATGTGTTATGTATCATTTGCACTTTGAATAATAACTGGTTGCATCAGATTATTTGTGCAAGATTTCTATAACCATTGCAGTTCAACTTCCTTCGAGTATCTGAAAGCTACGTGTATCATAGACGGACAATTTTTGAATCATTGTAAAGCTTGCAAAACAGAAACTGTTTTACATGTACTTGTAGAAGAATCCAGCAGTTTTCGCTTGGTGCTGTTAGAGAGAGGATGAAAATCAATATGAACTATGTGTTGGTGTCCTCATTTGAACTCAGACGCACTTCGACGGATCTCTCTTGATACTTATTTGACTTGGCTTCAATGTCATCAGCTCACAACGTTAAGCGTCCATGCTTTTCGCTGAAATACTAACTGTGAATTGAAACTGAATCATTTTGCTGTCATTCTGCTGAAATTCGTGACTTTATGATTCAATGCTCTTACATCGTCAATCGAAGGTATGCGGCTTTAAATGTTGTGATGAACTTGATGCATTACTCAAGTAAATGACACAACTGACAAAAACTTTGTTCTTTATTTCTGTGTGTGTGTGTGAGAGAGAGAGAGAGAGAGAGAGTATTTAAGATTCAGTGACTTAATGTGAAAGAGTTTCAATATGTAGCAAGCAATGAAATCATCATGCTGTTAATAATCGTCGACAAGTTAATCAGGATGAGACTTCGAAAGCGCGGGCATCTGAGTGGTGAAGTGACTCAAAAAGGACATCGTAGGTCAGGTGTAGGATTTTAAAAGCGTGCCTTTTCAATGTTAAAACATGCACTGATGTTTTTTCATAAGGTCTAGTTCTCGCAGGTCTCATTTTAAAATTTGAATTTGTGAATTCAAAATCTTCCTAACATGCAACAAACTTGATGCCTCTGAATTGCCACAATAATGATTGAAAACCTTAAATTTCGGCAATTCTCTTTTAGGAGGACAACAGTATCAAAAATCAAAACTGCATTTTTCCTTAGATAAAACTTCTCTGAACATTGTTCTTAATGCAAATTTTCGAGTCATTCGCCCGTCATCTGGTCTACAACTAATAGCTCTGAGATGCCTCAGTTAGTCCACATTCAATTTTATTTTCACATTTTCATAAAACAAAGCATTTTCTAAAGTGTACAATCACTCATTCTTATCCAATGGCAAGGAGAAAGAAAGAAGCAAAAAATCCAGTCCTGGATATGGAGATATGCACAGAGGCTCCCCAACAAGCTTGAAGCCATATTTCTCATACATCTTGATTCCATACACATGATCTTTGATAGTATCCAGATACAGTTCGCTACACTCCCATTCTCGTGCGATCTCTTCGCATTTTTCCGTCAATCGCACACCTAGTCTGTTGCCAAGGAATTTATCCTCTACTCGAAGCCTTACCAATTCTGCCGCTGGATCTTGTGTTGATTTACGCATCACAGCGATGGTTCCTGCAATCTCACCAGTTTCACAACAGCGTGCAATGATGAATCGTCTTGTGTGTGGCCGGTTAGACCAATATCCATAAAGATCGCTTCGATCAGGAGTGTTACCAGATCGATCTATAATGATGTATGAGTAAATGACTTGAGATGCGAATGCAACGGCAAAAAGAAAGCAATGATTCATCCAGGAGGTTTGTTCACTGAAATTACACATCAGCATGTAAAGAAGTGTGTACACTAAAGTAGAGGCAATGTAGATGTGCGGAGAACAAAGTGTCTCCAAGAACATCCTGCGATTCGGCCGATCAAAGTTTGGTGTCCAAATGGACAAAGCAACTTCACAATCTTCACGACGAAGATCTTCAAATGAGAAAGTAAATTTTCTCTTGGTGACACTCATGTTGAACGCCAATATACAGGTGAATATCGTGCAGGTGATTCGAGTGAATGTAATCGACGAGATGAGTCGAAGTTTATATAATTGCAATAAAGTTTACTCATTATCAATCGCATCGATAACAAATTTACTGTATCTGCTCTCGTTGACCTCTGCGCTGCTCTGGTGGTTGTCACGGATGCTTGTTCAATTAACATTGATCGCTCTGACTTGCAAGGACAGCTAACATGGAAGCTACTATGTTAGCTGAGTTCTGCATGTGCATTGAATTTGACAACTAACCTTCTGTATTTATGATTGAGATGGAAAAACCGCATTTTCTGGAATGGAACCTGCCCTCAAATAGAGCTCGCACCTACATTTATCAATTGATATGTTTTTACGTGCTTTATTATGAAACCATTGTCGCTGAGTGTGATTGCATAACCTAACCATAAGTTCACGAATTCCGATAAGCATAACATGAGTGATTTTTGTAAGTTTGGCTTAAAGGCCTTTCCACTTCTTACATCGACCCACTACCAGCTATGATGTGATATGATGTTTATAATGGTAAAGCCACATGACGAGCTTTTCAGCTGCACTGTAGCCGCGCTGTGAAGATGTTTGTAAGTGTTTCATTCGGAGAGGCCACACTAGTAGCTCCAGCTGCGCTGTGGCAGCTTGTCACGGCTAACTTCGAGCTGAGGTAATTCCTCTCTCAATTATCACAGCTCAAAGCTACAGCTATAGGATGATCTATATTTAGAATTAACGCAGTAAGCCAACGATTCTGACGAGTGGCGAGCGGTAATCAAGCTGTACGGCTCATTCTGTGGCCGCGTATCTCTCCCAGCTCAAAGCTTGACAAAGCTGTACGTCGCTGGTAGCTTTAAAGCGCGGCTCGCCATGTGGCCTTACCCTAACGCAGACTCATCGATATCGACTTTGATAACCTATTACCAGATTTCACAAATGTTCTTTGATGATGCTGGGATGGACTTGATCGTCATAAGTTGTATATTCATGCGATAATGTTGATGACCTTATGCATATTGACGTCAGACCTCACATTGTATTATTTCAAATGATACAGCACCTGCATTGACAATTGAATAGCTGTAATGTCAATGAAAAAGAACCGTTTTAAGTGACATGCCTTAAAATTGGATTTGAATCTGGGTATCGAAACAAGCTTTTTAACCGTGTTTCTGTACGTTTTTGAAGGTTCCAGATCAACGCGGTCATTTTATAAACTGAGTTTTGAAGAAAGACACGAAGCAGAATTTAAGTGACAGAAACGTTTTCAGTAACATATAAAACCAAGGTTTCAGCTACAGTTTTAGCCAGAAAATAGTCTCATCAATTTTAGAAATTTTAATAATTTAAGAAAATTTGATCATTTTTTAATAGAAAAATTAACTAAATAGGCCTCTTTTCAAACTGCCGTAGGCTATTGACTCTTCGGCTAAAGTTTTAATAGAAACGTATTGGTTTACTAAGACCACTTTGCACGAAGACCATTCTGACTCGAAACCTTTTTGAACCTTAATACAGATATTGGTAATTGATGAGCACGATACAAGATTGCTGATGCAGGCGTCAGAAGCTTTCGTCAAAATATAAACTGTCTGTCCATGGATTGCCAGAGGGAATGAGAAGAAAGCTCAAAATAATACCAAATAATCGAGTTGAGGTCGATCGATATACATGTAAGTAATACTAAGTACGACACAAGCAAGCGACATAGCAAGCATAGATAATAGGCATGCTGACATACAGTGCCGCTCAAAAGTGTGAGACCAAGGGTATAAAATCTTGTTTTATTGCCAAAAATCATAAGGCAACTAATGAGTTATCACATAACTTTGTTTTTGTATCATGCAACAAATTTTCACTACTTATAGCATGATCTTGGTCATGATCTTGGATTATAGTCTTAATAACACATATTAGTATTTCATATGATGCCCCTTGACTTTAAGTAGGCCTACAACTTTCAATCTTGGAGTCATTGAACTTACCAATTATGCACAATACTCCGGCGTAATATGCTGAGTCCATGCGAGTTTGATTTTCTACCCTCAGATCGTCAACTGATGTTGGATTCGTCTCAGCAACACGGCATTTCAACACATTCCAACAGTGTTCGATTACGTTCAAGTCTGGCGAGTCACCAGGCCATTTCGTTAACATCGAATTATTCACCAACTTTGGAAAACGAATCCAAGAGCTTCTGTGCGATTTATGCGATCTTGTCTTCCTGATGATACTCCATTGATAAGGGTTTCAACAGTGAAACTAGGATTACAGAAAGACTTCGGCCTACACGCTTATAGGATTTGTAAAAAGCCTAAGCTATCAGCCAAAAATATCATTGATCGTTTGGACTTTTGTCGAACTTACGCAAATTGGACTGAGGATCAATGGAATAAAGTTCCTTTCACTGATGAAACATTCATTGATCGAGCAATTTTCATCCAGCGTTCTGACGATGCGAAGACCTTCCGGCGAACGCTATAATCCACGGTATGCCTTCCCGACAATAAGACCTTGCCCATCAGTCACGGTCTGGGGTGGAATATCATCTCGTAGTCGTGGATCTATTTGGATTGCACCCGCCAATTCAACTCTGACAGGAGCTGCGTACTTGTCCATTCTTCAAGAGAAACTCCCTACCTGGTTGCCAATAACTGGATGTGCCATCTTACATTAAGATGGGACTCCTTGCCACAATGCAAAACTCGTGAAAACTGGTTGTTGTCAACAGAACTGCATTCAAATATTATCGACATGGTCTGGTAACTCGCTAGACTTGAACGTAATCGAACACTGTTGGAATGTGTTGAAATGCCGTGTTGCTGAGACGAATCCAACATCAGTTGACGATCTGAGGGTAGAAAATCAAACTCGCATGGACTCAGCATATTACGCCGGAGTATTGTGCATCATTGGTAAGTAGTTCAATGACTCCAAGATTGAAAGTTGTAGGCCTACTTAAAGTCAAGGGACAGCATATGAAATACTAATATGTGTTATCAAGACTTGTGATCATGCTATAAATACTGAAAATTTGTGATACAAAAACAAAGTTATATGATAACTCATTTGTTGCCTTATGATTTTTGGCAATAAAACAAGATTTTATACCCTTGGTCTCACACTTTTGAGCGGCACTGTATATACGCCTTGAATTACTAGGCAAGACATTCGAAAATCAAATATTCGTGAAAAGCTTGACCTGATTATGCAAAGTGACCACCATATCTAAAAATAAAATGATAATAAAACAAGTCTTTAAAGACATTAGCTCTGTTTCCAAATAAAGATTAGTTGCCTCCCTGCCTTGCATCTAGCGTCATATATAGACGCATATATATATATATATATATATATATATATATATATATATATATATATATATATATATGTGTGTGTGTGTGTGTGTGTGTGTGTGTGTGTAGACAATGTTCAAACTTTTGATTGATGAGACACGGAAATAACTAATAATAGGAGTCAATCAACATTTGAGAGAGGAGGCGGTCCCAACTGAGGTGAACTGTCATCTGCATGAAGCTAGCCAAAAGAACTTCAAATATGTGTTCAAAAATGTTCGCATATGTGTTGCTCAGACAATTTGCGTCAAATCAAGACCGAGTGCACTGATTAATGAAACTCTTCATCCGAGAGTAATTGCAAATTTTTTAGTGATTTGTATTGTGACCGTCATTTCCGTGTGTAAACTGATGTCTTGACTTGCACTGTCCTGTCTAGACTAACAAAGCATTGAGCTATCGTAGTCAAAATCAGGAAGCTTTCGCATTCTGCTGTTTACACTGTATAGTGCAAAAAAGAACCAGTCAATAGATGAATACGGCAGCATAGCAAATTATCTCATCGAAAATATTCACTAAGATCACATCAAGCAAAAAGCATATTTTTCTGTGCATACAGTCACAAATTCGAGTTCTGGAAGTGAGGAATTTTACATTACACGTTCTGAAACCAGTTGAATGCTGAAACTGAATAGGATAGCATCAATTGTCGAACGGCGTTCGAATTTCGTTCCAAATGGAGTTTTGTCCAAATGGAATTACATTCGAATAATACAATAAAAAACAATTCGGCGATTGGACCAAAAAATGTGATAAAAAAGTAAAAAAATCTGCTACTTCAGCTGAAAATCACTTGCTCTGAGAGATCAGGCAAATTTTGCTTGATTCCATTGCAGAAAGAAAATGGATGTGTTTCCAGATGCAGTGCTGGTGGAACATCAATCAAAAATCTCCTTACTCTCGACTATTTCAGAAGCTCTGACATTGAACATTTGAATCAATGACAAGAAGGAGCCTGTATCATCTACTGGTAATCATTGCATGATCACCCATTCGTAAGAAACCAAAACTTTCGTTACGCATCAAAGGAAGGAGACCCACGCAAGAATCGCCATCCTCACTGGTTACATGCTTTACATGTAAGTTGAACATCGCAAGCCCTTCAGGGCGCATTTCTTATTAAACACCACTGTTTGGCAAGCTACTACCTGCAATTAAACTTTGAATACTCCTTAGGACTCGCATCGATTCAATATTCAATGCAAAACAGCAAATTCGAACAACTCCCGGACAATCAAGCAATTGAATAATAACAGACACAAAAATGCCTAAAGTACTGTATGCTGCTACTTATTCAAATATGAAAGAGCACAAAAGATCTCCTGAATACAGAAGAGAAAAAGATGTTAGGGAGCCGCATAAGAGAGAAAAATCATCGTTGGTCACAAATAATCTATACATCTGCATATTTTGTTTAAATGAACTGTCTTGAGATGGTTTACAAGTTACGATCAGTGTCACAATGTGACAAAGAACATATCTGTTTTAAAGCCAAAACAAGTTGATTATACTTTTGACCAAAGTAAGGTGTCGCCTTGATTTGCACATGGCAAAGCATTGCCTACTAGTCTTGGTTATACGTCATGACAGCGCTTTTTCCAACGATTATCTGGGGCATGTCATGTGTTGATGCACCTCCTAAGTATATATTTTTTGTCAGTGCCTGCAAGATAATACATAGCATCATTATTTACGGACAGGGTTTGGACAAAATTAATTGAAATTAATTGACATTTATATTCGATATTGATAATTGACTGATCATACAAAGAAAATTGATTAAATTATTGATCGATGGCCAATTATTGCAATATAATTGTTAGTGTGGTTGATGCCTTCTTTAGTCATTGAATTCGATAGATTCTTCAATCTTGCAGGTATTGCAATGTATCTTTCAGTGATACATATATACGACAAAGTTTATATGAACCTGGAGATGCAACTGTTTTTAAAGTAAGTCTCATTGGAATGTTGAATCACTGAAACGCGCTTCGAACAATGTTGGAGATTTGTAATCCTGCGTAAGTTTTAGTTTATTCAAGTACATGTAGTGGCACTTGGACAGCTTGACCATTAGCCAATATGATTGTGAAAATACGTAGAAATATATTTTCTATTCGTTGATTTAGAGATCACAATGATGGGTTTCACTTTCAGAGCTATACTCTGCTTGTTTACAGAGATCAGACAATCCCTGGCGTGTACATAGAATCGAGTTGCAAAAACAATATACATTGTCATTGTGTATATGTCAATCTGCGAGAGACAGAAAGTGCGTAGTACTCTAAAATACGAAACTTGCTGTAGTCCCCGTAAGCCACCAAGTAAACTGCAAGCCTAGAACAATAAAATCACATTCAACTCCATCCATTTTGTCTAGAATGCTTGCTCATCTATAAATTCTGATAAAAGTTTCGTAGGCAAGCATTGTGAGATTCCTAATGAATGAATTAATAGGGTTATACTAAACTACAGGGTAATAAAACTGATGGGCTATGTCAACAAGAGGGCACAGTCATCGAAGTCAACATTTTTTCATCTAGTCAATTTATTGCCAATTATTGATTAATTGAATGAATGATGAGCACAACCACAACCAATTGATTGAACCAAATTTAATCGATTCATGACGCATCAATCAATTTTTCCGAGTCCTTCTACGGGCACTTGCGCATTATTCTTAAATATTTATTATTCATACTGCTACAAGATCTCTTGATGGTTCATGAGCGGACAAAGATCAAGTAAGAAAGAATGAGATGGATAATTGGTTCCAACATTGTTATCTTCAAGGGTTTTGTGATTAGTGAAATGCCTATGTGTGAAACATACATTTCAGTCAATTATCGGTTTTCATTTAAAGAAAATCAAATCATAGACACAGTAACAAGCTGTCACTCACATGCAAGATACAACTCGTAAATATCATTTCAAAATAACATCCATTTAACAACAATCAAATTAAATAAACCATAGATCAAATAACCATGCAAAAGATGTGCGAATGGTGGGATTCGAACCTACGACCAAGGCTAACTAGACCCGTGATCTACTAACTGAGCTACGAGCCACTTATGCGACTGTGTCAGTTGGCAGGATCAAACCCTCACCGACACACATCAATACAGTCGCACCTCTACATAGTGAATTTCAAGGGACCAGATAAAAAAAATTCACTATGAGGAGAGTTCACCATAAGCAGGTTTTCTAAAATTTGGTGCAATATTGCTTTTTAAGTAAACATATCAATTCAAACCAATCATACAAAATAATTAAAACACAATTTCTTAGAAATCAAATTTATATAGTGGTAATTACCAGTAATACTGCATTGTATCACATTAAATGATGATGTTAACTCAAGATGCAAAATGTAACTACTATAAAATAATCAATATTGCATACAGCATAATCTACATACGAACGATAGAAATAACTGCCAATACGAGTCTGTACACTGCCTCGTCGTCAACAGAAGTAATCATGTCTTCTACTCGATCAAAAGCTTGTTGATCAAGTTGGTCACTTTTCCTTTCAAGGAATTCCCTGATCTGACTCAACAGTCGGTATGCTTGAAAACGCAAAAAAGTGCACTTAAAGTGCACGCAAACTTGAAACTATTAGTCAAATTAACTATTGATTTGTATCTAAATTTAGATTGTGCACTCATTGACTTTGCTAACTTAGAAAACTTTGGAGTAATAAGAATCATCGAACTACCCGCCCTGAATGAAGGTAGTACACGTGCATGGGATGCATATTAATTACAAAGCATAATTAAAGATCAATACATAGGCCCTTGATGTAAAATATTCATTATGTAGAGGTTGAGAAAACAAATTGACCAAATAATATATTCATTATGAAGAGATTATTCACTATGTAGAGATATTTAACAAGCGCGAAGTATACCATTTTTCATTGGAAATTTTGATCAAAAATTTAATTCACTATGAGGAGAGATTCACTTTGTACAGGTTCGACTGTAGTCACACCAATCCTGATCAATGAAGAAATAACTCATCACAATTGTGACCGCCGACATTAAGGCAAGTCATGCAAGTCAGAGTGATGCCGATTGAAAAGCATATTACTATGAAACAGATATACCACACAGGTGACAGGGGTCAGCCAATCCATATAACGTACATTTTTATCGACGTGGATGAGAATGACGTCAACGTAGGTTCAAAATTCAATAAATAAACTTCGACTCATTTCGTCGATCACATTCATTCATATCACCATTGCACGAGATTCACCTGCTGGCGGTCACCATGAGTGTCACCAAAAAGAAATTTACTTTCTCATTTGAAAATCTCCGACCTGAAGATTGCAAAGCTGCTGTCTCCATTTGGACACCAAATTTCACTCGGCCGAAGAGTAGAATCTTCAAAGAGACACTTTGTTCGGCTCAGTTTTGCATTGCCTCTACTTTAGTATACATACTCCTTTACGTATTCATGTGCAGCGTCAGTCAACAAATCTCCTGGATGAATCATTGCATTCTTTTCGCCGTTGCACTCGCATCTCAAGTCCTTTACTCATACATCACTATTGAAAGATGTCGCCAAACTCCTGACATAAAAGATCTTTATGGATATTGGTCTAACCGGCCACACACAAGACGATTCATCATTGCACGCTGTTGTGAGACTGGTGAGGTTGCAGGAACAGTCGCGGTCATGCGTAAATCAACACAAGATCCAGCCGCAGAATTGGTAAGGCTTCGAGTAGAGGATAAATTCTTTGGTAATAGACTGGGAGCACGGTTGACGGGAAAATGTGAAGAGGTGGCACGAGAATGGGAGTGTAAAGAACTGTGTCTGTCCACGGTCAAAGATCTTGAGTATGGAATCAGGATGTATGAGAAATATGGCTTCAAGTATGTTGGGGAATCCGTGGCGCTAGCTCCGTATCCAGGACTAGAATTTATGGTTGCTTTTTACTCCTTGCCATTGGATACGAAATATTGATATTTTCAGCACTCTTCTGGAGACGAAATGTGGTATGTATCATTTGCACTTTGAATAATAACTGGTTGCATCAGATTATTTGTGCAAGATTTCTATAACCATTGCAGTTCAACTTCCTTCGAGTATCTGAAAGCTACGTGTATCATAGACGGACAATTTTTGAATCATTGTAAAGCTTGCAAAACAGAAACTGTTTTACATGTAGTTGTAGAAGAATCCAGCAGTTTTCGCTTGGTGCTGTTAGAGAGAGGATGAAAATCAATATGAACTATGTGTTGGTGTCATCATTTGAACTCAGACGCACTTCGACGGATCTCTCTTGATACTTATTTGACTTGGCTTCAATGTCATCAGCTCACAACGTTAAGCGTCCATGCTTTTCGCTGAAATACAGTGTTTTCCAGATAATTCGTCACCTGGTTGATTCGCCACATTTCCTATTCCCCGAATAAGTTTCGTATGTTGCACATTGTAAAACGTGCGGATAGTTCGTGACCTTTAATTCGTAATTCTTCACTTTTTCCATCCTCAATTCGCAAATCTTCATATTACTCTCTGCGCTTAATTCGTCAAAAAACTTGAACATCGAACAGATTCTCATTTTAGCGCTATTACAAAATTCTCTCGTTAGCGGAGGTTTGCAAAGAATTTGGTATAGACAAAGCATTCAACATTTGTGTCAAAACATTTGCTTGGAACACGCAAAGATCGTTTGTTAATTCAATGATTGTATTAACATTGTGGTATAAAAGCATTAATAATTGCAACAATTTACTGATGGAGACGACCTTGAGACGACAATTTACTGATGGACCAATAGAAACGTAAAATGAAATTTCAGATATTGCTTTTGATAATTTAATTCAACATGGCCTGATTCATGGAAGATTTTGTGTGTAGCTCTGACCACACCCATCTTGAACATTTACCTAGTATTTACAGAAATGGTTGTTTAACCGTCAATAGACATTAGCTGTAGAAATAATTTGCTTGCTTTAACGGAGTCAGTTGCGAATACATGATACACAAATGCACGAGTTTTGAAGATACTGATTACGGAAATTTATTCATACTGCTAATTCGCAAATATGCGAATTATCCGAAAAACACTGTACTAATTGTGAATTGAAACTGAATCATTTTGCTGTCATTCTGCTGAAATTCGTGACTTCATGATTCAATGCTCTTACATCGTCAATCGAAGGTATGCGGTTTTAAATGTTGTGATGAACTTGGTGTATTACTCAAGTAAATGACACAACTGTCAAAAACTTTGTTCTATACTTCTCAGAGCGAGTATTTAAGATTCAGTAACATAATGTGAAAGAGTTTCAATATATAGCAAGCAATGAAATCATCATCCTGTTATAGCTCAATATATTATTATGAATTAATATAAGTTAGCCTTTCGACGCATAAAACTAAATATTGTACTAATCTGTTCCTGTTACTTGCGATGGAAAGAGATACTAAAACTAAACTTTGGAAATCAAATGTTAAACTCATTTGAAATCCTATTACCACAATTCAATATATTGACTTATTAATAATAAAGACGTTTATTCAAGATGCTGGTCCCAATAATGGAAATCGTGGGGCCCAACATAACATAACTGCATACATAACTGATCAACGTAAGACACTGTTCTTGACAATCAAAAAGAACGCAAAGAAAGTAGCGAGCGTTCATTGAAAACCAGAATTGAATAATTTCGACATAGAAATGATAAGGCTTCTGGATCGCAAAGAATACCTTAAAACTGAAGGTTGAAATTTCTGCGAATGTCTCAAAATAGGTAGCTCAAGGTGGTGGAGTGGGTGAGTGGCGTCGTGAATTGACGTCTGAAAAAGGTAATAACCGATGATTTTTCTGCGGTTTGAGAGAGGCACAAATTTAACACAATCACAATGAAATTTTCTGCAGATAATAGAATGAGCACGGTGTTGGATCTTGTCGATTTTTTTGATAAGCCAACGTTCAATTCAACAAACAATGGAGCCGCAAATTCCATCATACTCCTCACGCAATATGTCAGAATCATTTTTTTCTTTTTCAAGACAATCGCGGAGTTGGCGCCAGACGAACATTTTGAAAGATGCCCTCTTACACATGGTGTGTATACATGAGTATTCCAAGCAAGACTTTCATCAAAGACTATACCAAGTGCTGTCACACAAGTCACTACAGGAACATTAGGAATCTGAAGTGAAGTCTTGTCGAATGATTTGGAATGCGTTACGAATAGCTTTTTATCCTTTTCTTCCTTGATCTGCATATTGTTTGAAGCATCCTAATTTTCGATTTTACCGTAGACTTCATATGCAGGTGAAAGCGATTAAGATTTGCCAATTTTGCTCGTGATGATCAAATCATCACCATGCTTCACTAATGTCGATGTCTCTGTGCTTCTCCAAACGAGGTCTGATACAACGCACTCGAACAACAAGGGACCTAATCATGACCCCTGTGGAATGCCACTGGATAATTCACTAAACGTGCTGCATGACTGCTTCCATCGAACTCTAATTCTTCTTGACTTCAAATAGCTTTTCACAAAGGACAAAAGGAAACCATCAAATTCATCCCTTGACATCTTTTCTAGTAGTTCCGTCATGCGGTACACTGTCGAATCCCTTTGCTAAGTCAACCGTGACTAAATGATACGCGGCAACGTTGCTTTCTTGTAAATATGAATGCAATATGAATTATAAGCATAGGTATGTTACAAATTTTTAATTATATTTTAAGTAATAACAGCTTGATATCACAGTTTTTCCTTACATACACAGTTGAAATCACTAAAAAACTAAATCATCGCATACCGTTAATACAAGTGCATAATTCTTCATGTCTCGTGAATTTAAGTCATAATTCATTTATTTCATGTTTCACTTTAAATGAATGAATAACATTCCTTATTCTCTTCTGGATGTAAATTTGTGCCAACATTTAAAACATCCAATACTTCGTATGTGGTAGATCACATTATTTCATTTACAACGAAAATATTATTTATTTTTAAGAAAAGAGAAGAACTTTTTTGTTATATTTCTTAGAAGAAAGTTCATTTTGTGTTGGGTTTCTTGACTTCAGCAATATAAGATTAATCCTCGGACTGATAAAATAACTATAATGAACTCGACCCCTGATGGCCATATTCATGTAAGGGTGTTCATCCTGCTATGAAGATTCTCTGAAACCTGTTTCAATGCTCGAAATATATCATTTTATCATTCTACTTAAAGAACTAAATCAAATGTTGTATTTGGGTATGACGGAGTCCTTTTAAAGGACGGTCTTGGGAAATGATAGCTACATCATCTTCGATTAATCTCCAAACATCAATTGAAGTTAGTAAACCTGTGGACATTCTGTAAAAATGCACTACCTTGTATCAAACGCAAAATTCACATCTAGTCGTAGAACAGCAATGCCAGGAGCAGTAGGCAATCACTTTTCTCGAGATGTAACTTAATCACTGAGAACTTGCTTAGCTATTTTCGGTGTACTTGAAAATATCCCATGAGGACAGTTACATGACATTAATCATGCCATCATTTGCAACTAGGGGCTATCGTAATTTGAGACACTACGAAGTTAGAGGCATCAAAGCCGACTTGCTACTAAAAATGTGCATTGACGCAAACATTCTGAAAACATTCATCTAACTGGATATGTCCAAGCGATCCATCTGTCAACCAAGCCATGAAAAGAAATTTCACAGATGGGAGAATCTTTGTTAAGAATTCCAAATCTTACCTGTCAATTTCACTTAACTCTCTTAAAACCATTGATGTAGGCGTAACTCCAGCTTCAATGCTTGAAACGCATAAAATAGGGAATATATAAAATAAGAGTTATAGAAGTTGAACAAGCCTTGTTCAATCCACTTTTCCACGACAGGTGATATGGGATCCTAAAGCATACTGTTCCACAATACCATGACCAACAAATTTCTCTTGTTTGAAAAAGCTATTGCCATGTTATGTCATACATCAGACGCATGTTTCGCTGAGATTTTGCGAGCTTTTTCGCGAGCTTCTTTGAATGCTTTACGAGGGAAAAGGAACTTGTCATTAACTGAGAATTGATTTCAGCGTTATAGAAAACTGTTTTCGTTCACAATTTCACTAAGAATCTTTTAGATTTGCTTTTTGTAATATAAATTACAGTCATATATTGACTCCGCCATAAAGCCTGGATCGGCTGCAACCTCAGCTGAAAAGGCAAAGTCTGCAAAGTACAGGGAGCTTACAGCGAAGCATGTCTTTCAGCCAATCGTAATCTAGACAACCGGCGCCTTGGGTATATCCACTGAAATCTTTTTGAAGGAACTGGGCAGGCGGCCTGTCCGACGCGACGGGTGATCCTCGAGAATATCAATGACTGAGACAGAGACTGGTGATTGCCGTTATGCGTGACAATGCCCTCAGCATTTCCTTGGCTGGAAGCTTAAAGGAATGGTCTTCCTTCTAATTTCGACATTCTATTTCATGTTCGTTACCCATTGAAAGAATTCTTTGTCGTTATATGCTTTAAATATATTGCTAAGTTTTACTGCCTTTCTCGGTCACTAGCACTTAACCAATATTTATCAGTGGCGTCGCGTGCTCCCTGACCATAGGCCTTCACTCGGCATTGGGATACTATTTCTACACCAGACATTTTTATGTTACAACATTAATTTTCATAAAAGCTGAATTTTTAGTAACAGTTTTCCGAACATTTTTTAAGGTCAAGTGAAAGTACACATGAGAAGTGACTGCTCATGTCGCTTAACCGCCTCACTCAAGGAGCTGAGATCACTATATCCCCTCTGTGTCCAGACCACATTTTCTCGAGAAAAAAGGAGGCAAGGCCAACAGTTTCTTATGCTTCTGACGGCCGGTCAGCCACTCACTTGTTTGAAAGTTTGATGCATTAAAATGTGTTGTGTATTTCTTATTTCTTTCTGTGTGAGTACTTTCAATTTCATATCAGGCGTTGGCCTACCTTGCTTGACGACTGTCATCTTTTCAGTATATTCCCTTGGGACGAAAGGCGTGGTTATGATCTCATCTGCAGTACTAAACATAGCGTCACATCAATCACGTAAAATCAAATTATGGAATTCTACCGAATCTGGATGTTCGAGTCAGATGCATTACTCTGCATTCATTGGAGAACGCTCATCATCTGATCGCAGTCTTGTCTGAACGTCATCCATCTGCTACTGTTGACGTAGTGGCTTCTCTCACATTAAGCGAAGCTAGGAACAATTGGGTTGCGCTTCCCTTACTATATTTAGGTACCGCGCCTAGATCAATAATTGCGCAGAATTTCATTGCAAAAATTGGAGAAGGCAAAGCATTACGTCTATCGGGAAAGCCAATACTGGCGCGGGCGCGTGCGCTTACTGCCTCACACGCACACAACTCTCTTTCGCTGTCTGAACATCAGTGCTCCGTCTGGACACACGACTAGCTTGTGTGTCTAATAGTTCGAAGAAAACAGCTGTGATTCGAGCACGTGCTGTAAAACTGTTCGCTCTGAGGTTGAGCGTCTGATTTTGAGACGGAAAGCTGTGCACAGCCATCACGCGAAGCTATCGAATTTAAATGAATGATGACACTGTTAATTTTTATAAATGTTGGTAAATAATTTTTGAGGATGCGTCGAAGGCCTCGCAGGTACGGAGAAGACGCCACTGATATTTATGTACCTGACTGCCCCTTCATTGACAACGGAGTCCTGGTTCTTCCGATTTCTCCTCGTCAAGGAGGCGATAGCTGCACTCGCTCCTGCTTGTAAGATTTCTGAAATCAGTAAAAGTTAGTAAGAATTTGAAATTGAAGCAGATTGTGTCGAAAGTAGAGAGTAGATGATACCTACATCAAAGAAACATATATGGCCGCACATTAAAATCGCATGTAGAAGAATACTACCGGATGCGCATGTACACAAAAGCTTGCATATTGTCGTACATCGAGCTGCACATCAAACACCACATATACATGTACATTAATACGCTCACTATACGCAGTTGGGTCATACAAATGGTCGTGGGTGCAGGAGGACACAATGACACAGGAGAACACAAATTGTCGTAATTGGAAATACAAATTAATACCCATGATAGTGAAATGAATGAACAGAAAAATTGATTTCTTGCGGTGCAGTTGTCTACATGTATTATGTATCCAAGTCATATCGCAGCTAGAAAACTTTGATTTAATTTTACAATTCGATAGCCAACGACAATCGGTCAACCTGATTAGTAATGCGGATTTAACCAAACGAATGATGTATATTTCATCAAAGGAGACAATAAGAAGTATTGTGACCGCTTCTTTTAGAAAACTTACTGTAAATGATATGCTGCATGAATTCAGTTCAAGCAGTGCATGCAAAGTGTATGATTGTAGAATTATACACAGTACATGTAGGCATTCGGCATTCGTGGCAATCGGCGAAAACTTCGACTGCATGCTGTTGGGAAACATTCATAACCTGCTCTGCATACGATGCATGCTGTGATGATGTTGGACCTGCTTGCATTTTTCTCAACCAAGAAATCCTCGTTCCTCATACCGTTGGTTCTTCACTTAATCTAGGAACATCATCAGCTCCGAGATTTTTCTCAATTCCGTGTATTTCATCAGCTGCTGTTGCCCATTGTGAAGACAAACCACATTTTCCAAGCGATAAACCACTGGTCTTTGGGCTACGGCACAAAATCTCTGCATGCATCTTTTGTCAGGCAATGAGCATTCTTCCAACTCTACCTTGTTCATCACTTCAATCAAGAATCACAAATGACAAAACTGTTAAATAAACATGCATGTCTACACACAGAGGTCCACCAAGAAATGGTCGCTTGCTAAAATATTCCCATCCAAATGAATACAAATGGCAGCTTCATTAAGTGTACTTATAAATGCATATCATGCATACTGGATTAGCTATCATTTCCTTATGAAAAAATGTTTTTGATCTCTGTCAGCTATTTATTAATAAAAAGTAAACTTCTCGGTGAATTGACTGAATGAAGAGGTTAAATTAACAATTCCCCACTTCCACTTGCAATGGACATGACTTGAAATTATACTTAATGCATGACTCACAAAGTCAGGCAACGTCAAGTCGAGCTGTGGCAGTTACGAAATCGCATGTTCGGCCGCTTTGATCACCCTTTGTATTTTAAGGGTTAATCGTCTCGGAGATCGACGACCATCGATTCAAAGTGCCATCTGACTATTCCGTCGTCTATTGCCCTTTCAAATGGACAATCCACCTCAAGCGTCTTTGATCCAGCGGAGGTTGAAATTCCGACATGTCAGAACCTTTTATGCGACAAAGAATAGAAATAGACAAATTCGCAATTCGCGGTGCGTCTAATGAGATTGAAAAGATTTGGTTAAGCATTGAGGATAGCACGAAGTGTTGCATATGGCATAACACAATGAGTTCCATGTGCATGGTAAAGACGCTGAGCCCCAGATAGAAGTCTAAAAAAGGGCATCCAATATCGTATAGAAAGTAAAAGTTCGCTCGTCGTGAACCATACAAACGTCCATTAATCGAACAATAATACAAAACGAATCAACATAAAAAGCGGCGCGGCATGCATGACTAGTGAATTCGCGATCTGCCAAACCAACACCTGATCGTGAGTTGTGACATGATGTCTCTGTGGTCTGAATGATGAAGCGAACGGCCATAGATATGGCTGCAAAGCGTCCAAGTCCACTCAGCGCTGATTGTGATCCTGCGAAATATTGGGAATGTTTTATCAGTTCCCGATGCCGACTCCGGGCATGATACATGTATATGCAGTATTTATTTACACATTCGGACAAATGTATGTAGAGCTGTACCCATAGAGTAGGTATATTAGGTAGAGTGGTAACTCTGCATTTATTAGATCCCCAATGTGTATACAGTTTCGATTTCATTAAATGAAAATGAGTCGAGACCAGGTCGACACCCAGTACCACCTGTGAGATATACAAATTTTTGCACTTTTGGGGAAATGTAAACGAATTTGACTAATAATGATAGCGCAGAATAAGGAACAGCATGAGGAATAGTATTCCAAAAATCATCCATGTCATGACAACTGGGAGTGGTAATATAGTTCGTTAAATTAGCAATTCGATGCGTTACCATTAAAGCCAAGCATTATTATAATAGGATTATTTTCTTACGCGTGATATCACAAACTGCCACTGAAAGAGCAAAACATCGTAATCAAAGAAGCTGATCACAATGAACTTAAATAGATGCAAATGGATCCATATTAATTATTCGGATTCAAGAAATGACGCCTTGTGAATTATAAAATCATGCCGCTGAAAAGTGAATGAAAAACATGACAAGAAGCTCTCAATCAGATCTCAACGTTTTCTTGAAGACTTGCAGGGACTATAACTTATGGGTTTATGAAATTCCCTTGATCATCAGCTTAATTTCCGCTTAATTAAGATGCTTGTTGGCGAATATTCATTCCTTTTGATAGCCAACTTGTTTCAAACTACTTGTAAAAGAGCTTCATGTCGGTAGTATATAAATTTGCTAAAATTTAGCTTTTTCGAAAACTGCTCAAATAATTTTTGGACCGCAGGAAAGCAATCTCCGCAAAAAACTGAATGTTTTGATATAATAATTTTCACTGCACATAGACACCTTTTGAGTCGACACTCTACCTATATACTTACTCTATGGCTGTACCCAATAAGTCTCACAGTGCTAAAGCGTACATTGAAATCACAAATTTAAAGAAGTTATTATAAAATTGAAAAAAAGCATTAACCAACAAAAATTTCTTTAAAAGACGCTTGGAAGTCATCAGGTTGCTTCAGCTTCTCATATCTGGGGGGATGCAGATCCACACAGAAGGTCTATAGAAGGAAAATGCACGACCTCCCCGGGATGCTGTTTTGATGAGAGGTACCTTTAATGAGCAGAAATCATCAGAGGATCGAAGAGAATGGGAGGGATATGCACATTCATTTATTGATCAATGCAGACAGGTGAATTCAAGTACAGTCTTTTATATCCATATGTTTATAGCATGAGCCTCCGATCTTGAGTGTTGTAGTACTGATGACCAAGACATTTCGGTAAAATTGTAGTGGAATTATCGGGAAATAATGATCAATAAAATGATGACATCAATAGTCGGTGCTGCGTCTACAGAAATTTGAGATTGAAAATATGACTTGAGAGAATTTTGTCGCGATCACAACTGTTATGTTTACGTGCAGAACTGCTCGGCTGATATGCAGTTTATCATTTAGTTATTCAGACAATGAGTTCTTCACATAGATTTTGCAATAGTCAATTAAACTCTATCACTTGAGGATCTTTGTCCATATAAAATTCTGAAATAGATTTTTAATCTCAAAGTCAGTTTTCAACAACAACAATCAATTCTCAATCCAACCACAGAACTCCCACTTGTCCACAATGATCACCATGAGATAGACATAAACTACCAGTGAAAGATAGGTGAATTCGATTCGGTTGCGGTATTTATTGAATGATACTAGCTAGTAGGCAACTGTAGACATACTCCTGAAATTTGGCTATTACTTTATTAAGAAGAACACATGTCTCTCCTGCACGCCTGGCATGATAGATTTTCTATGCTGAGATAGACGATTTTACATCTGACACATCTCGCATAGTTCAACTGACATGCTATTTCAAAAATTGGTCTTTGAACTCAGAAAAATCAATAATTAATCAAACTTCTTTAAGCATTGGTTTGGCATCTAAAAGAGAGGCACCTCCTATCAGGATAATCGCTCAATTGCATGCATACTTGTAGGTCAAAGAAGTTTTCTTGTTGTCAAAAGTAACAGCGATATTTTGATAATATCCATCGCACTTCCATGTATTCTAGTACACCATATAAAGACATCATATTGGATTTTGAAAGGTTCCAGCAGGCCATGTAGACCATGTAGTGCTCCTCAAGTCCTGCGATGAATCCATCGATGCTCTCTGGCCTGTAGCTGTCGATGACAAATGCGAACAATCGCAATGTTTGCGGTAAAGCGCTTTGACGGAAATCTAGCTTATTTTGTGCAGCTTTATCACTACCCATAACAGATATACCGGGTGATCATAAAGTCACGCAAGTGAAGAAAATGCTTTGTTTTGAGTTTAATTGAGTTTAAATTGAATCGAATATCATTTGTCGTGATTATATAAAATAGATATGAACATAGACATGAGCATTTGAAGGACGAGTTGTCTCGTAACTACTTGATTGTGTCATGTGATCAACTTTTTACATAGATATGAACATTTGAAATTTCAGGCTTAGCATATCTACATACGAATGCGTCAGACACATCATTCTTCGCTTCACTTCATTTCACCTTGTCACTCACTATGGCTTACAACGTTGCTGAGCGAGTGTGCTTGATTGAAAATTATTTTCGTTCTGGAAGCTATTCTATAGCAAAGAGTGCTCTGTTTCAACTCAATCCATCCGCTCCTGTTCCGCACGATTCAACAACTAAGAGATTGGTCGATAAATTTCGAGAAACGGGATCCGTGCATGACCGAAGACGCAGTGGAAGACCGTCCTTCGATGATGATGTCGCAGCTGTTCAAGGTGCACTTATAAACAGTCCTCAAAAATCGCTCAGAAAAGTTTCCCAACAAATCGACATGTCCTACTCCAATGTTCAGAAGATTTGTCGAAAAGTTTTGCATCTGTTTCCCTATAAGACTTGTGTGATGCACACACTGATGCAGAATGACTACGAGCAGCGATCGATATTTTGTGATTGGCTTATTGCCGTGACCAATAATCATCCTCAGTTTTTGAAAACATGCTTTTGGAGTGATGAAGCTTGGTTTCATCTCTCTGGATACATGAACTCACAAAATACGCGATGTTGGTTGTCAGAGAATCCACATCAGTATGTCGAAACCTCACTTCATCCTCAGAAAATCGGTGTCTGGGCTGCAATGTCTGGAGAACGGATTCATTTCTCTTTCTTTAAAGGTCGAGTGGACAGTGACAAGTATTGTTCATTCATCGATCAGTTCGCCGTGACCTTAACTGAAAACGAAAGACATATTGCATGGTTCCAACAAGACAATGCAACGGCCCATACTTCTCGAAGAACTACGTAACATCTTACTCAGATATTCGGAAAGCGACTGATCGACAAGCAACTCTTTCCAGCGCGATCACCGGATCTCACACCAATGGATTTTTTCTTGTGGGGCTACGTGAAGGATAAGGTGTTTGCCAACAACCCAAAAAGTTTGAATGATTTGCAAAGTGCCATTACGTCCTGTATTAAGAGTGTTAACTCAGACATGCCAATGAATGTGTCATCCAATATCGTAAAGCGCGCCCATTACTGTAAATCTCAGAAAGGAGGGCATTTTCAACATCTTCTTTAACTTGTAATGTGTTCTTCTAAACCCCTCTAACTGAAAATTGAATATAAATGGGACCTTGTTTATCTAGAAAATTGTAGATTTATCCACTTGCGTCATTTTATGATCACCCTGTATTTAGGAAAATCTATGTATCAATCCTTCAGCTTTGGCACATCTAATCTGTTAACGCTAAAGCATTGGCGCAAGGATTTTTGTCAAGATTTGCATATTGCTTTAGTAGATAGAGATTTACATTGTACTGCAAATGCTGATAATTAGGAATTTTTTAACGCCTTGACATCATCTGGTTGGTAAAATGGTTGGTTGGTTTCTTACACGGTGTTTCAAGCGTAAAGGTTAAAAACAATTTATCGAACCTGTCGAATTAATTAAGGTAGAAAGTTTGGTACCTGTGGATTTGCATGTTGCCTAAGTGACCAAGGTAAAGATTTGAAGCAAGTTTGCATTGACAGCACTTTAGAGTGCGTCTACGATTGCAATTTTATTGCTGACACTTTTCGATCTATGATGAATCAGAAAAGAATGGACAAATAGTAGAGACAAAAGCTTGCCTTCAATAATCGTGCTTCGTGTGTCACCAGGCAATAGCAATTTGGTGATAGAGAGAAATGCATTGACAACATCAGCTTATGATCCTCTGAGTGTCAGTTACAAAGTGGAAACTAAAGTTAAACAAGGCGCAAATTTGAAAGTCACTTTTTTACTGACATTCATAGGGTAATAAGCTGATGTTATCAATGCATTTCAATACATTTCTATTGATCACCAATCATTAAAGTGCTATTGTCTGCACTCTGTCTGGTGCTGCATGAAACACGGTTATTGAAGGCATGATTTTGCTTCCACTGTCTGTCCTTCTTTTCTTGTCTGTCATCGTGAATCGAAAAAGGGTCAACAATAAGGTTGCTCGTGTAAAAGCACCTTTATTTGAGGTCACAATGACTACATAATTAACACTTATTGTCTAACTTGTAATGTACATATTATTCCTCTGCATATCTGTTTGATCTTTATATTAATTGACAGGTTCTCCACATGAAGTTGGTGTGACTGTCGAGCGGACTTCAGTCATCGACAATAAAATGACTGATATTAATTAAACTCAGAATACTAATTGAAATCTGTTTGAAACTCATCAACAATTGAAACTTATTTATAGATACGTACACCAATTCTTTGATGCTGAACATCCTCTTCTTTCACGCACGCAACATTGATCACCACAAAACATACTGAGCGAATCTTAAGATATGATAATCATAATTTATAACTATTCAAAAGGCTACCGGCTGAGAGCCGAACCTGATCTTTAAATTGAAAAGTTCGGGCCGGGTCCGGCTCAAAAACTGACCCGGATTCGGCCCGGTTCCCACTCCGATGACATCTTGATTTCAAAGAAACGTCATGTTCAAAGAATCGTCATGCTACTTCTGCTAACTTGAATATACTTTGAGTTCATCATTCACTGTAATTGTTACTACAGAAGCCATGCGATTATTCATGCGTATGTTGCGAAAACTTTGTAGCGGGCATTTTGTGAAAAGAGTCTGTAGAGCTGAATTCAAACTCAATAAGCAGCAGCTAGAGCAAATAAAGTCAAAATCTATCAATCTATCAATCATCAATAATGCAGTATCAACTCACCTGAATTCGTAGTCAAAAACTCCACCAGTGGTTCAATCACTCCTGCCTCTGCAAACAGATCCTGATTTGTTTCATTTCCAGAGCATAGTACTCTAACAGCGTTGACTGCGTTAACCAAGACATCTTCGAGTTCTGAATCCAACAAGGCAACCAGTGGAGGTACTCCTCCAAGCTCAGCAACAAGATCTTGATTCTCATCGACGCATGCCAAGTCACTGATGACGATAGACGCTCGTGATTGGATATCATCGACAGGGGAAGAAAGAAGATCAATTAGGATAGGCGCAGCCTTTGAATCAGATAAAGCACGACGCACGGCTTCATGTTCGGAAATGTTGCATAAAACAGACGCAGCCACGGCTTTTAACTCATCACTCTGCGACTTGAGCAGCAGGACGAGTGCTGGAATACCATCTGAAAGAAATATCATGATGCATTCCACATTTGAATTGTAGGATTAAATAGATTTCCCATTTTAACTGTAGACAGCGTGTATGCATGGACTCCTAGATATCAGCTCTTTTTCTATCTAAATTGTAAAATACATTCATTCTGTAGGAATCGAACAGCAGACGGCCTGTCAAACCCTGATTTACGTGTACAACGCGAATCATTGCGACGACAATGTGACAATAAAACTCGTGTATCACGTTTCCCTTGGACGCTAGTCCAAATTCTCGGAGCTTGTCCACACGTGCGCAATTTGTGACATCACATATGAATCATCATCGCCACTTTTCAGACTTTTCTTGCCTGTATACATCAGATTATGATTGATTTTTGCCAGTTTGACAACCTGACCATAGATCCAAGGAAAACTCCACGACAAGTAATGTAAAATGAAATTATTCCACGATATGGTGCATGATATTTAAAATGGTCATACGCTCGTATTGTCACAAACAAGTCACTTTGTAACATCACATTAATGTGTGTAAATTTCTCGATTTATGAACGTTTTGCTTGAGTAATCTATAATCTCTATTGATAATTCTATCTCCGCAAAAAACGCTAAAGACATATAGCCATGTCGACCTACATCTTTACATTTCAAAGTCTGTTCACCGGAATAGAATCGCGCACCGCACACGCTGTGAAAGAAGCCGCTTTGAATCAAGCTGCTTTCTAGATGTAGACTCAGAAGAAAATCATCCAGACTATACAAACTGCTCGTACAATGTCTCCGAATAATGGCCAAAGAATCGAAAGGATATCCATAATTTTTGGAATGGAATGTCTTAAAGTCATTTCTTTTAATGATCATGCACCCCTGTCTATGAAGATAAACACACTTTGATTTGGCGAGCCTCTTAATGTCGGCAAGCGAGAGTATTTTCACCAATTTGATCCAAATTCAACCGCATTCTTGTACGCATTATCGATCAAAAACATGACAGCAACATATGCACACCAAACTGACTTGACTTTATTCATGAAAGATTATTCATGCTGTAATAAAAAGCATGTAAAAAAGTGAACGGGGTACAAGTCTATTCGTCTTTAGCGTTTCCTTTGACATGTCTTTAAACTTTTCCTGCATAAATTATCTTCAGTTTTTTTTTGAATTTTTTTTCATAAGCAATTTGCGAGCGTTCTGGACATCGTGCGAGAGATCCCATTTATCTCCTCTTTCTTTTGGCTACAATTTGACCCAAAAGATACGGGTCGAAATGTCCTCAAAAGGACGCAATGTACATGAAGGGACTAACTGCTGAGACTCGGATATTATTCGCAAATGTACCACTATTTTCCGGGAAACATTATCTGCATGCTGTGGAAATTCAAATCGAAGCATAAGCTAAGACATTATGCATTTGAGTCAATTTCGTCCACTGTGAAAAGAATACTTCAACAAACAATGCTGATATAGATGGGGAAAAGTTGCCCAATTAAAAGGCTTTATTTTCCAAAAAAGTGGAATTGTATAATAATGATAGACAAATTTTGCATTGTGATCTGCATTAGAATAGCAACTATTGTTCAACTCGGTTGGTAACTTCAAATAAACGACGAGAAGTTGACCTGTGCCTGATACTCCATTATCAAAATTTGTCACGTCATATAATGTCTCGTCGAGAACTTGACCTCTGATTTCACGCCACGTATAAAGCTTAGTGATATCAGAAATTAAAATGCTTGAAGATTAGTAGAATTGACTCTGTTTTCTTATATGCAGTAAAGTTCACATCTACTTTATGTTTAAACATGATTAGACTACAGTCGAAAGATCGTCGCTTTTTTCATGCAGTCGATTCTCAATCACACTTGGTGAACATCTAGAGCACGTTTCTAAAGTCCACGCTTCGAGCACACGAAATAACTGAAATTCAATGACAGATATTGTGGCCTTCGTACTTCACATTCAAACGCATTTCAATTGCACAATGTAGTGAAAGAATCGGAAACCTCTAAAGCAGATTTGATGTGTGTAATAGAGTACTTGAGATGTCGATATCATGTGATTCGTAAGTTTACCATGTATAACAAACATACTACTTATATCTGTCGGTATCTTGGTGACAGGGGTTATCAAAAATTCATTACATTGCAATGAAATGATTGTTGCCATCAAAAAATTACAAATGATTGGTTGATGTGATAGAATAATTCCTATTGATTGATTGATTGAGTTGTGTTGCAATGAGAGGGCATATATTTTTAATTGACTGATATACTTACAATGCCGTCACCACCCACCATCGTAAGAAAGAACATTCCACCATCATTGATCATTTTCAAGATTATAATCAGGAAGTATTTGATGCACAAACTATTTAGTTTCGCCATACTGAAATTTTTTGATAACTTTTAAAACTCTATTTTATGTTGTGTCATAGCATATAATAGCACATGTGTATTATCCATTCACTTGCTTAAATCATCAATTATCACTATAATCATGATGCATGAACTTAAGTGTGTAACACAAGTTATCAGTGTTCACGTCAAATTAAGAATATAGCTACATGTATATGACAGTGCGATTTCTCAGGGTAATTAAGGAAAATAATTTCCTTGTTGTAATTATTGATAAAAATAAGAAGACAAACTTAATATTTCGACCATCTGAAGTGGTCATCGTCAGAATAAAGATTTGTTCATTTAGGATTGTATGCGGCATATAGCCTACTATCGTTTATATGTTTCCGTAATTTGAATCTAATGCAGGAATTAGAGTAAATAGATTTCTGACGATGGCCACTTTAGATGGTCGAAATATTAAGTTTGTCTTCTTATTTTTATCAATAATTAAGGTAAACGGTCTTTATTGTCAAATTATCATGTTAAACCAACTTTTACCGTTTTATTCTTATGATAAAACATGTAGACCAATTCGTCCTCAAAGTAAATTTCAGAAATATAATTCTTATTATAGGCAATTATTAATTTTTGTACTACTATATTTGAAGCTTATTAGTAACACATCAGAAAATGGCGAAATCTACATGGTGAAAGAGGAATTAATATTAAGAAGATAAACACGCATATTATGATGTGATTAAATGTATTGGCATGGAAACATCGTTTGTTTATAAACGTCATCAATGTTGATATCTCGAGTTGGCAGACATCACGGTAAAGATTCCTCTCAAACATTAACCAGTATTACAGTAATGCTTCTGTCTGATCTCCTGATGATTTGTTTTGTACAACTGATAAAGGAAAGATGCATGTTTTGCCAAAAAAAATTCGTTTTGAATTGCAAGTTGTGTATAGAAGCGATGAGTTTGTTGGTCAGACAGAAAGTGCTGTACACGTGTACGGAGGCAGTTTATATTCGCATGCATTTTAAAACGATAGGGGCGAACAATTACACAATAGTTGGACCTGCCGTTTGCCTATTAATTCTAAGTTTAATAGGTTTGGGTGTTTACGTGGAAGCTCTCACCAACGCAAGACTCTGTTGTGATTATCATAGCCTCTCAATCACTTGCAGGTTTCTAATTTAGGACTGCTAAAATGTTTTTTGTGCTCCCCCTCATATTCTATCCCTTGAGAGTGGTTTAGTTTTTATTTCAATGCCATAAACTTCGTGTACGGTGGCTAGAGTTTTCTGCATAATCCCTCGGACGACTGGCCGGTGTAGAAAATAACCACTGTTGAAATCGACACCATAAACGTAACATCACAAATATGCCTTGAATCATTATCTCTGACTGAATCCCACATCAAATTATGGAACCTTAATCGCTATCTCCTTTCTGCGGCTTCTAACCTTCCGATCCAACATTCAGCCATTGGTGAACGCAGACACGATTCAACGCGTCATCATCTTCTCCAAAATTTGGCGAAGCCACGAATAGGGAAAATTTGCGTCTCTCTCTATCTGAATCTAAGAATTTATAAATAGATCTTTTCTTGCATTGCTGCAATATATTTGCTTCTTCGTTTCTATCGGGAGAAGACGATCGAGCTAAGCGCACACGCTCCACATATCACACAAACACACAAATCTCTGTGATTTGCAGTGAACACATCTCCAGCGCATTGTGTGATTGCTTGAATATCCCTGCAGTTAACAGCTTAGCGCTGGCGCTCGGAACGTATTTGAGAGTAGTGACTTGAAACTGTAAAGTGTATGTTAAGTTGTAAACGCAAAGATGCTCTCAAAAACAAAAAATTAAAACTATTTGAACCTTTGTTTAATGAACGTAAATAACTATTTTTGGGCATGCGGCGAAGGCCTCGCAGGCACGGAGACGACGCCACTGTATAAAACTACATCATTTTTAGAATTTTATAAAATTCTATAAAATGATATCATTTTATTTTTTATAATGAAAATATATCATCTTTTAGTGAAAAATACGTAGGCCTGCACCGTAAATAGATCTAGTCATACGAATATTTCGATTTACACTGCTACCATGCTGCATTTACTGCTCTTAGCAATGAAGTTAAATTAGATTGCATGCAGCATCGATATATTCCAAATAATGGAAGGTCGAAGAAAGCAGTTCAGTCATACAAAGCTTCTTGTATATCAAAACTTAGGTAAGGGCTATGACCTATACATTGGACATCTCAAGTTTTGATTTGAGCTTTATACACTCGAATTACAAATATGCCTACAATATGCAGTTGGTTTGGCAACAGTTTCGAAAGTACGATAAAAGGCTAGAATATTTAGATTACAGTCAAGACTTCAAAAACATCAAGACATTTATTAATGAGTTCAATCACAGGCCTACTGGAAGTCTGAATTTCACTTCACAGCATTTAATTTGAAATTGAACTGCCACAGAACGACAGTGAACTGAGCTTGTTAGATTTTGCTGTAAAAATCAGTTGAAACAGTGAAGCAATTTTTGAATTCTACAAGAACGCCGTGCGCAAGAACATATTTGTTAATTACAAGTCCAATCTATCTGAACATTCGACGATTTGCTTCATTAGAAACGAATGCAAAAGAATTGAAAATCATTGTTCACAAAAAACTACATACAAAGAGCATATTCATGAGTTTGATCGCATAACTGATTGACTATCGCTCAGGAATGCTGAAGAAAGCAAAAGGAAATAAAGTAACGCAACTGAATACTTCAGTTTCAAATTCCCGTATGTTTCTGACAAAATCGATCGTCAAATAAAGCGTATTTTTAAAGAAGAGAATCTTGATGTGCGACCAGTGAGGAAAGGCAACACTATCCGTCAATACTTGAACAAGACAAAAAGATCAAATACCTGCACGTTAAATGGATGCATTCTCAACAATAGCGATAAGTGTCTTCGCAAAAATGTTTTGTATTAAATTACTTGCAATAAGTGTAGAAACATTTATGTCGGTAGCACTACACGATTCTTGCATGCACGAATTAAAGAACATGTTTCTAATGAATCCAGCTCAGTGTTCCAACATCCTTGCAATTGTGACAATAATGACAAACAATATTTCAGTGGATATCCAGGCATATGACAACGACAATTGCCAGAATTAGAGAAGCAATCTTCATCAAAAAATTCAACCCAAAAATTAACAAGAAGCCTTCTTAGACTTTTTACATGTGTGACACGTACCTTGAGTGGATCTCTGTAGTTCCTATTTTGTGTAGCCGACTTCATCTTCGATTTCATCGACAACACGAAGCAAATATCAAAGGTCCACTTGCATCGTTTCTTTCGAACTGTATGATTTCCATCATTTGTATAGAGATAATTTTGTTTATCTCTCTATGCATGTTTTGCATCATTTTGTTTCTCTCTCCCCAAACATGAATTTTGAATCGTCTCCCTGTAAAATCCATCCTTCTGATGATGACCAAAGAGTTGGTCGAAATATATAAAGATTTATGACAATAAAAAAATATCTTGTAAATTCCTAGGTTCCTAACTTTGACATTTAAAATGATCCACATATAATATATACACTGTATTGCTATTAAAAGGCAATTGTGTGAAGGGAAAATGACTGTGACAAGTAGGTCTACGTGGATATAAATTAGGGTTTCAAAACACTTGAAATCAAGGTTATACAGCCATGTTTACGGCCCGGTATAAAAGCAAATGTTTGCGGATCTTTAATTCATCTTTGAAAACAAAGTTTTGAAACAATGAACTGAACACAACAGAAGTTATAAGTGGATGGCCAACGACCTGTACAAAGAATCGATTACTCTCGACAAGAACACAATGGAAGTGCTGATGGAGATTGAATGCATGAAAGTTCCGTTCGGATTCAGCGGTAAACTATACATACACAATTAGATAGGCTCAGCATGGGTTCAAGTTTGGCCCCTCTCATGGACGAATTTTCTGTAAATATGGTGAACTTAATATTGCACTAAGACTGTATATGCGATATGTTGATGACTCTTTCGCAGTATTCAATTCTGAATCTGAAGCAAAGCAATTCTTCAATATTATGAATATGCATGTAGGTCACCAAGCTTTGAAATTTAACACGAAAAAACCAATCGATGGTCATGCAAATGACAACATATGTTTAAAACATGTTCACAAAAAATAAGATAGCATATAAAGCCGACGAACACTTTTCTATATACTCATTGTAAATCACACAGTCCCATTCAAAAGTAAAGCAATTCAAGCCCCGTATACAGTATACACGATCTCAAAATCTGACTACAAGTGAAAATTTAAAACAAGAAATGAGAAAATGAAAGCAATTTTTAAGAGTAGCGGCTGTGCTGATCATCGAATTGAGAAAGCTTTTAAACAGGTTGATATGAGAACGTTTAGTATACAGAACACCTTGAGAAATGACTAAGATGAAAATCAACAATTTATACTTTGGAAACTACCTTGCAAAGAAGACACATTCAAGGAAGTAAACAAGAAACTCATCAGATCAACAACGTGCTAAAGAAGTCAAAAATAAAAACTGCATACAGCACATGGAAAACGCAAAATATTTTTAGAAACAAGGATCCCATCAAATTCGAAGAGTCTTCCTCTCTTGTATATTTCTATAATTGTATAACACTGCTCTCAGTGCTACATCGGAGTAACTTGCAGACATTTGCAGAAGCGGATCAATGAGCACATCAAAGGAAATCCTCGATCTGAAATATCCATGCACATACATCCTTCAGCAGCCCAAAATTTCAAAATCATGATGAAGACATACTAACCAAAAACAGCCGAGACACATAATCAAAGGATGCAATGGGAAATTTATGAGCAATCATGCAACGTCAGAAATTTTACATCTTTCTTAATGCTTATCAGCTGCAGTCATCCTCATAGGCATTCAGATATTGTTTTTCTTTTTCGTTGTGATGATTAGTTGTTAGAAAACTAGGTAATTCAATATTTTTATTAAGTATTGTATATATCTAGAAATTGAGTATAAACTTTGAGATGATATTCATAATCTCACTGTTAATTTGTCACTGATGATAGTTGCATCAATTGAGGCATGTATGGTAGCTTAATTAAATTCTCATAACTTAATAAATTCGGCTCTTATCTTTAAACGTTTTATTTCATGAAATACATAATTATATGAAGTATATTGTATAGAAATTTGATTTGCATATTGAACATGCTCATCTGGAAGAGTAAGTGTACTAGAAAATTGTTCATTTTTGATTACGTCTATATATGGACCATCAATGTGTGTCAATTGATGGTCCACTTATGAAAGTTTCATTGTACTTCGAAAGAAACGTGACATTTACTGGGAAATCCAAGGGGTTCAATGAAATAGTTTTTATACTTCAATAAGTACGATTTTCTCTACAGGATGATCTCGCTATTGAAATCATTGCATGTTAAAATAAATTCTTCTCTAGACTAAAACGTAAACGAAATCAAAAATAGGATTTTTTAGGCACTGTAGGTCAACAGCGTGAACGTTCAGCGATGCAATAATGAAAAAACAAACGTCAATTGTTAAGTTCTGATCCAGTGTGACCTACTTCTCCTTTTGAATTCTAGTAACGTGTATGTCAAAAAATCAGAGCATAATTGCCGTCAATATACGCGCACTGCTCAGAAGATATCAAACTTCTTTAATGCTTGTTCATTTTTCCTGACAAACATCATACTGACAATTAACTTTACAGGTAGAATGAAGGTAGAATGATTATAACAGAATTATTTGTTTGATTACTGTGGTCAATCAATTTTCAATATATTTTAATGGCAGTTCGCATATCATGTCATACACACTCTGGATCGCAGATAACACAGATTCCAAAATTCATCATACTTCCAGATTGAGGTTTTCCATCATTAACACTATGAAATGTAAAAAGATGTCTCACTTCGTATCAAAGAAATCTGATAGCTCAATCAAAATAGGTGACGTTCCTCCATAATTATAAGTGGTCATTGAAAGTCCAAGAACTAATGCAATGCTAATGGTTGGACAATGGACATGCCTAGAGTTAAGAAATTTTTATTATACTTCCGTAGGCCTGTTATGATCGAACTTGAATGCACCGCAGGTAAAGTTCGAGTTAGTAATTTTGTACCTCTCCTTATTGTAGTTTCATCAGTAATCGGATGACATATTAAGCCGACCGTCTCGTGCAAATAATACACAGTGATGAATGCAACTTCTCTCGTTAAATTCACAGCAGTCAAACTCGCACTGCTATAACTGCTGCTCAAGAACAAATTATCAAGTAAATTTCGACCATTCGGGTATCAAATAAAAATGAAAGAAAACACTAAATCTGAGGAAACTAAATGCAAAATCAATGTAAGACATCTTCACTTACTTGCATCCAGAATATTCTGCCAATTCTCATCGTGTGAGGTTGATAAAACTTCCAAACATTTCACACTGCTATCCATCTTTCTGGGATCTTTGCTGTTGAGCATTTCTGAAAAACAATGTTATTCCATCTTTTGATGAATTTCGCTGAAATATTACAAAATGTACTTTTCACACATTTAGGCCGAAGACAGATCATTTCATCACATAGCTTACAAAACTTCTGACCAATTGAAGTCGCTTAAGACATTTATTTCAGTTACGAAAGACATGGAAAATTAATCGCACAGGATGGTCAGACTGATGACAGCTCTAAAATGTCCAATAAGCATAAGAAGTTTCCTATGTGTGTAATTGCTTACAAATTTGAATATTTGAATTCTACACCCAAAATTGAACATATGCAGACGACTGTCAGAGCGTGAAAACCAAGATATCGCTTATCCTTTGACATTAGATTATAGATCGCTGGTGATCGCCATCAAGTAAATCAAATACCTTAAGCTAGAAATTTGAAAATCAATAAATTACAAATTACCGTTTAACATGATTATAAAACGTGCTCAACAGCATGCCCCTCAACGAAACGGACTCCTTGAAGGATCTTGGTGTAGCCATCTCGAACGACCTCACACCTCACCAACATGTCCCCATCTGTACCCAGAGAGAACACATGGCGTTTTCCGCTATCCTACTGACTTTCGTGTTCGGGGACCCTGATGTTCGTCCGCACTTGGGGTACGCTGCATATGTGTGGAATTCCCTTATTGCGCACACAGACATTGCAATGAGCGAAAGGTTCAATGGCGATTTACCCTTTGTGACTCGGTGCATTCCCACGAAGACCTAGCCCTACAACTTCGCCGCCTTGCTTTCGACTTGTTTACCGTGTCCAAAATGTTCATTCCCTTTCTCCCTCTGATCCAGCAAGTGTTTTTCAACCCTACCACTGCAAGGACAAGAGGTCATAATCTAAAGGTCTTCAAAAATCCATTATGGGTTGAAGCCCGTAAATATTCATCTTCCCACCGTGTCATCGACGATTGGAATTCGCTGCCCCTTTTATCGCCAAATCTACATCCCTAGCGGACTTCAAGGAAGGCTTGTGTAATTTTCTAAACTGAGCAAAGAATTTTGTGACAATTCCAGTACTGCATTTATGATCGCTTCCCGATACATGTACATGTCGACATTGTTTGTACATCTACCTGCTGAAATTTGAATATCCTTGGCGCTTCATGCACTTATAGAAGTAATGAAATAATAATAAATTAAACCGAAACTAAAATTTGCAACTTTTTCAGGCTCAATGAAGATATTGAAGATATTTACCGACAAGAATTTTCCACACAGGAACATCAGCATGATTCCAATTGATGAAATATTCGAGAATGTTTGTATGAAAGCGCAGTGCTGCAAGTTGCACCATTCCATTGCCTTCTTCGTCTCGTCGATTAATATTCGCTTTCAGTTCTATCAAACATTTAACAGCAGCCAAAGCCCCAGAGCTTGCAGCCAATAGTAAAGGAGATGATTTCAAGCTGAAATGCGAGAGACAACCAATTAACACATCATCAATATCAAAGGTGGACAATCCGCGCAGATGCGGACACGAAATGTTGAATTTCTTCAGTTGCAGACTTCAATATTCATTATTTTGCGGATATTATACTTAACGCATAAAATGAACTATCTACATTTTGCTAAGCAATATATCAATCATAAAATATATAAAAGTGAATTGGTTAACGATAAAATCGCTTTTATCCATCCACGTGTCATGACTTAATAATCCATTGATTCCTAGGGGCCTAACTATCTGATCCACTATGCTTGTCCTTTCACTCTCATCTTTATCGATACCATAAAAATTCTACTCAGCTGAAAACACGAATGACGGTGCATTAATTATATATTATCTCAATAGCGATTTTAAGTACCGGCAACCGAATTTTATTGGGAATCTGTATATAGAAAAAATGACTCTTTGATTGCCCATTTGATCAACTTCATTGATAAACACAAGCAATGTAGAATCACCGAACTCTATAATTAAAGCCAAATGAATACGATACCGATAGTGAGATCATCTTATATCAAGTAAGCCCATCACATTAATTATTTCCTTCAGTTTGCCATTATATTTAAAGTTTCATCGCCTATACAATGCAAGTCACAAAATCAATTAAAATTAATGATGGTGATGACAATGATCTATCACAATTATTTTCATGAACTTCAAGTAAAACTTAATCAATGTACCAGAGTTTTTTGAGTGCATAAATATCACTTATACTATACTTGATTATATAGTTGAAGACTATTTGAAGAGCATAACGTTCAATGGACGTCGCAAGATGTGAGAATCTTATAGATGAAAATGTAGCTGTATTTAATAAACTCTAGTGTTCATAAATCGAAACATACGTCACTTACTGTAATGTTCAGCAGACAGCGTTTCGCATGTTACTTAACTTGTCAATTGACTTACACTGATGAATCCACAGGAACTATAAGCCGCTGTAGCTCAGGGGTTAGAGCACTGGTCTTGTAAACCAGGGGTCGAGAGTTCGAATCTCTCCAGTGGCTCATTTTCGTGTTCTTTTTTTGAGCCATGATTCAAATTTGTCAAATCCATAACAGAAAATCAACTGGTTTTTTTACTAATGTGTTTCTGACCTGCATTAAAAAGAAATCAATTCAAGGATGCCAACAGTATGTATTTGAATTTATGGTGAGAAATTGAAATTTTTTTCTAATTCATTTACAGTTAGAAATAGTAAAGAATGAGTAAGAATACAAAGATATTGATCAGATTAAAGTTTGTTCTTAATTCATCAATTGTTTTTACACAAGCATCTGCTGATAAATTGCGAGAAAAGAGATTTCCCCAGGTCTTCGGAGACTAATCACACGAATGTCAAGTTTTATTCAATTTTCTCATTGTAAGAGAATCAAATAATCATCTTGCATGATGCATGATACATCAAGATTTTGATCTTTTTGACAAATTTAGAATTACGGAAGTAATTTTGATACAAAAGAAATGCCCATTTATTCGGATTCATAAATACTGTCAATACAAATATTAAGTAGCTTGACTTTTACCCGTATAACATTATCAATTAATCTTCACACTACTGTATTTCAAAAATTCAATATTTTAGCAAACACAAGACATCTGCGACAAAAATAAGAAGGCAAGCCTTATACTTCGACATCAATTCTTTATACAAAACTAAATGCTTCGATCATCTGAGATGGCATTCGTTAGAAATCTGTTACTCTATCTATTCGCGCATGATATTCAAATTACAAACACATTGAAAACTATACATGCATAACATGCATCTCAATGAGAAAACATTCTGGTACAAAGCAAATCAGCCGATATATTGAGATTCAATGAGCGAGGTAAATAGAAATTGCAACCTCTAAGCTAAGGAAAAATGAAGAAAGAAAATTTGTAATTAGAATTTCAAGAGGGAATTTAACAAGCAAATAAAGTTTTGAAGGTGGTCACTTTAGATGGTCGAAATATTAAGTTTGTCTTCTTATTTTTATCAAAAATAATCGCAAAAAATTATTTACCAACTGTTTATTACTTAAAAACACAGGTTTTCACCAAAATCGAGGTTGTCATCCTTTCCAGATTCAAACAATAACTACTTGTAGAATGACAGCAAACGGTCCATCCAAAATGTCACAATGGGATTTGCGGACGCTAATTAGAGACATGGTGGTGGTGTTGTTCCTAGGATGTCGGCCTAGGGGACCGTCAAGTGTCGGGCGGATGAACCCGCTCCCAGTGACGGATGAGCTCCGCGCACCTGTACGGGGGAAGCCCAGAGGTATCATGGTGTGAGCGTTGTGCGCATGTGTAGGCATGAGAAGAGAGATGTTTTGCGTTGTGTGGCTGTGATTTCCAGAGGGGTCAAAGAGGAGAAGAGTGGACAGTGGGTTAATACTGTGTAAGCATTCTTTTAAGAGGGGTGATTTGTTTGCTCGGAGTTCTGCATGTGCGTCTATCGAGTGTTTGTTCTGATTTGTGGACTGTTGGGGGGATGGAATCAATTATCTTGCTGTGTGCTACGTATGTGCCGACGTGGTGGGTATGTGTTTGTTTGAGGAGTTGCTTTATTGTCGCGTTCGGCGACTGTGTGTGAGGCGGTGAGGAGTAATTTCCAGAGGTGAAAGTGGTGAATTTTAGTTTTCTGAGAGGTGGTGGTTGTTGCGTGAGGAGATGGAGAGGATGATGTTGACATTTGGCTTTGTTTAAAGGCTGTTTTGCGTGTAGTGTGACGTGTTCAGCAATGGGGAGGACGTGTGTTTCGTCGTGGAGGTGTTGTGTGTTTGTGTCATGGGTGCATTCTGTGGCGATTCTGAGCGCTTTACTATGTACTGCTTGTAGTTTGTCGATGTTTGTTTGTGAGATGATTGGTGACCAGACTGCTTATGTGTATTCCAAGAGGAGACATGTGATGGCCTAATCTAAGATATCCTTCCAATCGTCCATTTCATAGCCGCATATCCAGCTCCACATGCTCCGTTCTGTAAGTAATTGTGGGGCAGCTTGAACTTGTTGGCCCTGTGGACTGTACTCAGAATATGCGCACATGATTTTTTGAACAGGCAAGCTGACTGAAAATCATCTAACAATCATCAGCTGAGATATTCTCCAGGACTGATTTCTTTGTTCAGTGAGAATCACATGCACATGTGCATCATCCGCTCATTATAATATGAAATATTTACCTCCATTATCATTTTCGATGCAAAGTAATGAAACGTCAAAATTCGACATAATATTTCTTAACATTCCACTTTATCTAGATATATCACCCACCTTGAATAACATTTGAATAAACTGTACTTTCTATGTGAGTTAATGTATCCGGAAAGCACTGCCAAGTAATTTAACTAATTTAACTATTTATGAAAAGACATTCCACCAAAAAGTGGATTCAATTTAAATTATTTGGATAATGATGGACATGTAAATACCAGCTCAAGAGCGAAAATCGTTGTGACAGTGTACAGTGACAACATCAAGAATAGCCACTATTTTTTTCCATCGCTTGCGAAAGAGATTTTAGATCAACCATTATTTCAGTCATATATCTATAGGTTCATCTTCCATGAGTTCATCCGAAAATGCACTTCAAATAAATTCACTATAAACAGAATTGTTTCCGGATTTAACTTGTATTGTACTGTAATGCTCTGCTGCATGACCGAAGGATTACGATGAATACGACCTTCATGGCAATGATTACTTTCTTCAAGGCAATCCGATTAAATCCTTGTTTACAATCTTACGCACCGTAAACTAGCCACTGAGACAATATTAGCGTGATAAACCTGTTCTCCTTCAAGTTCTTAAATCTAATTGCAAGAATGTCCATGAGAGAAGTTATAAGCAGTGTGAATGATGTCCGTAAATCTTGTAAACAGTGTAATAATATTGACATTAAGACAACTAAGTTCCGTGTATTCGTGAATCCGCCAGCGTCTCAAAGAATGCATTAAATCACTTTTATTGTCGCATGCCGTATTTTTTAGTTTTTTACTCGAAATTGCGAAGCCATTCAATTAGAAATGACTGCTTTGACCTGTAAGCGCTTATTTCTCGTAAATGAAAATCTATATTGATGCATACGCAATTGCGAGCGTACATTCAAGTAAATCTAAAGCAATACGTAAGAACAAAACGTAAAAGAATTTGCGAATTAAACTGCAAAATCATGCAAAATGCATTAGACCATATGCGAGAGCGAGACCAACATTGGATCTCGCACAGTACTGACTCTGTTTAAAAGAACATTGTGTTGAATCATAAAAGGGATAAAGGAGCGTCCGATTTTTCAGTCAGCAATAGGATACGAATAATTATTTGACATGAGAGGCATTTAGGCCCTTTGATCATTTTGTAGAAGAAAAATAGCGCGCAGTTCATTGCGAGGTTATATTCCAGAGGTCCTTTCGGCCGGTCTCGTTCGTAGAAAATCCGGAATGACATCATCGGCGGTCACAATTGTGACGTGTTATTTATTCATTGATGCCTTGACAACTGATGTGTGGTGGTGAGGGTTTGATCCTGCCAATTGACAGAGTCGCGCAAGTGGCTCGTAGCTCGGTTGGTTAGAGCACAGGTCTAGTTAACCTTGGCCGTAGGTTCGAATCCTACCAGCCGCACATCTTTTGCATGGCAATTTGATCTATCGTTTATTTAATTTCATTGTTATCAATCAAATTGAATATTACGACAAATAACAAATGACAAGAGAAAGTCCATCCTTCTGCTTGCACAGATCTGGCTTGTAACGCTGAATATGCATTGCTTCAGCATGCATTCTTCATATGAATATGACGTACTTTGCACACAATAGAAAATTTGTGCAGCAAACTCTCACAGGAACAAAGAAGCACATGATTTGTAATGGCAAACCGGACGACGCCAGTGCAACCAACCACAAGCCACTTTGGCACGTGTTCACGTGCTCTGACTGAAAGGCGCCTGCACGTCTACTATGTCATTCCGGGTTTCCCACTGACGAGACCGGCCGAAAGGACCTCTGGAATATAAAAATATGACTTCGCAATGAACTGCGTACTATTTTTCCTCTACAAAATAATTACTAAGCATTTGTGTATTAAGTATTTAAGTTTTTAACAAACCTAATTTAAAAGACAAAAGATCATTCAATAAATGCTCTGAGTCCCTTTCAAAAGTATTGAAAAAAATGTGACAATTTAATCGCCCACCTTCTAAATCAAAATCACGGCACATTTTGTTATACCACTGTACATAATGCGATGGATTCTCCTTTCAACTTTCAGAAATGTATTGTCATCTTGTTCGCCGATTTCGACGAAAACTGCGGAAGCATAGTTAAAAACTGATCGAATGCTAACTAAACAAACATCATGTAACTTTGTAGTGGCAACAATGGACTTTTATCGGCGTAAAAGATGCAAGCGACGATTGGCCTTCACACGCAAATAATTCACTGATCGTTCCCTATAACATTTATGACACAATGATGTCCCATTCAAAATAGCACCTAGACATTTTACTATAGCAACTCGATTTATAGAAAATGTCTCATCAAATAAAATCGAATATCGGGAAACAAATATAACATCAGACTTATCGGAGTTTAACGGAAGCACGTTTCTTGAACACCATCGTGCAGCATTCAAAGCTTATTCTTTAATAGCGCTACGAATGCAGGATGCATTACTGTTAAGAAATTGAACAACAGTGACATCATGTGCTTGCTTGCCGCAATACTCTCGTCGAAAACACAAAGCAAAACTTGCGTACAGAATGCAGATATACAGAAAATGAGAGGTCCCAACTCTGAGCTTTGAGGGACACCCCAAACATGTTGATAAGTCGAGAAGAGCACCCATCTATTTTAACAACAGCCTCTTTGTGCTCAAAACAGGATCTAAGCCAAAAACAGCAAGTTCGACCAAAAACTGCATTTTCAACATCTCCAATGATACAATATCGTGATCAACACAGTCAAATGTCATTTTCAAGTAAATATTAAGAACAGTTCAACCGAAACTTTGCCGATCATGGAAAGCACTTAATGAGAGATTTATTAGAATGATTAGACCTATGGTAGCTGTGGTAGTTGAAGTTCCCTTTCTGAAACCATGCTGCTCTTTCCCAAAACAAATGAAAATCTTATCAACATATCGCTTAATGACAACTCATTTCAAAAGTTTGGAGAGAATAGGAAAAGTTGAAATATCACGTAAATAGTAGACCTTACTGGCTATAATAGCATAATAATTGTCTTAAAAATTACTTTCAACTTTCTCTGTACCCAGCAGAGACACGAAGATATGCTAGCGAGCATGTGATGGGGCAACTTTCACACACACACACACACACACACACACACACTGGCAACGCTTGCCCGATGAAGGCTAGTAACTTCTAGTGGGAGCAGTGACCCTCCCCCAGGTGGACTGACTCGAATCTTGAGGCTCGGGACCTTGTGTTCCATCGCCAGGACCGTATGTAAGTCTGATATGATCTTATGGTCTGCGTCGTACGCACCATAACACTTGTCGGACTATGCAACTTGACCACAGTAGGCAACCATGTGAGTATGACGCATCTAACTATTGCTCAAAGCAAAACTTGACATCCGACAAGCACTCATGCAGGTTAATGATAAATAACAATGATTTCCAGTTAATAGAAGTCTTCGAATTTATGACAACTCACAGCCATTATGAATAATTCAGAACCATTTTAGACTTAAAAACTACTCTTTCACTGTATACATAACGCTAATGTGAAATCAAAAGCATTATATGAAAAAGCAAGCACTTTATGATTTATTTTTGACAATTTGTTATCACACATTTTTATAAATGCGAATTTTGATAAGATAATTGAAAATTAGTGGAATTAAATTCTAATATCTTAATCAAATAAATGCAAATTAAAAAAAACATGCTCGGATATATTTCTACTTCACTGCTTTCTGAGTGAACTATAAAAACACGGACGTTGAACTGTTTTATGAATTGTCACACAAAACTATTTTAAATCTAGATTATTTCAAATCCACATCTATTCATCATAATGATAATACCAATATGATGCTTTCAAGATCTGTGACACCATTATACATTGAAATCAGTCACATTTAGAACATAATGGCTGATTACCGACTTAACATTTAGATTTTGAATACTTTTGTATAACTTTTTGTGTATCTAACCAACATCTCATTTGATAAAACACAGAGAAGGAAGGTTTTCATGGACTTACTCATTCTTCGTAAGCAGTTCTATCAAATCATCGTGTTTCCGTATGAGAAGCTTGATTATGGGTTCATGATCAAAGAATGCCGCATGGTGAATGGGACTCCATCCGTCTGCATCCACTGTAATAACTGAGGCATAATTCCCAATGAGACATGCCGCAGCTTCCAATGCACCACAGCGAGCAGCTAAATGAAGTGGAGTCGGTCCTGTTGAAGGAAAGCAAAAATTAAAAAACAATTCAAAGCTAGGAAACAATCGTCCGACACCCATACAATCACAGAGATGAATTGTGTTGTTTCAGTGTTTGTGACGTAGAGAGAACATTAATTTGTCGGCCACAGACAGAGCTCATCCTAAACTCAATCCTAAACTCAATGAATGAATTCTGACGAAGTGAACACCTCTCTTAGCGAGCACAAGTAGTAAATATAGATTGTGAGGATCCGATCGCTCCAAATAAAATCTCATCTCTAATTTATTGCAGAAAAACAAGGCGATGTTCATGAGTATGTTGTCAGTACGATGCGCCGTCCAAAAGTTCACATGAAGCGTGTTCTTAGGAATGACCGGTGTAAAAATATATCGTGGAAGATTGAATCAGAGATTAGTACCAGACGCTCAGAGGGGTTAGCTTGTCCATTTTAATGATAGATGGAAAGGAACCGAACGTCTGCCGGAGATTCGATTAAATAAATTTGAATTTAATATGAATGCGTTAGCTAGTTCATCTATGTTCATTGAGTTTTCAGTCTTTGTTGAATGCAGTTGTTCCGTGTCAGCAGTGGTAACTTCAAAGTGCATATCGCTGCATGTTGTCTCTCACATTGATAGTTAAGCTATTCTTCGATGAAAATGGTTGCTCTCTAATGCCAGAAGAAGACCCGTCAACTTGTCTGCTTGGACCAACCTGCCAACAAAGCTGGGGCAGACGTTCGGTTCCATTTTCAGACATTTACGGAGAATGCATGTGCTCCGTACAGCTGACGGTGCAAAAATTGGCAAGTTTCCCACTTAATTTAAGCCATGAACTCACAAGCTAACCCCCCCCCGTTGGCGTCTAGCCTAAGGAAAGTTGTAGCGATATTGCGATCCTCACCGTAAATCACAGAAATCCAATTTTCGCTTTTGTTTAAATTAGAAGGACAAGAATGAAATCCAACTGCTTGTTGAAGGTCGTTTAAGTTACTCACTGAGGCATCGATCTAGGTCAATGTTGTGTGATCTTGAAAGGCATCAAATTACAGAAACATGTTATAGTTTGCCGGTTCTTGCCTTAAGTCGTTGTAATCATCGAGATTGTTTACAAAGTATCGTTACCTAACTGAAACTTTCACAGGGCAAGATATTGGGTCAAAAGCACAGTCAGCCACTGACCACCATCATTCTCTTGATAATGCGTTTCATGGCCACGTGTGACCCCGGAGAAATATTGTTTTCTGTCTGTATCTCAGATCTAATCCTTTAACAATAGGCCCTACATGAACACAGTGTCAGGTTTCTATGCTGCAAACAACTGCACATGTACTGCTCAGTACCGTGAGAGGAGAGGACGCATTCATCTCCTTTATCACTATCGTGTGATCCCACTGACACGAATAAATGTCATCTCAGCATCCACGAAAACAATAACAATCCATCTCTGTGTATACGGTATAGAACGTGATGAAATATACACACAACATAAAGCCTCAAATATTGAATGTGATATACGTAAGCGCAGTAAAATAAATGTTAAAGACTGAACTCGTTCATCTAATTCCTAAAATCTACAACATACATGGGTTAGTATGGACGAGTAAATTATTATTGCCGGGAGGTTGCAGAACATGCTTTGGTACAGATTATCATGCCATCAACAACAAAACAACAGCACAGCTGACTTTTAACTATCTAAATGAGAGAGATATGTCAACAATAGAATACAAATCTTGTGAAGGCAAAGCAAGTTCCACTTAACATAGTAGCCAAAATACATAACATGAATAAACCGTTACTCGAATTTCATGCTTCATGATGATGGAATGCCATTAATGATCACACCTATAATAAATCCACCAAATTGGCAGAAGTCTCTGACACATCAACAACCTTCCGAACGTCTTGCAAGGCGCTCACACATACATGTAGAATATGTTCAATTTTTCTCAATGTGGGTAATGACTTTGAGCTAGATGTCTTGTCTAACAATGTGAAATATATAATTGTAGTTCGATGTTATATAAGGGTTTCCACAGAAGCTATCAGTCAATTAATAAAGATATTTGATGTAAGACAAACAATCACAGCTAAAAATGGAAGTTGGCCAATTCAGTAATATCTAATCAGTTTCGTAATCCTCACTTTAAAAACAAGCTGTACAATACAACTTCAAGCATGCTAGACAGTCAGATAGAAAGAGAGGACTTTGAAGGACCTCCCCTCAAAGATTGTTTTAATGCAAATAAATATGTTTTTGTAATTCTATACATAGAAGCTATGATATAAAATAGAAGTTGCGATAATTACAACATGCATCTATACAGCAATATGGATGTTGAAATATTCATGGATAAGTCAGGGGCTACATGACATTACTCAATATCGTTATCAATATTACTCGTATACCTCTCTATCATTGATTTCTTTCAGCGAAATAACTGAAATTCCACTATGTCTCATAATTATGCTACAGGATGAGTATGACGCGAAGATAATCAAATGCAGACTTGTGTTGTAAATAGCAATTGTAATCAATCACATTTTTAGCCATGTAATTGAGAAGTAATTGCAATTACTTAGCATTCAGCACTGTTAAATATACATTCAACATGTTTAGTATTAATTACTTTATTCTCTTCGATAATGCGTCACAATAACTGCTCATAATACTACGACATTGTGTTGCTATAGTCATAAATGTACCAGGGGTGACTACCGATGACTAGACGGAGTTTACTGTCAAAATCTAAATTAAGTTATCTTTTAAGTAATTGCAAAGTAATCGAAATGTAAATGAAGATAAACGGTGTCATAGTAATTGTTATCAATCACATTTTTAAGTAATTGACACAAGTCTGACTAAATGTACTTGTTAGCGCCCAGATGATTCATTTTTAATGTGATCATTTATCGGGATATGTTCATAAAATTATTGTCATATACACTTGGAATTGTATTCTGGTCACTACTTATCAATAAGTTGAGTTTCCAGCAGTGCAGAATGCTTACAAAACCTAATGACATTGAAAATCTGCACCAAACTCGCTTTCGATTTCTTCTATTAATTTATATAAAAACTCGTTTGTTACTATGTTCTCTTGACTAATATCACGAAATAAATAACAATAAAATTCAAATAAAATATATCTATGCATCTGACTATCTATGGGTCTTACATATTTATCGATGCATTCAGACAAAAATTATTCCGTAAAAAGACGATATTTCAATGCGTAGAATATTCTATTTATGGACATTAATGGGTTTACGCAAAATTTCTTAGCATACATGCGATACTAAATGCAACACCTTGCTTTGAACATGCAACATGTGCTACATGTTAAAATCATTTACTTCGAATATCCCGTCAAATAGAAGCCGCTGTACCTCAGGGGTTAGAGCACTGGTCTCGTAAACCAGGGGTCGAGAGTTCGAATCTCTCCAGCGGCTTAATTTTGCCTGTTCACCAGAAAGTTAAAATGGTCTTAAACAAAAAATTTTCGTCATGGTTCTAGAAGTCGTGCGTGCAGCATACTTTCTCCATTCATACTCAGGGCATAATTTATTTCTGTGTTCCCAGAGCAGCAATCGGACTCTTTATAGCATAAAAAACTTGGGAAAATTGGATTAAGTCATTTCCATATGATAAAAGGTGGGAGCATGCGAGTCCTGCTGAATCAGGTAAACTTTGAATTAAATTATATTATTTAAATGAGAGATATTTTCAAGCATAATAAACAGGCCCTTACTTTGTGTCTCAGAAGAAGAAGCATCGTTGAAACATCGCACTTTGCACCAAAATACGATGCAGAAGTGAGATTTCTCATAAATAATCATTCAGTATTTGAATTGCATTTTTTATTCATTGCATTACAATATTTTAACTGTTTTCAGCTATGCTCAATCTTCAATTATGATATTCTGAACGCTAGTCAAAGTGACTGATTCCAGTGGTGACATTGCAAGATATTACAAAATTTATGAAAAAGTAATAGGACACATTGAGAAAGCAACGCCAACAACGGCGTCGGCTGAGAAGCATCCGCTAGGTTCGACCCCTTCATCGGAATTCGCCTGTCTAGGTGACGGAGTTGAACTAGAATGATCAGTCCAGAATCAGTCCTTAGCCGTTGTTGGATGAAAGCTTTGTATGGCTCCATATCCACGCAAATTCTCTCATCGCTGTTTCACTCATCTCTGTCAAGTATTATGATTGATTTATATAAAGTTATTGCTCTTAAAATTCAATAGTATTAATTTTATTATTAACAATAATTTCAAATAATATTGCTCTTAAAAAGTTGCAAGCTTTTTTGACTTTTCACTTGTTTGATTTGGTTTATTCGATGTTACTATTCAAAAACATGGTCGCAGATGGTAATGGACATTGTTCAAATAATTAAAAAAATAAAACGCATGGAATACGGAAGTCTCATGTCATTTGAATTATGTGTTTTGAAAATCTTAAGAATGGAAGTTGACCATAAGGATATTGCAATGATTTTGGGACCTCTATGGAGGTGTAGCCTCAAGAGCGAGCAGATTTAACCTTCAATAATCGTTCCAACTTTCAATGGGCATCCAGAATGACCGTGAAACTCAAGGTTTTCAAGAATTTTCTACTTAGGAATTGGCAATGTCAAACTTCCTCAAATTTCCAGGTTTTCTATTCAATCGTTTTCTCAATTGTTTGGGAATAATTAATTCATTGAAATCTATTAATTAATTCTTTAATTAATTAGTTAATCATTTAATTCTTTAAACATGAACGCAAGATGCAACAAATGGCATTGATATGCTCAACAAAAACACAATAGCTCTAATAAGTATAAAACGATGCAGCCATGATTATATTAGGTTGCACTTAATCATGTGCCAACAGAATACATTGACCATGCTTCATCAACATGTGCAAAATAAGATCGAGTCAATGGAACTGCCACTGAAGTTAAGAGTTATAATGATTGAGGCATCGAAAACCAACTTTTGTTCATCATCTAAAGCTTGATACCAAAATTCAATGATTTTCAAGGTTGCTCAAGGTTTATAAGGTCGCGGACAACTTGTATTAAATCTTAAACTCGCTGAGATGTCTGAATGATTCTGAAGTACTCATTCTCCCAACTATTCTTTGTGAAGAAAAGCATCAAACCCGATACTCTTCTGTTTTTATGATATTCAAGCTCGACTGCTGTTTTGGGACAATCTTTACAACAAAATCCAATACTTACGCATAATACGAATCATAGTATTCCGTTTCTACAACGCATTAGGACGGGAGCTAGTGACACCTTCTTCCTAAATTCGCGCACAAAGGACTTAATAGCATGCACATTTGTAGATCTTGAAACATTAAATAAAAAAATCAAATTCTTAAGTGTCACAGCCAGTCGCTTTCGGTTATAGCTAAGGTAAAATGATTCCGATTGGAATCCAATGGTAAAATTCAAGAAATATCTATGATTTGTGAAACAATTTTTCGTACATTTTCTTTTGCAGAAAAGCGACTATTTATCAGAATGCCATGAAATTTCAAACATGATTGAGTTCAGAAAATCAACTTCGATATAAAAGTTGAAGTGAGTCACATGATTCGGTATTTGATGTTTGAGAGTAAATTTCATGCTTCGACCTAATTTTGGTGATTTTACTCATTTTCTGGAGGTTCTCAAACATCAAATACTGAATCATGTGACTCATTTCAACTTTTATATCGAGGTTGATGTTCTGAACTCAATTATGATTCAAATTTCATGGCATTCTGATCAACAGTTTCTTTTCTGCAAAAGAAAATGTACGAAAATTGCCAAGTGTTTCACAATCCATAGACATTTCTTGAATTTTACCATTGGATTCCAATGGTAATTAGCCTTACCTATAACGGAAAGCAACTGGCTGTGACACTCAAGAATTTGATTTTTGTATTCAGCGTTTCACGATCTACAAATCCATGATATTAATCCCTTTGTGCGCGAATTTAGGAGGAAAGTGTCAGTAGCTCCCGGACTATATGTTTCAATTATCTCTCAATAATCCTGTCAGTCTTATCTCAATGCATTTCATGTTAACCCTTTCGCGGCCAATGAAAGTGACATTCATTACATTTCACGAAATCACCATGACGTGCTCTACACGCACAATTTAATTATGCTCCAATGATGTCTTCCCAATCGTGGTGACATTGAACAATTCATGTATGACTTGCTCTGCATGCATTGGTCGCGAACGGTTAGTGATGATAAAAGAAGTTCAAAACTATTACTTCTCTTCTTCAAAATCGCATCTCCTGAAATCTTGGATCAACATAAATTGCATCATTGTCTATATATTTGACTAACCAACATCCTAAAATGAACATCAACTTGACTGAGTAAATATGCTTGCAACAGTTTTGACAACCGACACAGCAGAACTGAAAGTAAAGACCGAACAATAAATTTTCTCACAATGCAGTGCAATTTAGCGGATTGGGATAGTGGCATGGCATTCAGCGACATGGCAACTTGTGATAATAAATCAAAGAGGTGATATTCATTTCTGATATCATAGCAATATTGCAAATCAAAAATACCAGAACCTCTAATATTTGTGAGCAGTCTGTTACTATACAGCCAGTTGAAATATTTGAATCATCTTTGAAATGTTCAATATTCACGGTACGAAAGTCGCTTTGTATTTACAACATTCTTCAAGAATATGTGGAGATTATCAGTATTGGATAAATAACCATGCATTGTTTTTCATAGAGGTTTCATATGGCACCCTGGCATGACAATGGAAGAGTGACGTCGCGTGTGGAATTGAGAAAAAAAATGTAATGCGAACATTTTATAAAGTATCTATATGCATCAATATTATGCTTCATTTTTGGTCATCAAATTACAATAAGTTACCACAGAATAATTTTGCACAAATATAGCAAGAAAAATTGTTACGGTAACCACAGATTTAGAGAGGAACAGATAAACTGCTTTCCACAATTCACGCTGACGGCGTTGAAGCCCGCCGATCGGTGTTTACATTGATGACAATTTGCGATAGACAGGCAAGAAATGTGTTGGTCAGAGCGGATACTTATCGCGTTGAGGCAATAATATCTCACACATTTTGACAATTTGATGATTGTGCTCATGTATGTGACATATCTGTATGTTAAGTCTATTTTGAGATAAAATGTCGACATGCATCATTCTACAGCCATTTTGTAGGGCTGCTTAGCGGGAATTTAAATTGGTCGTTACAGATGGTCGTTGGTCGTTACAGATGTTTACTTCAGATATCGCAATAAGTGGGCTGCGCTAAAGTTGACCTGTTACTTTTCATGATAATTCCAAAGCAATGATAACTTCATGTTGCGTTCCTCAGTGTACGAAAAGAGTACCGAACGGCTAACGTTTTACTTCAAATCGGCAATGAAAAATTGAAAACATTCAATGATAAAGAGTTTTTGGATCAATCAATGCTGGAAACGGCTCACGAAAACTTAACGGTCGTTCAATCAAAAATTGAAAAAAACCAGAGTAAACAGAGAAAGTTGGACAAAAAGAAAGAAATATATATGTTTTTAAAGTCCAACTCATCTTAAAATCTATCTTTTCTTAAAGGAGGATCATGATTTGAACTTTCCTGATTGTAATTATCTCAATACCGAATTTTTCTGAGTTAAATGAATAAAAACTAAAAGCTTAGTGTGTATAAATGAATTTGAATGAATATATAAATGAATTTTCCTTTCCTGGCTTTCCATAATATATTCTAATATTTGATCAACTGTTTTTCCCAATAATCATTCTGTAGATATTTTCCATTTCTATAATTTATCTGTTACCAACACTTTGTAATTTTTGTTGATTGCTCATCATCAACATCATTATCATTTGGAAAACAAATTCAGCAAATTTTGTTGATCTTTGTAAGGATCAATAATTTTTCAATAAAACAAATTTTATTTTCTTATTTTGCATGAGGTAAATCCTATACTTTCCGAAAATTTGCCGGAAAATCTTATATTTCTTATTTTTTCGATCTAGGGTCTGATCATATCTTGGATTATGGATACATCCTCATTTGAAAAAAAATCATTGGGCGATTAATAGGAATTAAACTTAAATGTAAATGAATCAATCTAAAAGAGGTTCAATATCTTGAGTACTTTATTCACTAATTGATAAATATGTATGTGACACAATTCATGGAGTTTGCTTACTTTGTTGACAAAGAAATCATTTGACAACATGATAATGATAGTTTCTCAAGTATGTTTACCCTGCAAAAGTCATCGCTGTAATCATATCGCGATTTGTTTCTTGCCTGTCTATCGCACATCAGTGTCTCTCCCGTCCTGTGTTTACGGGCTTCACGCAGTTGTGTAAATAGTTCATCTGTTCCCTCTCTAAATCTGTGACGGTAACACCTTGAATGATTAAATCTTATACTTTTTGAAAAATGTTTTGTAGATGTTGATGCTTACATACATCGCAGTATTTATTGTGAGGTTAATTGCATCTTTTCCGAATTTCGTTACGCAAGGAGACTTCCTTCATTGAAAAAAGAAATAATACACTAATTCTTAGTTTATTCAAAGTATGAATGCATTGTGTAAAATAGTGGAATGATATTCAAAAAGGAGGAATGGCATAATAATTGTGAGAAACACTGTCACAGAAACTCATCTGCTCACTCATTAAAGTTTATGTCAACCTGAATTAATGCTGGCATGAAACCAGCACATAAGATTGCATTTACTTACTTATCTTACAAAGCACTAACAGATTCTGGTAAGCAAATCAAATTATTATCGTAGAAATACTAATATATGCTTCATAAATCACCTGGTTTAGATGTTGCAGTAGTCCAGTCTTCATAGTACAAAATATTTTTCAAGAATAGCAAGCATGTATACAGTAATAAGATAGGATCCACTAGTCACGTAACTTGTGTTGTTTATCGGCTACCCGATAGATAGATATATTGCATGCTGGTTATATTAGTTATAATGTTATCGATCAATCTGTCTGATGATCGCTTCGAATTATCTTTTCGATGAAATATATTCATCATTCATTACTCAAAACCATACAAAAAGATTGAAACAAAAGCTACTTTTATTAGTTGCTTGATTTATAGCAATTAAAAAAATTGAAAAAAAGTGCTAGATTAAACGTTTGCCAGATCTATATACCTGAATTTTGCAAATGCTACAAACCGCATAATTTAAGAGTAAGCAAATTCGAATTTGTCAGTATAAAATCAACAGTCACGTTTGCTCTTGACATGAAAACCATGTTTGATCTACTGGAGTGTGATAGCCTCAAGTATCATGGCAACTGTTCAGATGCTTTAAGAATACAATATCTATATACAGAGAGAAGCTTAGAGGTAACAATCACTCTTAATGCAAAATCGAAGGTCAACTTGAGTTAAAGTTGAATTAAATCCTCTCTAATTAGATACAAATGAAAAGAAGTTCACTAAATTTGAATATATAGAAATGCATTGAATCAGAAGCACGAGTGACAATTCGAACATGTATTCGGGTGGTAAAATACTATTGACAACCGAGAAATGAACAGGTGGCATTTGCAGGCCAAAACGATTGTATTACTACTGAAACTCGTTCAAAACTAGCAAAAATAAAATTCTATTCAAAATATTCAATTGATGGTCAAAAACAAGAGGTTATTCGCTCGATATAGTAATAGTGAAAAGCACTCGTTCACTCCTCAATAATGTGTTGGTGACTAAAAATATAATAGATATTCACAACTAAATAAATTGGACAACGCTTCGCGTCACTGACACTTCTAAGGGCCAGTTTCAGCATCAAGCATGAAAGCAATGAACAGACTTCAAATGGACTATAGCGTAGTCAGAAACTTAAGAGATCATATTCAAAATATTCTTTCTAGTAAGAAAAATGCCATTCAAGTGGAACTGCAAACTTCATTCAAGACAATTTTCAATAAAAAATGTTTGGATTTTCAAACCATCACATATTTGATAGACAGTGATAAACCTACGTCGCTGTTCACCTGCACACATGCACAAATTCTCCATAAACGGAATTTAATCATTATGAATGAAATCCGCATGTATTGACCAATAGTTCCGAATTTCTGTAATTAATTAACATCTGATACGTACTTTATTATTGATGATTAATTTCGCCATTGGCCGGTGGAATTAAGATCAATGAAAAGAAGACATGCCAATATAATATCATCTGAATTTGACATGCCATTTGTTATAATATCCTCCTTATATTTAACCATATTGAAATGTAAACTGCGAGTATTTCAACAACAAAAATTGCTGCGTCATTATGTCATGTCCTGATATTTGTATGATGCATGCAATTATCTCAGTGATAGAGTAGCAGACTGCTCACAGAATTAGAGATCCGAGACAAAATCACTTTCAGTGAATCATCCACTGTCTAAGCATTACCTGGAGGAGGCGTTGGAGCACTTGGATCTATCCGATGGAAAACAGGCAAAGCGTTAGCCACAAAAATCGGACTTAGATCACATTTCAAAGCAGAAACAATAATTTACTTGATGAACAAAGCTTGCTTGAAATCGTGAACAAAAAATGCATAAAATTGTTAAAATTTTCTTCGATGTCATCATCATAGCAATATCAGCACATACAGATATTATTTTTGACAATTATGAATCAGCAATCAACAGTGATTTGAACCGTTTTAATTCTTGACGATCAATGGTACAACGAAGGGTTCCTATCCCGTCACTATTATGTGCTACGAAGGGACCCTTTCCCGTCACTGTTGATGTGCTACGAGGGGTTCCTGTCTCGTCACTATTGATGATGCTACGAAGGTCTCTGTCCTGTCACTATTGATTATGACAAGAAGGGTTCCTGTACAGTCACTGTTGATGATGGTACGAGGGGTTCCTGTCCCGTCACTATTGATGATGCTACGAAGGGTTCCTGTCCCGTTACCATTGATGACGCAACTAAGGGTTCCTGTATAGTCACTGTTGATGACGCAACTAAGGGCTCCTGTACAGTCACTGTTGATGATGGTACGAGGGGTTCCTGTCACGTCACTATTGATGATGCTACGAAGGGCTCCTGTCCCGTCAATATTGATGACGCAACGAAGGGTTCCTGTCACGTCACTGTTGATAATGGTACGATGGGTTCCTGTCCCATCACCATTAATGACGCAACTAAGGGTTCCTGTACAGTCACTGTTGATGACGCAACTAAGGGCTCCTGTACAGTCACTGTTGATGATGGTACGAGGGGTTCCTATCACGTCACTGTTGATAATGGTACGAGGGGTTCCTGTCCCATCACCATTAATGACGCACCGAAGGGTTCCTGTCCCGTCAATATTGATGACGCAACGAAGGGTTCCTGTCACGTCACTGTTGATGATGGTACGAGGGGTTCCTGTCCCATCACCATTGATGCTATGATCATGTGGTGACTATTGATGATCCCGTGAAAGAATCATTCTAACTATGTTACAATGCTTCAGTCTCTTGGCTTTTGTCATTGGTGCGAAGGTCTCCAGTTCACTAAATGAAAGGATATGCAAGTCAATCAAATAAGCACCATGATTTTTTCAGTGCACAAACATTCCAAGTTGATATTACTGTGTTTAAAGTTGTGAGCACAGGGTTGGGGATTGGTATGATTTTACACTGCTAGAAAGCGAAAGCTGTTCATATTTTAAGATAAACAAGTCATAACAATCAATTGCAATTAGAACACTCTTGATAATTGATGACAAAATTCAGAATTCTCTCACCAGTTGACAAAATGCTGTTATGCCGTCGAACGTTGACGTCCATGGATTGTATGATAAGTGCCGCGATGATGTGTGGTCGATTCAACATGGCCGCGTGATGCATCAAGGACAGCCCAGCCTCATCCTGCTTGCCCAGTCGCGCGGGAGGACATCGGCGTGTAAGTGTCTGAAACATGGCCACCAGCCCCCGCCGACATGTAGACCGCAAGGCGGTGGGCAAGGATTTATTCTTATTGGCGCGTTTGCTTCCGAAATATTTCTTGAACTGCTCGTATAAATGATTGTCGGATAGAGGAAGCCGCTTCGGACGAAGTTTGGCCACCTCCTCGTACATGGCGCGAACCCATAATGGCTTTTGTGGTGGTTGCGGATAATACGTCTCCAATTCGATAAGTATGGGGATGTAACTGAAATATGATAATGAATGCTCTCAAACGTCTGAAAATTTATCCAGAATCGATAATGATGATCTTTGAATTAACTTTGATTGTTGCATGTATTTGATAAGAAAATAAAGAGTACGTAGCGTAAGAGAAGGTCTTAACAATTAATCAAAAGAGCATGTGTGTTGTAAAGTACACTCTCGGAAGTTTTCCTTAGAATACCTCTTGTTTATCTAAAGAGAATGACAACTATGAAGGCAATAAATGCTGCCAATGCTGCCAATTCCCCGACCGCACTCGCCTGACGTAAGAATCGGAACGAGGTACGCGGTGAAGACGAGCTCACACCTTCTTCACTAGGCCCAGCCGACAGAACAAAAGGAATGCAAGTGAAGGCAGAAGCCGTCTCTACCGCATGTGAATTCAACAGTTTCTTATCCAATCATTATTGACGGAATGCTATCAGCATTCATTCTGTAGCGAGAGAGCATGCAACATGTCATTCGCAGTAGTAAGTAAAACTCCACTTCTGGACCGCGCAAGATGGCCGCCATCGCTGACGTCCCCCCCCCCTCTGGAACGACAGAGTGTCGTGGCCGGCCGCCGTGGTGCTTCGAGTCTGACTCCCCCCCTCTGGAACGACAGAGGTTGTAGTCTGTCGTGGTGTGCCGGCCAGGTTGGTCCACGTTCACAAACTGTTCGCTGACTCCCCCCCTCTGGAACGACAGAGTGTCGTGGTGGACTTGGGCGACCGCCAGGATTAGTCTTGAGGCTATAGCGTGTGATGTTTTTCGTGCAATCTGCTGAATGTTGGGTTGTAAAATGGGCTGTTTCGAGTGGAAGGAGTGGTCGGATGAGAAAACGGAGGCCGGATTCGGATTCAGCGTGAAATTCTGCATCGGTATGGTGAATTTGAACGCCATCGGAGAGAAAAAATTTTCGCTGACGTACCCCCCCCTCTGGACAGCTCGCTTCGATTTTGGCTTCCAGTGGACGGATTTTGTCGTGCCATAGCTCGTTTGAAAGCTAAGAGTGAGACAAATTCACTGAAACAAACGGCTTGTTCCTATCTGTCTTCGTTTAGATGTGAGACGCCTTTTAAGATTTTGGGACATTGGCGAAAAACGACAGAGTTAGAATTTGGGACGTTTTGGGCTGTAGCTTCAAAACGAAGCATCGGATTGGAAAACGGAGTTCAGATTTGGAATCAGCGTGAAATTCTCTATCTGTATGGTGAGTTTCAAGGCAATCGGCGAGAAAAAATTTTCAACATTTTTCGAAAAAACGACAGAGTTAGAATTTGGGACGTTTTGGTGTGTAGCGCCAAAACGAACCATCGGATGGGAAAACGGAGGCCAGATTCAGATTCAGCGTGAAATTCTGCATCGGTATGGTGAATTTGAACGCCATCGGAGAGAAAAAATTTTCGCTGACGTCCCCCCCCCTCTGGAAAGCTCGCTTCGATTTTGGCTTCCAGTGGACGGATTTTGTCGTGCCATAGCTCGTTTGAAAGCTAAGAGTGAGACAAATTCACTGAAACAAACGGCTTGTTCATATCTGTCTTCGTTTAGATGTGAGACGCCATTTAAGATTTTGGGACGTTTTGGGCTGTAGCTTCAAAACGAAGCATCGGATTGGAAAACGGAGTTCAGATTTGGAATCAGCGTGAAATTCTCTATCTGTATGGTGAGTTTCAAGTCAATCGGCGAGAAAAAATTTTCAACATTTTTCGAAAAAACGACCGTTAAGAATTTTTGCGATGGCTGCCTTCTGTAGAGCCAAAACGAAGCATCGGATGGAAAAACGGAGGCCAGATTCGGATTCAGCGTCAAATTCTACATGGAAATGGTGTATTTCCAGCTGAATCGGAGCACTAGAACCGGAGATAGACGGGATTTTTAGTGTTTGGATGATGGGTATTACGTCATCAGCTGATCGCCACACACTATATAAGCTGGAAACCGACAGAGACTTGTCATTAAGACGAGAGCGATTGTCAGAGGTAGGTCGTCTCTCTGAGCTCCGATGATAGCTTCGGACATTCCAAATCCCGAGTTTCTGTAAGAAACCGACTTAGAAAATTTCATTGCTGATATCAGCTAAGGCGTCAGACTTAGAGGTTCGCCAGGAGATGGCCTTCGTCTCCAGGCCATAAAAGACTCCAAAACTTTAAAGGCTTGTAACTTTGCTTCTACAAGTCCGTTTGACTTGATTCAAAAAAGGTTCGGTCGCTATTGACCTGCCCTAAGTGATAGACTACTTATAAAATTTCATAAGTAGTGCTAAAAAGTTGAAAATTTTAAATTCACTATTTTTGGAGGTTTTCTGGGGTTTTCGACCCTGCTGAAGTCAATGAAAGCATTTTTAGTGATGTCTCAGTCAGTCTTCTCATGGTATAAGCGGCTTTTCACTGAAAGCGAGCAAGACACGGAGAGTTTTGCTGTAATATTCCACTGACAGGGTGTTCCTTCGGGACGGCGGACGATGCCGTAGTGATAAGTGTGGCAAGGGAGTGTGTCATAGTTTAGACCGTAACCGCTGGGACATCTCATGTCTCATGTTGGGCATTTGACACAGTTCTCAACGTAGCACTTTGAACGCCAATCGGTTGAGTCTTAGCTATCTTGTCATGGGTGGCCTCTAAACATCTCCATTGCAAAACGCTGGTGAATCAAGCTCTCTAAGGCTTGCTATCAAGCTGCTCAAAGTCTGTCAACCTCTTACCAACTCTACAGGTTTTCATGTCTCAGCCAGTCTTCTCATGGTATAAGCGGCTTTTCACTGAAAGCGAGCAAGACACGGAGAGTTTTGCTGTAATATTCCACTGACAGGGTGTTCCTTCGGGACGGCGGACGATGCCGTAGTGATAAGTGTGGCAAGGGAGTGTGTCATAGTTTAGACCGTAACCGCTGGGACATCTCATGTCTCATGTTGGGCATTTGACACAGTTCTCAACGTAGCACTTTGAACGCCAATCGGTTGAGTCTTAGCTATCTTGTCATGGGTGGCCTCTAAACATCTCCATTGCAAAACGCTGGTGAATCAAGCTCTCTACGGCTTGCTATCAAGCTGCTCAAAGTCTGTCAACCTCTTACCAACTCTACAGGTTTTCATGTCTGGCGAATACTATCATTAAGTTGAATCTGCTATCAGTCAACTTGAACGTTGCAAATGAAGTTCGGTGTAATACTTCCTTTCGACGGGCGTTCCTGTAAAGGGCGGCGGTGAAACCCGTAGCTATGTATACCGCAAGGGACATTCGGCAATGGTCAATCTTGATAAACCTCTCTGCGTCATGTTTGCAAGTGATTGCCTCTGTCTCAACGTAGTATGCATTCGCGCCAGGGCGACATTTAGCCAGCTGTCGAAGGTTGCCTTATAAACTATCCATTGCATACGTTATGAGAACCATGAGTTCTACCTGTCTCTATCAATGAGATGAATTGATGAATGGAATGAAATGGGAGGACACTCACGCGCCACACGCAACATAACACACTTCTCTCTTCCGTAGTCTAACAATCTCTTTACACATGGATCGCAGTCGATTGCTATCCCTGTATCAGAAGTGTAAGCTATCTTAATTTTATTTAACACTATTTCACTACCATCATCACCCATATGAAATGTTATAAGATTTACAAGTTAAACTAAGCGTGCTACTATTTCCAAATGAAAAAGTATACATGGTTAAATCATCCACTGAAGCCCCATTCAAGTAAGTCAGTATGAAAGCAAAGATAATACGAAATAAAAATTTATTATGGCATGTATTTCAAAAGGTCTTCATCGTCAATATCGTCCCAGAGTTGGCTTCACACAGATCACAAAAACAGTTCACTTGCTTCAATCGTTCTTCTACCGCGAGCCTCACTTTGTCGATGTACTCCCACTCCGCCATAGTTCGTGGCTGGGAGTTAGGGGTGTACCATTCCCATAATTGATGGAGGAATTTGGTGCTGGTGATCTCCATCACATCGTCAGTATCGTACTGGAGATACTTCCACCTCACGCCTGTTAGGTCGGGACACTCCTTCTCACATACACTCTCCTCTTCGTCATCCGCTGGTAATGACAGCTTTCTAATGTTGTCGAGTCGGTACACCTTCTCCACCTTCCCCTTCGTTGGAGCGTTTGGTGCAACGAGCGCCTTTGGCGATAAGCATGGAGAAGAGAATTTTGTATTCGGTGTTTTTGGAGGGCTTGTCATGTTGACTGTGAATAATGACTTTGAAATGTTTTCTAATTCTTAAGTATAAACAAGCAACCAATCAGAATGAACAGCCAATGAATGATGAATATGAAAGTATATATGCAAAGTGACATTCGTGTCATTTCACTCTGTCTTTGAGACGTATAAGTGAAGTGTTCTCTAGCGAATTCTATATTTGAGGCGTACAAGTGAACTGCTCTCTCGTGAATTCCAAATTTGAGACGTATTATTTGAGTGAAGTCTCTATCTTGTTGAAGTATCAACCTTAAACTTGATTTCGTTGAAATGGTAAGTTGAAAATTTCTTCACTCCTCTCCCTCAAACGTGTGGCTAATAGCATCTTCCTCAATTTCAGGCATTAACTTCATCACCAACGCCCTCCTTTCTCGAGGAAAGTTTAGAGTCGTTGAGTCAAGGTAGGTTGTAACAATACACTGAGACTTGAACAGAGATGATAGAATGATTTCTCTTTCAGGTGATGTGAGTTCCAGCTCAGGACTCTCGCGACAAGGCAACGAGTGGGAATGTGCCGACTGCGGACATATGTTTACAAGGAAGCAAAGTCTCCTTCAACACATCAAACAACGTGTGTGTCAACGCAAAGCGGCATCGATCTCCGGAGGTGAAGTTGATTCTGACGATGACATCTCCTTTCCTTGCGATTTGTGCCCTCTTTCTTTTGATAGTCACTTTCAGCGATCTTCGCACAGACTTCAACACACGCATGCAAATGATCACTACACCAACGGTACCTCTACCATCTCCCTCATTAATGTTTCACATAATAATTTAGTACGCGACTACTGCATGGAGTCCAATACTCAAATAGTAGATTTTCCTGAGTGGCTCCTTCAAAATTCTAACATTATCGAAGCGCTCTTCAACAATTTAGACAATTTTAGAATGAAGGCGCTCATCTACCTTCAACTAAAATATATTAAAATAGATTTTCAAACGGGTCAAGTGACGGAGAGAATACAGTTTCATGTTCCTTCCTCTTCCGCAACCGAAGTTGTAGACTGCGAGTCTTGGCTAAATTTTCACATTCAATGTTTAAAATCAAATGTAGATAAATTCAATGAACGCGACAGCGCTCTCATTTTTGATGGTGTGGACTCAGCCATATTCAAAATTTCCCTATTAGAAAGTCATGCAGCTCGAGACACATTTAAACTACCAAAAACGTTGTATAATAAGAAAGCTGTCATCAATGTTGATTGTAAATCACAGTGTTTCAAATATGCAGTCCTATCCATCCTTCACTATAATGATATCAACGCGCATCGAGATCGCACCTATAGCTATAGACAGTGGGAGGATGAACTAGACTTTGAAGGTTGTGATAGTAACAACATGAAAATCAAAGATGTAGAAACGTTCGAAAAACATAATCAGATTAAAATTGTCGTTCACGTGTGGGAGAAGGGGTTGAAGGGTGCCCGCTATAATTCACGTTCAACTTGTTATGAACGTGTAGTCAACCTCTTATTAGTAAAACAAGATGATAGCGAGGAATGGCACTACTGTGGTATTCCCAAAATCTCTCGCTTGTACACTCACTTGGGGCACTCTAAAAGAGGTGAACATTTTGTATGCGACCGCTGCATCCGCTCCTTTTGGAGTAAAGATAAATTTGAAACTCACTATGAATGGTGCAAGCGAGGTAAATTACAAATGGAACGCATGCCCAAAGATAAAATATTTTCACATAGGGATAATGGTGACGAATTAAGTCCCCTGCGTATCATTTACGCAGACATAGAATGCTACATTGATGATATCATCCACAAGCCAGCAGCCATATCCTGCTATGAAGTATGGCATGACCACTTTAGGAATAGACAAAACAAAACGCATACTTGGCAAGGTGAGGATTGTATTTACCAATTCCTACAATTCCTCGAACAGGCTGTAAAATTTCAACAATCATATGATTCCCAATTGCAGCGTAAGTCACTACATATGTCAGATGAAGACAAACAGAAATTTGAAAGTTGCACATCGTGCCCTAAATGTCATAAAACGTTTGATGATGATAAAATTAAGAAAGTGCGTGATCATGATCACATCACTGGTAAATTTAGAAACGCACTCTGCTCCAAATGTAACTTTTCACTTAGGTTGAGACGTCGTGTACTACCCGTCATTTTTCATAACTTTAAGGGCTATGACAGTCATATGCTCATAAAAGGAGGGTTGAGCCAGATGAAATCGTGGCAGTTCAATGTTATAGCACAAACGAGAGAAAAATTCATGGCAATGACAGCAAAAGTACCAGTAGATAAAACTAAAGAAAATAAGACAGTCTTCTTCGAAATAAAATTTTTAGATTCATTTCAATTCATGTCAGCGTCACTAGCTTCTCTCGTTCGAAATCTCAAGTTTCTTCCCCATAGTCAAACTTTGAAGAAACACTATCCAAACTTAACGGATGACATGATCACTCGCAAAGGAGTCTTTCCCTATGCGTATTTTAGCTCAATGTCTAAACTAAATGAAACAACCCTTCCTTCCATTGACAAATTCAAAAACGATTTGACGGGTGAAGATTGTCCAGTAGAGGACTATGAACATGCTCAAGAGGCATGGTTAAAATTTAATTGTAAAACGTTTGGAGATTATATGATCGCTTACTTAGAATTAGATGTCATTTTGCTGGCTGATGTCTTTCAGGAATTTCGACGAGTGGCATTAGAAGAAGACAAATTAGATCCTATCCACTTTGTCAGTCTACCAGCCATGTCCTTTAAATCAGCCTTTAAAATGACTGGCGAGACCATTCATCTCTTACAAGACCCCGAGATGTATAATATATTTGAGCGCGGAATACGCGGTGGTCTCACATTTGTAAATAAACATCATATAAAATCTAAAACAGTAGGTGATGATCATATCCACCTAAAGTACTATGACCAAAATAATTTATATGGCAGTTCACTGTCTAAACCACTACCTCATTCCGAGTTTAGTTGGTTAAAACAAGATGAGCTTGAGTTTTACTCCAACCCTTCAAACATACTGAAGATTCCAGATGAAGGTGATTGGGGATATTATTTTGAAGTGGATTTGATTTATCCAAATAGTATTAAAAATAAAACTGCCGATTTCCCACTCGCACCTGAATCTGGTGAAGTGACTGAAGATATGTTTTCACCATTCATGTCACAATTTCATAATAACTTAACAGAGTGTGGACAGCCAAGGTACAAACCATGCCGCAAACTTTTACTCACCCAATATGATAAGAAAAATTATCTCGTACACTTCTGCATACTAAAATTCTATTTAGAAATGGGCATGCTTCTAAAGCCAGTTCACCGCATTATCAAATTTAGACAGAAAGCCTTCCTCAAACCCTACATAGATAGTAACAGTCAAAAACGTGCACTAGCCCAAAATAATTTTGAAAAAGATTTTTATAAATATAAGAATAATAGTCTTTTCGGAAAGACCATGGAGGATGTTAGAAAACGCATAAACTACAAACTAGTCACTGATGATCAAAAATATCACAAATTGACCTCATCACCTCTTTTCATTGATAGAGACATTATCGATGAGGATCTTGTAGGTGTTAAAATGATAAAATCTGAAGTTGAGTTGTGCAAGCCCATCTATATTGGGCAAGCTGTACTAGATTACTCTAAGCTTGAAATGTACCAACTCTTTTATAAAATACTAAAACCATGTCCTCTCGTAAAAGAGGTTCGTTTGTTGGGTGGTGATACAGATAGTTTCTTCTTAGGTATTACCACTCAAAAAGATTTAAATTTTAATGAAGTAGCTAAGTCATTAGAAAAATATTTCGACACATCTAACTACAATTCCGCTCATCCACTCTTTTCCATACAGAATAAAGCCAAACTTGGTTGTTTTAAGGATGAAACAGCAGGAAAGGAAATAGATGAAATGATTCTCCTCCGCCCTAAAATGTATTCTATGAAATTAAAAGAATGTGCAGATAGTATTAAGCGTGCTAAAGGAATATCAAAATCAATTGTCCAAAAAATGAAACATCGGTCCTATAAGAAGGCCTATAAAAATAAAAATATAACGTTTGTCAATATGACAATCTTAAAATCACAAGTTCATACTGTGAAAACGTACACATTTAAGAAACGAGCGCTTTCTGCATGGGAGGATAAGAGGTGTTGGATAGGACATAACACATCTCTTCCACATGGACATCCTGATACAAACATACCTCCACCCAAAAGAATAAAACTCACGCTACCACATTCAGGAGATGTATTGACATAATCAACTTTAACTCAGTATTTTGATGTTGCTTTTTGTAGATATACATGGTTGTTTTATGTATCGCATGAGATCGTTTCTTCCTTGTGAATATATGCCTACAGTTAGCCCATTCCCCTATATCTGTGAAAAGACTTTTTCATACGTATATTTTTATTTCAATAAACATATCACAATGACTTCACTTTGTTTTCCGAAACACTAAAGTTACGAGGGATTTAGTATCTTTCACATGGATGCACTCTTGTAAACCATTGGTAATTTTGATAGCAATAGAGGGTATAGTTTGTTTGACGACGGGGTGATAGAAAATAGATTCAAACATCTCGACTATTCCATACGAAGCGTCTTTATCATGAATGAAATCACGTAAAATGTATTCTTTTTTCTCACCAACAGAAATAGGTAGAATCAAATCACTTTGGAGCGATCATATCTTTTTCAAATGACTGTGGAACATTGATTTCCATGATGAAGATTTAAACAGTTAGATTCGATGACGAACAAGATTTACTAGTTTGCAAGTTAAACTAAGCGTTCTATTATTTGTAAATGAAAGATATAGTTTCAACAGTTTACAGATTAAAAATAAAGTTTCAATAGTGTATGTGTTAGAAATAAAGTTTAAGCTGTTTGTATGTTAGAAATAAAATAAAGTTTCAAGAGTTTACAACTTAAAAATAAAGTTTCAACAGTGTGTACGTTAGAAATAAAGTTTTATCTGTTTGTAAAATGAGATTGTAGGATTTACTAGTTTGCAAGTTAGACTAAGCGTTCTACTATTTGTAAATGAAAGATATATTTCAACAGTTTACAGATTACAAAATAAAGTTTCAATAGTGTTTATGTTAAAAATAAAGTTTAAGCTGTTTGTGTGTTAGAAATAGAATGAAGTTTCAACAGTTTGTCGATTAAAAATAAAGTTTCAATAGTGTGTACGTTAGAAATAAAGTTTTATCTGTTTGTAAAATGAGATTGTAGGATTTACTAGTTTACAAGTTCGACTAAGCGTTCTACTATTTGTAAACGAAAGATATAGTTTCAACAGTTTACAGATTAAAAATAAAGTTTCAACAGTGTGTACGTTAGAAATAAAGTTTTAGGCGTTTGTGCGTTAGAAATAAAATAAAGTTTCAACCGTTTACAAGTTAAAAATGAAGTTTCAATAGTGTGTATGTGAAGAATAAAGTTCTATCTGTTTATATGTTAGAAATAAAAATGAAGGTTCACCAGTTTACAAGTTAAGAATAAAGTTTTATCTGCTTGTATGTCAGAAATGAAATAAAGTTTCACCAGTTTAAAAGTTAAAAATAAAGTTTCAATAATGCGTACGTTAGAAACAAAGTTTCAACCGTTTACAAGTTAAGAATAAAGTTTCAATAGTGTGTATGTCAAGAATAAAGTTCTATCTGTTTATATGTTAGAAATAAAAATGAAGGTTCACCAGTTTACAAGTTAAGAATAAATTTTATCTGCTTGTATGTTAGAAATGAAATAAAGTTTCACCAGTTTACAAGTTAAAAATAAAGTTTCAATAGTGTGTACGTTAGAAATAAAGTTTCAATAGTGTGTATGTTAAGAATAAAGTTTTATCTGTTTGTATGTTAGAAATAAAGTTTCAACCGTTTACAAGTTAAAAATAAAGTTTCAATAGTGTGTATGTTAAGAAGAAAGTTCTATCTGTTTGTATGTTAGAAATAAAATGAAGTTTCATCAGTTTACAAGTTAGGAATAAAGTTTTATCTGTTTGTATGTTAGAAATAAAGCAAAGTTTCAACCGTTAACAAGTTAAAAACAAAGTTTCAATATTTTGCAAGTTAAAACTAATGTTTCAATAGTGCGTATGTTAAGAATAAAGTTTTATCTGTTTGTATGTTAGAAATAGAATGAAGCTTCACCAGTTTACAAGTTAAGAATAAAGTTTTATCAGCTTGTATGTTAGAAATAAAATGAAGTTTCAACAGTTTACAAATTAAAAATAAAGTTTCAATAGTGTGTACGTTAGAAATAAAGTTTCAACCGTTTACAAGTTAAAAATAAAGTTTCAACAGTGTCTACGTTAGAAATAAAGTTTTATCTGTTTGTAAAGTACGATCGTAGGATTTACTAGTTTGCAAGTTAGACTCAGCATTCTACTAGTTGTAAATGAAAAATATCGTTTCAACAGTTTACAGATTAAAATAAAGTTTCAATAGTGTGTATGATGGAAATAAAGTTTAAGCGCTTTGTGCGTTAGAAATAAAGTTTCAGCCGTTTACAAGTTAAAATTAAAGTTTCAACAGTGTGTACGTTAGAAATAAAGTTTTAGCTGTTTATATGTTAGAAACAAAATAAAGTTTCAACAGTTTACAAGTTGAAAATATAGTTTCAACAGTGTGTACGTTAGAAATAAATGAAAGTAAGAACTTCATCGTATAAGTATTCAAAGCATGTTTTGTAAATCAAATGTGTGTAGTCCTGACATGATAGAATCCAGCTTAACAAACGCGTTTGTCAAGTTCATTTGATTCTATCATGTCAGGACTACACACATTTGATTTACAAAACATGCTTTGAATACTTATACGATGAAGTTCTTACTTTCATTTATTTCTAACGTACACACTGTTGAAACTATATTTTCAACTTGTAAACTGTTGAAACTTTATTTTGTTTCTAACATATAAACAGCTAAAACTTTATTTCTAACGTACACACTGTTGAAACTTTATTTTTAACTTGTAAACGGCTGAAACTTTATTTCTAACGCACAAAGCGCTTAAACTTTATTTCCATCATACACACTATTGAAACTTTATTTTAATCTGTAAACTGTTGAAACGATATTTTTCATTTACAACTAGTAGAATGCTGAGTCTAACTTGCAAACTAGTAAATCCTACGATCGTACTTTACAAACAGATAAAACTTTATTTCTAACGTAGACACTGTTGAAACTTTATTTTTAACTTGTAAACGGTTGAAACTTTATTTCTAACGTACACACTATTGAAACTTTATTTTTAATTTGTAAACTGTTGAAACTTCATTTTATTTCTAACATACAAGCTGATAAAACTTTATTCTTAACTTGTAAACTGGTGAAGCTTCATTCTATTTCTAACATACAAACAGATAAAACTTTATTCTTAACATACGCACTATTGAAACATTAGTTTTAACTTGCAAACTATTGAAACTTTGTTTTTAACTTGTTAACGGTTGAAACTTTGCTTTATTTCTAACATACAAACAGATAAAACTTTATTCCTAACTTGTAAACTGATGAAACTTCATTTTATTTCTAACATACAAACAGATAGAACTTTATTCTTAACATACACACTATTTAACCTTTATTTTTAACTTGTAAACGGTTGAAACTTTATTTCTAACATACAAACAGATAAAACTTTATTCTTAACATACACACTATTGAAACTTTATTTCTAACGTACACACTATTGAAACTTTATTTTTAACTTGTAAACTGGTGAAACTTTATTTCATTTCTAACATACAAGCAGATAAAATTTATTCTTAACTTGTAAACTGGTGAACCTTCATTTTTATTTCTAACATATAAACAGATAGAACTTTATTCTTAACATACACACTATTGAAACTTTATTCTTAACTTGTAAACGGTTGAAACTTTGTTTCTAACGTACGCATTATTGAAACTTTATTTTTAACTTTTAAACTGGTGAAACTTTATTTCATTTCTGACATACAAGCAGATAAAACTTTATTCCTAACTTGTAAACTGATGAAACTTCATTTTATTTCTAACATACAAACAGATAGAACTTTATTCTTAACATACACACTATTGAAACTTTATTTTTAACTTGTAAACGGTTGAAACTTTATTTCTAACATACAAACAGATAAAACTTTATTCTTAACATACACACTATTGAAACTTTATTTCTAACATACACACTATTGAAACTTTATTCTTAACATACACACTATTGAAACTTTATTTCTAACGTACACACTATTGAAACTTTATTTTTAACTTGTAAACTGGTGAAACTTTATTTCATTTCTAACATACAAGCAGATAAAATTTATTCTTAACTTGTAAACTGGTGAACCTTCATTTTATTTCTAACATATAAACAGATAGAACTTTATTCTTAACATACACACTATTGAAACTTTATTCTTAACTTGTAAACGGTTGAAACTTTGTTTCTAACGTACACATTATTGAAACTTTATTTTTAACTTTTAAACTGGTGAAACTTTATTTCATTTCTGACATACAAGCAGATAAAACTTTATTCTTAACTTGTAAACTGGTGAACCTTCATTTTTATTTCTAACATATAAACAGATAGAACTTTATTCTTAACATACACACTATTGAAACTTTATTCTTAACTTGTAAACGGTTGAAACTTTGTTTCTAACGTACACATTATTGAAACTTTATTTTTAACTTTTAAACTGGTGAAACTTTATTTCATTTCTGACATACAAGCAGATAAAACTTTATTCTTAACTTGTAAACTGGTGAACCTTCATTTTTATTTCTAACATATAAACAGATAGAACTTTATTCTTGACATACACACTATTGAAACTTCATTTTTAACTTGTAAACGGTTGAAACTTTATTTTATTTCTAACGCACAAACGCCTAAAACTTTATTTCTAACGTACACACTGTTGAAACTTTATTTTTAATCTGTAAACTGTTGAAACTATATCTTTCGTTTACAAATAGTAGAACGCTTAGTCGAACTTGTAAACTAGTAAATCCTACAATCTCATTTTACAAACAGATAAAACTTTATTTCTAACGTACACACTATTGAAACTTTATTTTTAATCGACAAACTGTTGAAACTTTATTCTATTTCTAACACACAAACAGCTTAAACTTTATTTTTAACATAAACACTATTGAAACTTTATTTTGTAATCTGTAAACTGTTGAAATATATCTTTCATTTACAAATAGTAGAACGCTTAGTCTAACTTGCAAACTAGTAAATCCTACAATCTCATTTTACAAACAGATAAAACTTTATTTCTAACGTACACACTATTGAAACTTTATTTTTAATCGACAAACTGTTGAAACTTTATTCTATTTCTAACACACAAACAGCTTAAATTTTATTTCTAACACATACACTATTGAAACTTTATTTTTAATCTGTAAACTGTTGAAACTATATCTTTCATTTACAAATAATAGAACGCTTAGTTTAACTTGCAAACTAGTAAATCTTGTTCGTCATCGAATCTAACTGTTTAAATCTTCATCATGGAAATCAATGTTCCACAGTCATTTGAAAAAGATATGATCGCTCCAAAGTGATTTGATTCTACCTATTTCTGTTGGTGAGAAAAAAGAATACATTTTACGTGATTTCATTCATGATAAAGACGCTTCGTATGGAATAGTCGAGATGTTTGAATCTATTTTCTATCACCCCGTCGTCAAACAAACTATACCCTCTATTGCTATCAAAATTACCAATGGTTTACAAGAGTGCATCCATGTGAAAGATACTAAATCCCTCGTAACTTTAGTGTTTCGGAAAACAAAGTGAAGTCATTGTGATATGTTTATTGAAATAAAAATATACGTATGAAAAAGTCTTTTCACAGATATAGGGGGAATGGGCTAACTGTAGGCATATATTCACAAGGAAGAAACGATCTCATGCGATACATAAAACAACCATGTATATCTACAAAAAGCAACATCAAAATACTGAGTTAAAGTTGATTATGTCAATACATCTCCTGAATGTGGTAGCGTGAGTTTTATTCTTTTGGGTGGAGGTATGTTTGTATCAGGATGTCCATGTGGAAGAGATGTGTTATGTCCTATCCAACACCTCTTATCCTCCCATGCAGAAAGCGCTCGTTTCTTAAATGTGTACGTTTTCACAGTATGAACTTGTGATTTTAAGATTGTCATATTGACAAACGTTATATTTTTATTTTTATAGGCCTTCTTATAGGACCGATGTTTCATTTTTTGGACAATTGATTTTGATATTCCTTTAGCACGCTTAATACTATCTGCACATTCTTTTAATTTCATAGAATACATTTTAGGGCGGAGGAGAATCATTTCATCTATTTCCTTTCCTGCTGTTTCATCCTTAAAACAACCAAGTTTGGCTTTATTCTGTATGGAAAAGAGTGGATGAGCGGAATTGTAGTTAGATGTGTCGAAATATTTTTCTAATGACTTAGCTACTTCATTAAAATTTAAATCTTTTTGAGTGGTAATACCTAAGAAGAAACTATCTGTATCACCACCCAACAAACGAACCTCTTTTACGAGAGGACATGGTTTTAGTATTTTATAAAAGAGTTGGTACATTTCAAGCTTAGAGTAATCTAGTACAGCTTGCCCAATATAGATGGGCTTGCACAACTCAACTTCAGATTTTATCATTTTAACACCTACAAGATCCTCATCGATAATGTCTCTATCAATGAAAAGAGGTGATGAGGTCAATTTGTGATATTTTTGATCATCAGTGACTAGTTTGTAGTTTATGCGTTTTCTAACATCCTCCATGGTCTTTCCGAAAAGACTATTATTCTTATATTTATAAAAATCTTTTTCAAAATTATTTTGGGCTAGTGCACGTTTTTGACTGTTACTATCTATGTAGGGTTTGAGGAAGGCTTTCTGTCTAAATTTGATAATGCGGTGAACTGGCTTTAGAAGCATGCCCATTTCTAAATAGAATTTTAGTATGCAGAAGTGTACGAGATAATTTTTCTTATCATATTGGGTGAGTAAAAGTTTGCGGCATGGTTTGTACCTTGGCTGTCCACACTCTGTTAAGTTATTATGAAATTGTGACATGAATGGTGAAAACATATCTTCAGTCACTTCACCAGATTCAGGTGCGAGTGGGAAATCGGCAGTTTTATTTTTAATACTATTTGGATAAATCAAATCCACTTCAAAATAATATCCCCAATCACCTTCATCTGGAATCTTCAGTATGTTTGAAGGGTTGGAGTAAAACTCAAGCTCATCTTGTTTTAACCAACTAAACTCGGAATGAGGTAGTGGTTTAGACAGTGAACTGCCATATAAATTATTTTGGTCATAGTACTTTAGGTGGATATGATCATCACCTACTGTTTTAGATTTTATATGATGTTTATTTACAAATGTGAGACCACCGCGTATTCCGCGCTCAAATATATTATACATCTCGGGGTCTTGTAAGAGATGAATGGTCTCGCCAGTCATTTTAAAGGCTGATTTAAAGGACATGGCTGGTAGACTGACAAAGTGGATAGGATCTAATTTGTCTTCTTCTAATGCCACTCGTCGAAATTCCTGAAAGACATCAGCCAGCAAAATGACATCTAATTCTAAGTAAGCGATCATATAATCTCCAAACGTTTTACAATTAAATTTTAACCATGCCTCTTGAGCATGTTCATAGTCCTCTACTGGACAATCTTCACCCGTCAAATCGTTTTTGAATTTGTCAATGGAAGGAAGGGTTGTTTCATTTAGTTTAGACATTGAGCTAAAATACGCATAGGGAAAGACTCCTTTGCGAGTGATCATGTCATCCGTTAAGTTTGGATAGTGTTTCTTCAAAGTTTGACTATGGGGAAGAAACTTGAGATTTCGAACGAGAGAAGCTAGTGACGCTGACATGAATTGAAATGAATCTAAAAATTTTATTTCGAAGAAGACTGTCTTATTTTCTTTAGTTTTATCTACTGGTACTTTTGCTGTCATTGCCATGAATTTTTCTCTCGTTTGTGCTATAACATTGAACTGCCACGATTTCATCTGGCTCAACCCTCCTTTTATGAGCATATGACTGTCATAGCCCTTAAAGTTATGAAAAATGACGGGTAGTACACGACGTCTCAACCTAAGTGAAAAGTTACATTTGGAGCAGAGTGCGTTTCTAAATTTATCAGTGATGTGATCATGATCACGCACTTTCTTAATTTTATCATCATCAAACGTTTTATGACATTTAGGGCACGATGTGCAACTTTCAAATTTCTGTTTGTCTTCATCTGACATATGTAGTGACTTACGCTGCAATTGGGAATCATATGATTGTTGAAATTTTACAGCCTGTTCGAGGAATTGTAGGAATTGGTAAATACAATCCTCACCTTGCCAAGTATGCGTTTTGTTTTGTCTATTCCTAAAGTGGTCATGCCATACTTCATAGCAGGATATGGCTGCTGGCTTGTGGATGATATCATCAATGTAGCATTCTATGTCTGCGTAAATGATACGCAGGGGACTTAATTCGTCACCATTATCCCTATGTGAAAATATTTTATCTTTGGGCATGCGTTCCATTTGTAATTTACCTCGCTTGCACCATTCATAGTGAGTTTCAAATTTATCTTTACTCCAAAAGGAGCGGATGCAGCGGTCGCATACAAAATGTTCACCTCTTTTAGAGTGCCCCAAGTGAGTGTACAAGCGAGAGATTTTGGGAATACCACAGTAGTGCCATTCCTCGCTATCATCTTGTTTTACTAATAAGAGGTTGACTACACGTTCATAACAAGTTGAACGTGAATTATAGCGGGCACCCTTCAACCCCTTCTCCCACACGTGAACGACAATTTTAATCTGATTATGTTTTTCGAACGTTTCTACATCTTTGATTTTCATGTTGTTACTATCACAACCTTCAAAGTCTAGTTCATCCTCCCACTGTCTATAGCTATAGGTGCGATCTCGATGCGCGTTGATATCATTATAGTGAAGGATGGATAGGACTGCATATTTGAAACACTGTGATTTACAATCAACATTGATGACAGCTTTCTTATTATACAACGTTTTTGGTAGTTTAAATGTGTCTCGAGCTGCATGACTTTCTAATAGGGAAATTTTGAATATGGCTGAGTCCACACCATCAAAAATGAGAGCGCTGTCGCGTTCATTGAATTTATCTACATTTGATTTTAAACATTGAATGTGAAAATTTAGCCAAGACTCGCAGTCTACAACTTCGGTTGCGGAAGAGGAAGGAACATGAAACTGTATTCTCTCCGTCACTTGACCCGTTTGAAAATCTATTTTAATATATTTTAGTTGAAGGTAGATGAGCGCCTTCATTCTAAAATTGTCTAAATTGTTGAAGAGCGCTTCGATAATGTTAGAATTTTGAAGGAGCCACTCAGGAAAATCTACTATTTGAGTATTGGACTCCATGCAGTAGTCGCGTACTAAATTATTATGTGAAACATTAATGAGGGAGATGGTAGAGGTACCGTTGGTGTAGTGATCATTTGCATGCGTGTGTTGAAGTCTGTGCGAAGATCGCTGAAAGTGACTATCAAAAGAAAGAGGGCACAAATCGCAAGGAAAGGAGATGTCATCGTCAGAATCAACTTCACCTCCGGAGATTGATGCCGCTTTGCGTTGACACACACGTTGTTTGATGTGTTGAAGGAGACTGTGCTTCCTTGTAAACATATGTCCGCAGTCGGCACATTCCCACTCGTTGCCTTGTCGCGAGAGTCCTGAGCTGGAACTCACATCACCTGAAAGAGAAATCATTCTATCATCTCTGTTCAAGTCTCAGTGTATTGTTACAACCTACCTTGACTCAACGACTCTAAACTTTCCTCGAGAAAGGAGGGCGTTGGTGATGAAGTTGATGCCTGAAATTGAGGAAGATGCTATTAGCCACACGTTTGAGGGAGAGGAGTGAAGAAATTTTCAACTTACCATTTCAACGAAATCAAGTTTAAGGTTGATACTTCAACAAGATAGAGACTTCACTCAAATAATACGTCTCAAATTTGGAATTCACGAGAGAGCAGTTCACTTGTACGCCTCAAATATAGAATTCGCTAGAGAACACTTCACTTATACGTCTCAAAGACAGAGTGAAATGACACGAATGTCACTTTGCATATATACTTTCATATTCATCATTCATTGGCTGTTCATTCTGATTGGTTGCTTGTTTATACTTAAGAATTAGAAAACATTTCAAAGTCATTATTCACAGTCAACATGACAAGCCCTCCAAAAACACCGAATACAAAATTCTCTTCTCCATGCTCATCGCCAAAGGCGCTCGTTGCACCAAACGCTCCAACGAAGGGGAAGGTGGAGAAGGTGTACCGACTCGACAACATTAGAAAGCTGTCATTACCAGCGGATGACGAAGAGGAGAGTGTATGTGAGAAGGAGTGTCCCGACCTAACAGGCGTGAGGTGGAAGTATCTCCAGTACGATACTGACGATGTGATGGAGATCACCAGCACCAAATTCCTCCATCAATTATGGGAATGGTACACCCCTAACTCCCAGCCACGAACTATGGCGGAGTGGGAGTACATCGACAAAGTGAGGCTCGCGGTAGAAGAACGATTGAAGCAAGTGAACTGTTTTTGTGATCTGTGTGAAGCCAACTCTGGGACGATATTGACGATGAAGACCTTTTGAAATACATGCCATAATAAATTTTTATTTCGTATTATCTTTGCTTTCATACTGACTTACTTGAATGGGGCTTCAGTGGATGATTTAACCATGTATACTTTTTCATTTGGAAATAGTAGCACGCTTAGTTTAACTTGTAAATCTTATAACATTTCATATGGGTGATGATGGTAGTGAAATAGTGTTAAATAAAATTAAGATAGCTTACACTTCTGATACAGGGATAGCAATCGACTGCGATCCATGTGTAAAGAGATTGTTAGACTACGGAAGAGAGAAGTGTGTTATGTTGCGTGTGGCGCGTGAGTGTCCTCCCATTTCATTCCATTCATCAATTCATCTCATTGATAGAGACAGGTAGAACTCATGGTTCTCATAACGTATGCAATGGATAGTTTATAAGGCAACCTTCGACAGCTGGCTAAATGTCGCCCTGGCGCGAATGCATACTACGTTGAGACAGAGGCAATCACTTGCAAACATGACGCAGAGAGGTTTATCAAGATTGACCATTGCCGAATGTCCCTTGCGGTATACATAGCTACGGGTTTCACCGCCGCCCTTTACAGGAACGCCCGTCGAAAGGAAGTATTACACCGAACTTCATTTGCAACGTTCAAGTTGACTGATAGCAGATTCAACTTAATGATAGTATTCGCCAGACATGAAAACCTGTAGAGTTGGTAAGAGGTTGACAGACTTTGAGCAGCTTGATAGCAAGCCGTAGAGAGCTTGATTCACCAGCGTTTTGCAATGGAGATGTTTAGAGGCCACCCATGACAAGATAGCTAAGACTCAACCGATTGGCGTTCAAAGTGCTACGTTGAGAACTGTGTCAAATGCCCAACATGAGACATGAGATGTCCCAGCGGTTACGGTCTAAACTATGACACACTCCCTTGCCACACTTATCACTACGGCATCGTCCGCCGTCCCGAAGGAACACCCTGTCAGTGGAATATTACAGCAAAACTCTCCGTGTCTTGCTCGCTTTCAGTGAAAAGCCGCTTATACCATGAGAAGACTGGCTGAGACATGAAAACCTGTAGAGTTGGTAAGAGGTTGACAGACTTTGAGCAGCTTGATAGCAAGCCGTAGAGAGCTTGATTCACCAGCGTTTTGCAATGGAGATGTTTAGAGGCCACCCATGACAAGATAGCTAAGACTCAACCGATTGGCGTTCAAAGTGCTACGTTGAGAACTGTGTCAAATGCCCAACATGAGACATGAGATGTCCCAGCGGTTACGGTCTAAACTATGACACACTCCCTTGCCACACTTATCACTACGGCATCGTCCGCCGTCCCGAAGGAACACCCTGTCAGTGGAATATTACAGCAAAACTCTCCGTGTCTTGCTCGCTTTCAGTGAAAAGCCGCTTATACCATGAGAAGACTGGCTGAGACATCACTAAAAATGCTTTCATTGACTTCAGCAGGGTCGAAAACCCTAGAAAACCTCCAAAAATAGTGAATTTAAAATTTTCAACTTTTTAGCACTACTTATGAAATTTTATAAGTAGTCTATCACTTAGGGCAGGTCAATAGCGACCGAACCTTTTTTGAATCAAGTCAAACGGACTTGTAGAAGCAAAGTTACAAGCCTTTAAAGTTTTGGAGTCTTTTATGGCCTGGAGACGAAGGGTATCTCCTGGCGAACCTCTAAGTCTGACGCCTTAGCTGATATCAGCAATGAAATTTTCTAATTGAAACAATTGTGCCTGTTTGTAATTTTATAAATAAAAAGCGCACAGAATGCTTTCGAAGTCATAATAAAGTTTATTGAAATTAGGAAGAAAAATGTAAACCTGACATGTTTCGACTGGTCTTGTCAAAGGTAACCCAGCATGTGAAATTACATTGAAAGATAGACATTTTTTCAATGTAATTTCACATGCTGGGTTACCTTTGACAAGACCAGTCGAAACATGTCAGGTTTACATTTTTCTTCCTAATTTCAATAAACTTTATTATGACTTCGAAAGCATTCTGTGCGCTTTTTATTTATAAAATTTTCTAAGTCGGTTTCTTACAGAAACTCGGGATTTGGAATGTCCGAAGCTATCATCGGAGCTCAGAGAGACGACCTACCTCTGACAATCGCTCTCGTCTTAATGACAAGTCTCTGTCGGTTTCCAGCTTATATAGTGTGTGGCGATCAGCTGATGACGTAATACCCATCATCCAAACACTAAAAATCCCGTCTATCTCCGGTTCTAGTGCTCCGATTCAGCTGGAAATACACCATTTCCATGTAGAATTTGACGCTGAATCCGAATCTGGCCTCCGTTTTTCCATCCGATGCTTCGTTTTGGCTCTACAGAAGGCAGCCATCGCAAAAATTCTTAACGGTCGTTTTTTCGAAAAATGTTGAAAATTTTTTCTCGCCGATTGCCTTGAAACTCACCATACAGATAGAGAATTTCACGCTGATTCCAAATCTGAACTCCGTTTTCCAATCCGATGCTTCGTTTTGAAGCTACAGCCCAAAACGTCCCAAATTCTAACTCTGTCGTTTTTCGCCAATGTCCCAAAATCTTAAATGGCGTCTCACATCTAAACGAAGACAGATATGAACAAGCCGTTTGTTTCAGTGAATTTGTCTCACTCTTAGCTTTCAAACGAGCTATGGCACGACAAAATCCGTCCACTGGAAGCCAAAATCGAAGCGAGCTGTCCAGATGGGGGGGGACGTCAGCGAAAATTTTTTCTCTCCGATTGCGTTCAAATTCACCATACCGATGCAGAATTTCACGCTGAATCCGAATCTGGCCTCCGTTTTCCCATCCGATGGTTCGTTTGGGCGCTACACACCAAAACGTCCCAAATTCTAACTCTGTCGTTTTTTCGAAAAATGTTGAAAATTTTTTCTCGCCGATTGCCTTGAAACTCACCATACAGATAGAGAATTTCACGCTGATTCCAAATCTGAACTCCGCTTTCCAATCCGATGCTTCGTTTTGAAGCTACAGCCCAAAACGTCCCAAATTCTAACTCTGTCGTTTTTCGCCAATGTCCCAAAATCTTAAATGGCGTCTCACATCTAAACGAAGACAGATATGAACAAGCCGATTCTTTCAGTGAATTTGTCTCACTCTTAGCTTTCAAACGAGCTATGGCACGACAAAATCCGTCCACTGGAAGCCAAAATCGAAGCGAGCATTCCAGAGGGGGGGGGTACGTCAGCGAAAATTTTTTCTCTCCGATTGACTTGAAACTCACCATACAGATAGAGAATTTCACGCTGATTCCAAATCCTGCCTCCGTTTTCTCATCCGACTACTCCTTCCACTCGAAACAGCCCATTTTACAACCCAACATTCAGCAGATTGTACGAAAAACATCACACACTATAGCCTCAAGACTAATCCTGGCGGTCGCCCAAGTCCACCACGACACTCTGTCGTTCCAGAGGGGGGGAGTCAGCGAACAGTTTGTGAACGTGGACCAACCTGGCCGGCACACCACGACAGACTACAACCTCTGTCGTTCCAGAGGGGGGGGGACGTCAGACTCAAAGCACCACGGCGGCCGGCCACGACACTCTGCCGTTCCAGAGGGGGGGACGTCAGCGACGGCGGCCATCTTGCGCGGTCCAGAAGTGGAGTTTTACTTACTACTATTCGCCTACGTCACACAGTAGATTGACAACAAAGGTCGGTCGTACCATGTTGAATATCCGAAAGAGAATGACAACTATTAAGTCAGTAAAAGAGACCAACACCACTGATTCCTGACCACACTCACCTGACCCAGGAATTGAAGTCCACAATGGGGACGAGCTTCGTTTCAATTCCTGGTTCAAGCGAGTGCGGTCGGGGAATCAGGGGTGTTGGTCACATTTATTTGCTTAAAATAGACGTCATTCTCTATGACCTGAGTTAATTCACCTGGGCATCGGTTTGCCCGTTGGTGTCGATGACGGCTTTACGACTTATCTTTCTCCATAGAATCCGATCATTTGCGCCCCTCATGGAGTTCATCAAGCTCATCTTCGTCAATGGTCCACACTCTTAGTGGTCTTCCGCGGTTGTTGCCTCCTTCGACTATGTCGAGCATGGCTGTTTTAACCATTTGGTTATCAGACATTCGACAGATATTGCGAACAACCCCACCTTCCTCGTGATTGTGCCGCTTTTCCAGCAGCATTTGCCTGATGAATGTTTGCTTTTGTTGCAAAGCTATCTCAGTTAGAAGTTAGCAAAGGTTGAAGCATCAAATGAGTTATCGCGACCAGTATGATGAGTAGAGGCCGTTCTTGCTTCGTCCTTGTTTTGCGCCTTTTTCGGTGATTTGATTTCAAAGACTGTTAGATCATCCACCGCAAAATGTGCTGATTATTTAAATATCATCCTTCCATTACAGTCAAGCAATGAAGAGAAAATCAAGAATAAAATAGAGGAAGAATCTGGTTTCATCGGCGAGTGGTGCTTTGGCAACAAGTTGACACTCAACATTGACAAGTCAAAGATGATGCTTCTTACACCGTCCGATATGTATGCATCCTTTTCGGGGTCCCCTCCATTGCCTCAGTTTGGTAAATTAAAGATTCTTGCCGTTGTCGTTGATGAAGACTTGAGTTGGGGCCCTCATGTCGAGTGAATCTGCTCAAAAGCTAATCAGCGTTTCCAAGTGATTAGGAAAATGAAGTGACTCACTTCAGAAAAGGAGCTTCATCAGATTTAAACGTCCCTTATGCGCTTCATCATTGAGTATGCGAGTCCGGTAATGGTTGGTCTAAGCAATCTTCAAGCTAGAAGGCTTCGAAAAATTGATAATAGAGCACATAAAATGATTTTCAACATAAAGAAATGTTATTGTGCTAAGTTTGAAATAGAAAACCGCCGCCGACGTCATAGCAAGAAGCTATTCCATCAAATTCAAATGGACAGAACCCACATTTTGCACCCCAGTATTCCGACGCGACATTGACCTCAGTTGACCTCTATTCTGCTAGCTATACTTATCCGCCATCGTGTTAGCTTCTCCGCCTCGTCCTCAGAACCCACCTTGTATTATTGATTACGAACCTCAGCTTCTTGCTATTTTATACGTATTTTACCATGGATTTACCTCATTCATTTCCATTAAGTGCTTTCTCGCAATTCCCCTATCTCAAATCAGACAGAACAGTTGCCGCGTCATCACACATCGTTGAAACTGCTTCTCAATCCCTCTCTCGTCCTGTGTGGATGTTGACCTTTATCTCATCACGCAACGTTCTGATCGACTCGCTTAGCAGTGTGGCAATGTGTTTCTCCTACATCCATGCAGCGATTTCTTGCGAACATTCGCATGTAACGCGTTTCCTTGTTTTGCAATTACACTCACCGAATTACATTTGTATTTGGAGTCAAGAAAAAAGATCATCATTATGATTATTATAACATTATCATTATGATTATTATTAGTGCAGTCAATGTCTCAAAAGTTTAAATCCACATTTAGTTGCAGGGATGAGGAACATTCAGACGGTTTTGGGATGGCCACTATCCTCAATCACCAAGAAAAAGATTCACTGAAATTCCGTGACAGAATCATGCACTTTTCCACCGTCTTAACATCGTTTCATCATTATTGGCAGTGACGCAATCCCAAATCGTATAAATTATGCAAGACTTAATTCATCAGAAAGAGGTCAGTTTTGTGACTTCAATAGCACGGTGACAAGAAACTTACTTCCGTCCCTCAAACGTCACCATCTGAACTGGATAGGCTTCCTGAGGAGGATGATCAGGATCAAGGATGCGTCGAAGATGAGAGATAGACGCTTCTAACTGTTCACTTAACACAGAGATCCGTTCTTGGCCAATCTCTTGCAGATCAGGTGTCTCAGCATCCATCTGAATTCCTGAAATTCAATAATGAATTATGTATGCACTTCTATTAGAACACGTCCACATTGCCGATGAGATAAACGATACAATAAAATACAAGATATCTAGAGAGAATGACAACTGTTAAGTCAATAATATACACCAACACCCTTGATTCCCTGACCGCACTCACCTGACCCAGGAATCGAACCGAAGTCCGCGGTGGAGATGAGCTCGCACCTTCTTCACTAGGCCACGCTGACAGTACAAGAGGAATGTGAAAGGTAGAAGTCATCTCCAAGTGATATCGACAGCTTATTATCCTATTATTATTGACAGAATGCTATCAACATTCACATTGCAGCGGAAGCATCAAAAACAGAGAGGGGATACATTGCAGCGGAAGCATCAAAAACAGAGAGGGGATTTAGAGAAATGCAGGAACCAGGAATGCCAGTAGCATTCTGTCAATAATAAGAGGACAATAAGCTGTCGATATCACTTGGAGATGACTTCTGCCTTCACTCGCATTCCTTTTGTACTGTCAGCGTGGCCTAGTGAAGAAGGTGCGAGCTCATCTCCACCGCGGACTTCGGTTCGATTCCTGGGTCAGGCGAGTGCGGTCGGGGAATCAAGGGTGTTGGTGTCTTTTATTGACTTAATCGCTGTCATTCTCTTTAGATATTCAATATACAGTGGCAGACATTTGTTGTCAATAAAATTCAAGAATGTAACAAAATTCAGGTTAGCGAAATAGTAATGGAAAGAAGAATGACCCACACTAGACTTATACATCACGTCTCGAATGAAGAACTGTGGAATAGGTTAAAGGTCAAAGACATAGTTACTAGAAGTGATCCACGTATCAGAGCAACGTTGGTCTGGACGCGTCAAGCAGAGAAATGAGAAACAGATGGAAAATACGCTTAACTGATTGGAGACCCTGGACGCATGCAAGACCAAGAGGATGCCTCTGGTTAGAGGGTGCGATCCTAAGGTGAAGCTCAATGGAAGAGGTCTTCGAGACGCTGAGAAGATTGGAGGAGAAGTGACCTGAGCTGTTGGACAACCAAATAGCTGAGAATCGGTCATCTATTAATCAAATAAGTAATCGAATACATGTACAGTACATGTAGACTGTCAATTTCACTATCAATTCTCACCGCAAATGCTCGTGCAGACACCAGAGATAAATTACATTGCAAATAATGTAGAAGTAAGCCAAAGCTGTTGAGAATGAATTAGCAACTTATTTCGCGATATTTCGCCAACTTGTTTTCTCAAGAAACGCAAATGAAATAGAAGGCTATAGATTATTTAAGCGTTTAACAGAAGAAGAGATGACCTGCATAATTCTGTGTACACACCCCTACAACATATGGAATCATGGTAGAATAATACACGCATGGGTAATAATTAGTTGGATTGACAACAGTACAAATCACTTGAAATTACTTCTTCTATATTTCATGGCAATATAATGAGTTAGTTTTGATTGCAACACCTAAATTTGAAAGAATATACATTCCGTCAATACACGGTATTAATACTGCATCTGTAATTTCAAGTCAAGCATCAGAGAATTCCTAATAAATGATATTTCACTTATCATGCAAAAGATGAAAATAAAAGCCACTGGAGAGATTCGAACTCTCGACCGCTGGTTTACAAGACCAGTGCTCTAACCCCGAGCTACAGCGGCTTGTAATGTTGCTTGCTCTAATAACTTTTTCAATTTTTTTAATATTTTCAAGAGGTTTGACTGAATGCTTAACAAATTTAATCTTCACTGACATTCTTCGAATCAGTGAACAATTAGTAACAGCTTGTCAACACTACATGTAATTGTACACTAAGTTTTCAGTTGCATGACTCATGACATAAGTGCATTAATAGCGATCGAACATATCAAAATCAGTGGCGTCTTCTCCGTACCTGCGAGGCCCTCGGCGCATCCTCAAAAATTATTTTCCAACAATTATAAAAATAAAATGTGTCATCATTCATTTAAATTCGATAGCTTCTCGTGAGCTTTCCGTCTCAAAATCAGACGCTCAACCTCAACAGTCAACAGCACAGAATTAATTCTGTGGTCAACAGTTTTGCAGCACGTGCTCGAATCACAGCTGTTTTCTTCGAACTATTAGACACACAAGCTAGTCGTGTGTCCAGACGGAGCACTGATGTTCAGACAGCGAAAGAGAGTTGTGTGCGTGTGAGGCAGTAAGCGCACGCGTCCGCGCCAGTATTGGCTTTCCCGATAGACGTAATGCTTTGCCTTCTCCAATTTTTGCAATGAAATTCTGCGCAATTATTGATCTAGGCGCGGTACCTAAATATAGTAAGGGAAGCGCAACCCAATTGTTCCTAGCTTCGCTTAATGTGAGAGAAGCCACTACGTCAACAGTAGCAGATGGATGACGTTCAGGCAAGACTGCGATCAGATGATGAGCGTTCTCCAATGAATGCAGAGTAATGCATCTGACTCAAACACCCAGATTCGGCAGAATTCCGTAATTATTTTTACGTGATTGATGTGACGCTATGTTTAGCACTGCAGATGAGATCATAACCACGCCTTTCGTCCGAAGGGAATAAACTGAAAAGATGACAGTCGTCAAGCAAGGTAGGTCAACACCTGGTATTAAAATTGAAAGTACTCACAGAGAAAGAAATAAGAAATGCACAAGACATTTTAATGCATCAAAATTTCAAACATGTGAGTGACTGACCGGCCGGGAAAAACACAAGAAACTGTTGGCCTTGCCTCATTTTTTCTCGAGAAAATGTAGTCTGGACAGAAAGGAGTAATCTCAGCTCCTTGAATAAGGCGGTTAAGCGACATGAGCAATCACTTCTCATGTGTACATTCACTTGGCCTTAAAAAATGTTCAGGAAATTGTTATTAAAAATTCAGCTTTTGTGAAAATTAATGTTGTAACATAAAAAATGACTGGTATAGAAATAGTATTTCAATGCCGAGTGAAGGCCTATGGTCTGGGAGCACGCGACGCCACTGATCAAAATCAAAGAGATTGCATATTTGGCATTGAACACATTCAGATAAATGAAAAGATAACAATTCTGTCCGCAATTATCCCATTATGCATCATTACTTGCTCGGCCAGTGATACTTCGATTATATCTATTCCTTCTACACGCCGGTTAAGTGGTAAGCTTCAAAAGCCACGATGATACTTTTTGCGTCACCTTAATTTCTCAATCATACCTTGAGCCAGGTCATAAAATAACAGTAGGCTGCATCTAAGGTAACTCACGTTGATAACTGTGTTTGTCCTTCCAATCGTTAATTATCGAATATAATGGCAGGAGATGCATTTTTACGGTAGTTATTTTTGATATTGAAAATATATGTTGTTTCTCCCTCTAATTCAATGCCAACAAATTTGAAAACTCCTGTTTATATCAGCGGACGTTTCAGGTTCAGACCCTTTTTCAACGCAAATGACCGTCATTTTTTGCAACAAAGAGTCTGGGTCGAAACGTCCGCTGAAATAAAAAGGAGTTTTCTGATTTGTTGTCATTGAAGGAGAGACAACCTATATTTTCAATATCGAAAATAATTGCCATTGATTATCGTTCTGAATCGTGGATAGCACTAAAAAAGATTACAAAACAGCTAACAGATTTAGAACCGTAGGCGAACGCTGGCCGCATATTGGGAGACAAAACTCATCATTCTCAAAAGGATCATCGTTATTTCGAGCACGTGGGGAAGTCATTAATTTTCAGGTGAATTCTAAGCGTGTTTGTCTATAGACAAATTTGAAGGCAGATATATTAAATTTCCGATTTATATTCTTTGTGAATTCTATTACTGTTCGTTTGAATACGAGAAAAATAATCGAATCCTACGTGCACAGTTGGCAGTTTGAAAGGACTGCGTCCAGGAGCTATGAGAAGCAACTGTTTTTCTAACTGAAATTTGAACAGAAGCATTGGCTTCAGATGCCGTTAAGACGGTTAATGTTACTTAAATTTCATTTTAAGGTTTTCCCAAGGACAAACTTGAGACTCAACACCATTTTGACCGGGAACCCACATGACATACCTCGTCAGACCGTCAGCCCTCGAGCTGACCCGCCCTGTATCTAATTCTGAATTAGGATGGAATTCTAAAGATATGCAAGCAGCTCGGGTTGCAACGATTCGATTTCTTTAAGAATTGCATATAAAGTTTTCTATCATTTCAATATGTTTAACACTTCAAATCAACTTGAGGGCGATCCATGTGACAAATCTAGAATATTGTTTCCTAAACTCTATGGGCTACGGATTGGAAATCATCACCATGGCACTGTGAGTAAACATTCTAATGCCAGCACTATGTTTTATTAAGCCTCTCCATGATAATCATCGTTTTGCATTGGGACACTATCAGAAATTAAAGTCTACAACTGGCTTGGACGTTTTGTTTTTCATATCGCAATAATTCTAACAAAGCAACATTGTCCATTGTTCAATTTCCATCAGCGAAGAACAATGGGTTGCCAATCTCAACATCTTGCATTTTTCCTCGCAGCGATGCAATCTAATCTACTTTCAAAAACATTCTGTATTTATTCCAGCAACTAGAGGCAGTCAGGAGACTATATGCCTAAGGAACTGTGTGGGTTCTCGTCCTACGCTTCTATTATTATAATTCATAAACGACTTAATTTTAAGATCTATTTGTTAAATAACTTTTACTGAGTTTCCTATACAATCATTTTCTGCTAAATTTTTGAAAGCAAAAAAAACAATGGAAAACTGCTGCCACTAAAGAAAGAAACATTGTAGACTCTGTGGCCTGTACATTCAATTTGGTAATATTAATCAGTTCGACAAAATTCTCAAAACTAATCAATAGACGTCAGCGAACGAACGGCATCGAGGAAAGCAGCTATAATACACACTTGAAGGCGGGAAAATTGAAGTCTAGTCCCAAACAAGTGATCTCACACTTGAAGGTGGGAAAATTGAAGTCTGGTCCAAAAAGAAATGTCATAAGCAGCTCTAACTCACTAATAAAGCTCTCTGGATATCTCAAATCAATTCCGGTCATGGCTGCATATTAAGTGTGGAGTTGTGTTGATGTCGGGCAGTGTGAACTAAACCTGTTGATGTCTCTAGACATCGGACGAAACATATTCACTACATATCACTACATAGGAGAGATATTCAACGAGCTTCCACGGCAATGTATTAGATAATTCCTTAATTACTGCCACCTTGAATGATCAAATTAGCAAGGGATAAATTTAGGCGAAGCACGTTCAATATTTAAATAACAAATCGCACCATACAGTAAGAAAAACCACTGTGAAAAAAGAATTATAAATGCTAATAATATTCAAATAGTAGGTATCATGTTTAAACATTAGTAGAATAAGAGGGAAAAAATTTAATTACATAGAAATCCTGCCGCTCTGTCACACCATATGTGTTGGGCTGTGCAGCAATTGCGACAATTCCTCGCGTTATGACTAAATCTGAATCAACAGTTCTGGTCGCTCAGATGCCTATAGATGTCAGGATTGCGTCAGAATGAAATTTAATGCGCTCACTGAGAGGAAGATGAAGTAGATTTAGCGTGAAAGAACTTCATCCATCCAAAGGCCCCTGTGGCGTCCCCAACCGGTTAACTACTAGGAAGTTGCTTAGCAAAAAAATATCTGTATTCCCATAAAGTTTCACCATGCTCATGCAGCTGCTTCTCAGCACTGTGCTTGAGATCTGCACTGATACATCCTAGTGATACATGTGAAGTATTGAGGCGATTCCTGAATTAATCACTGAAAAAGAAGTTACTGCCAACGGCTTCAAAGCCGTTAATTTGTAATTCGCAAGCACGAAACACAGCAAAATTCCTGTGTAGCCAGAAATGACAAATTAATTTTTCAATGCTACATCCTCTCTCAACAACAAGAGTAGCACCACGATCAACAAATCTTTTTCCCATGTACAGATACCCCGGCAACTTTCAGCAGTAGCTCAGGGGTTAGAGCACTGGTCTAGTAAACCAGGGGTCGAGAGTTCGATTCTCTCCAGTGGCTTTTTTATCTACATCACCAGCGCATCAAGAAACTGTAAAACGCTATGACCACATTTTGCTCTCACCCACATACCTGATGATCAATTCAATTGATAGATATTTATTTTACTTCAACTTAAATCACAACTTACTTCTACAAATTTCCGTTGATAATTCGAAATTCACAACTCAACAATTATCACAATAACTAGTCTGTTGACAATTCGTGACTAAATAAAATTATAGCTACTAGCAATAACTCGGATACATAGCCAACGACACCTGCAAACAGCTCTCTCTACTTTCTCCTCAATCAACAACAGAAGCCCCTCACACTAAGATGATCGAACGAAAGCATTAAAACAGTCAATGTTTTTAGCAACTTACGAACCTTGGAGTTCACAGGAATACACGACATTACTCGTGTCATTACACCGCTGATAACAGCCATTAAGATGCACAATTAAAGTGAGCTTCATTTAGTGAGTTTCATTCAAGTGAGCTTCATCGATAACTTATTAAGTAATACCTTGATACACTACTGCCATCTTGAAGGAGGCAGTCTGTCAGAAGTCATAGACAAATGCTGCTTTTTGAGAGGAACAATGTACACAGAATCTCAAACTTTTCAATATCATCCTCCAAAAGATGGGACACACTTGAATTCCTATTTCATCCGATGTATACAGACATCAACAGGTCTAGTTCACACTACCCGACATCAATACAACTCCACACTTAATACGGAGCCATGATCCCAACGAATTTCAGATATACAATCAGCATTATTAGTTAGTTGGATCTGCTTGCGACTCACTTGCTTGTGACTACACTTCAATTCTCTCGCCTTTTAACATTTTATACCGAGCATCATCAAGTAGCCCTACGCTCACCGGTTCGGCCACTAAATCTCTGTTCAACAGCCGAAACGGCCCGGTGTCGGCATAGCGAATGCGAATGCGAGTTCTCATGCCACACTGACACAAGTAGCCTAGGCCTGCCAAATCGACCGGAAAGATTCCTCACACCGGACAAGACCAATTCAGCTACCAGCTACCAATCACACCTCTCTTCAGTGTCACCTAAAAAAAGGACTACCAATCTTCTTCATTCTTCACCTACTTCATCAAATGCGCTATTTCAATGATCAAATCATTTACAACATTCACTTCAAAATATACAAAAAGCCACTGGAGAGATTCGAACTCTCGACCCCTGGTTTGCAAGACCAGTGCTCTAACCCCTGAGCTACAGCGGCTTCTATTCAACACACTCATTAATCATTCTAATTGAATCATACAATGCTTCGTCAATAGCACTAAATATATATCACATTTATTTCTATCACAATAAGGACATTTCCGTTGGCAACAGATTGTCGTCTTCAAAACAAAGCATGTTGAGGATATTCGAAATCATTCACACCTTTCACCAATTGACAATTTTGACACTTCACAAGTGCGGAGATAGTCCATCATCTTTGGTGACTGATCATTCAAATTCGCTGTTAGTCCACTTATTTACCCAGCATTTCACACTTCATCAACCTCAGCTACATCTACATGTACTGTCCGACAAATGGAACATCAGTCATACGTATCAATCGAAAGACGACCATCTGCTACCAACGATTTAACAGATTAAAGCTGATATACATTCACTTGTATTGAGATCATTTCAGATCAGCAAATACAATTCATGACATTCACAAACCATTCATTTAGACGAACAGCAAGCAGAAGCCGCTGTAGCTCAGGGGTTAGAGCACTGGTCTAGTAAACCAGGGGTCGAGAGTTCGATTCTCTCCAGTGGCTTTTTTATCTACATCACCAGCGCATCAAGAAACTGTAAAACGCTATGACCACATTTTGCTCTCACCCACATACCTGATGATCAATTCAATTGATAGATATTTATTTTACTTCAACTTAAATCACAACTTACTTCTACAAATTTCCGTTGATAATTCGAAATTCACAACTCAACAATTATCACAATAACTAGTCTGTTGACAATTCGTGACTAAATAAAATTATAGCTACTAGCAATAACTCGGATAGATAGCCAACGACACCTGCAAACAGCTCTCTCTACTTTCTCCTCAATCAACAACAGAAGCCCATCACACTAAGATGATCGAACGAAAGCATTAAAACAGTCAATGTTTATAGCAACTTAAGAAACTTGGAGTTCACAAGAATACACGACATTACTCGTGTCATTACACCGCTGATAACAGCCATTAAGATGCACAATTAAAGTGAGCTTCATTTAGTGAGTTTCATTCAAGTGAGCTTCATCGATAACTTATTAAGTAATACCTTGATACACTACTGCCATCTTGAAGGAGGAAGTCTGTCAGAAGTCATAGACAAATGCTGCTTTTTGAGAGGAACAATGTACACAGAATCTCAAACTTTTCAATATCATCCTCCAAAAGATGGGACACACTTGAATTCCTATTTCATCCGATGTATACAGACATCAACAGGTCTAGCTCACACTACCCGACATCAATACAACTCCACACTTAATACGGAGCCATGATCCCAACGAATTTCAGATATACAATCAGCATTATTAGTTAGTTGGATCTGCTTGCGACTCACTTGCTTGTGACTACACTTCAATTCTCTCGCCTTTTAACATTTTATACCGAGCATCATCAAGTAGCCCTACGCTCACCGGTTCGGCCACTAAATCTCTGTTCAACAGCCGAAACGGCCCGGTGTCGGCATAGCGAATGCGAATGCGAGTTCTCATGCCACACTGACACAAGTAGCCTAGGCCTGCCAAATCGGCCGGAAAGATTCCTCACACCGGACAAGACCAATTCAGCTACCAGCTACCAATCACACCTCTCTTCAGTGTCACCTAAAAAAAGGACTACCAATCTTCTTCATTCTTCACCTACTTCATCAAATGCGCTATTTCAATGATCAAATCATTTACAACATTCACTTCAAAATATACAAAAAGCCACTGGAGAGATTCGAACTCTCGACCCCTGGTTTACAAGACCAGTGCTCTAACCCCTCAGCTACAGCGGCTTCTATTCAACACACTCATTAATCATTCTAATTGAATCATACAATGCTTCGTCAATAGCACTAAATGTATATCACATTTATTTCTATCACAATAAGGACATTTCCGTTGGCAACAGATTGTCGTCTTCAAAACAAAGCATGTTGAGGATATGCGAAATCATTCACACCTTTCACCAATTGACAATTTTGACACTTCACAAGTGCGGAGATAGTCCATCATCTTTGGTGACTGATCATTCATATTCGCTGTTAGTCCACTTATTTACCCAGCATTTCACACTTCATCAACCTCAGCTACATCTACATGTACTGTCCGACAAATGGAACATCAGTCATACGTATCAATCGAAAGACGACCATCTGCTACCAACGATTTAACAGATTAAAGCTGATATACATTCACTTGTATTGAGATCATTTCAGATCAGCAAATACAATTCATGACATTCACAAACCATTCATTTAGACGAACAGCAAGCAGAAGCCGCTGTAGCTCAGGGGTTAGAGCACTGGTCTAGTAAACCAGGGGTCGAGAGTTCGATTCTCTCCAGTGGCTTTTTTATCTACATCACCAGCGCATCAAGAAACTGTAAAACGCTATGACCACATTTTGCTCTCACCCACATACCTGATGATCAATTCAATTGATAGATATTTATTTTACTTCAACTTAAATCACAACTTACTTCTACAAATTTCCGTTGATAATTCGAAATTCACAACTCAACAATTATCACAATAACTAGTCTGTTGACAATTCGTGACTAAATAAAATTATAGCTACTAGCAATAACTCGGATAGATAGCCAACGACACCTGCAAAACAGCTCTCTCTACTTTCTCCTCAATCAACAACAGAAGCCCATCACACTAAGATGATCGAACGAAAGCATTAAAACAGTCAATGTTTATAGCAACTTAAGAAACTTGGAGTTCACAAGAATACACGACATTACTCGTGTCATTACACCGCTGATAACAGCCATTAAGATGCACAATTAAAGTGAGCTTCATTTAGTGAGTTTCATTCAAGTGAGCTTCATCGATAACTTATTAAGTAATACCTTGATACACTACTGCCATCTTGAAGGAGGCAGTCTGTCAGAAGTCATAGACAAATGCTGCTTTTTGAGAGGAACAATGTACACAGAATCTCAAACTTTTCAATATCATCCTCCAAAAGATGGGACACACTTGAATTCCTATTTCATCCGATGTATACAGACATCAACAGGTCTAGCTCACACTACCCGACATCAATACAACTCCACACTTAATACGGAGCCATGATCCCAACGAATTTCAGATATACAATCAGCATTATTAGTTAGTTGGATCTGCTTGCGACTCACTTGCTTGTGACTACACTTCAATTCTCTCGCCTTTTAACATTTTATACCGAGCATCATCAAGTAGCCCTACGCTCACCGGTTCGGCCACTAAATCTCTGTTCAACAGCCGAAACGGCCCGGTGTCGGCATAGCGAATGCGAATGCGAGTTCTCATGCCACACTGACACAAGTAGCCTAGGCCTGCCAAATCGGCCGGAAAGATTCCTCACACCGAACAAGACCAATTCAGCTACCAGCTACCAATCACACCTCTCTTCAGTGTCACCTAAAAAAAGGACTACCAATCTTCTTCATTCTTCACCTACTTCATCAAATGCGCTATTTCAATGATCAAATCATTTACAACATTCACTTCAAAATATACAAAAAGCCACTGGAGAGATTCGAACTCTCGACCCCTGGTTTACAAGACCAGTGCTCTAACCCCTGAGCTACAGCGGCTTCTATTCAACACACTCATTAATCATTCTAATTGAATCATACAATGCTTCGTCAATAGCACTAAATATATATCACATTTATTTCTATCACAATAAGGACATTTCCGTTGGCAACAGATTGTCGTCTTCAAAACAAAGCATGTTGAGGATATGCGAAATCATTCACACCTTTCACCAATTGACAATTTTGACACTTCACAAGTGCGGAGATAGTCCATCATCTTTGGTGACTGATCATTCATATTCGCTGTTAGTCCACTTATTTACCCAGCATTTCACACTTCATCAACCTCAGCTACATCTACATGTACTGTCCGACAAATGGAACATCAGTCATACGTATCAATCGAAAGACGACCATCTGCTACCAACGATTTAACAGATTAAAGCTGATATACATTCACTTGTATTGAGATCATTTCAGATCAGCAAATACAATTCATGACATTCACAAACCATTCATTTAGACGAACAGCAAGCAGAAGCCGCTGTAGCTCAGGGGTTAGAGCACTGGTCTAGTAAACCAGGGGTCGAGAGTTCGATTCTCTCCAGTGGCTTTTTTATCTACATCACCAGCGCATCAAGAAACTGTAAAACGCTATGACCACATTTTGCTCTCACCCACATACCTGATGATCAATTCAATTGATAGATATTTATTTTACTTCAACTTAAATCACAACTTACTTCTACAAATTTCCGTTGATAATTCGAAATTCACAACTCAACAATTATCACAATAACTAGTCTGTTGACAATTCGTGACTAAATAAAATTATAGCTACTAGCAATAACTCGGATAGATAGCCAACGACACCTGCAAACAGCTCTCTCTACTTTCTCCTCAATCAACAACAGAAGCCCATCACACTAAGATGATCGAACGAAAGCATTAAAACAGTCAATGTTTATAGCAACTTAAGAAACTTGGAGTTCACAAGAATACACGACATTACTCGTGTCATTACACCGCTGATAACAGCCATTAAGATGCACAATTAAAGTGAGCTTCATTTAGTGAGTTTCATTCAAGTGAGCTTCATCGATAACTTATTAAGTAATACCTTGATACACTACTGCCATCTTGAAGGAGGCAGTCTGTCAGAAGTCATAGACAAATGCTGCTTTTTGAGAGGAACAATGTACACAGAATCTCAAACTTTTCAATATCATCCTCCAAAAGATGGGACACACTTGAATTCCTATTTCATCCGATGTATACAGACATCAACAGGTCTAGCTCACACTACCCGACATCAATACAACTCCACACTTAATACGGAGCCATGATCCCAACGAATTTCAGATATACAATCAGCATTATTAGTTAGTTGGATCTGCTTGCGACTCACTTGCTTGTGACTACACTTCAATTCTCTCGCCTTTTAACATTTTATACCGAGCATCATCAAGTAGCCCTACGCTCACCGGTTCGGTCACTAAATCTCTGTTCAACAGCCGAAACGGCCCGGTGTCGGCATAGCGAATGCGAATGCGAGTTCTCATGCCACACTGACACAAGTAGCCTAGGCCTGCCAAATCGGCCGGAAAGATTCCTCACACCGAACAAGACCAATTCAGCTACCAGCTACCAATCACACCTCTCTTCAGTGTCACCTAAAAAAAGGACTACCAATCTTCTTCATTCTTCACCTACTTCATCAAATGCGCTATTTCAATGATCAAATCATTTACAACATTCACTTCAAAATATACAAAAAGCCACTGGAGAGATTCGAACTCTCGACCCCTGGTTTACAAGACCAGTGCTCTAACCCCTGAGCTACAGCGGCTTCTATTCAACACACTCATTAATCATTCTAATTGAATCATACAATGCTTCGTCAATAGCACTAAATATATATCACATTTATTTCTATCACAATAAGGACATTTCCGTTGGCAACAGATTGTCGTCTTCAAAACAAAGCATGTTGAGGATATGCGAAATCATTCACACCTTTCACCAATTGACAATTTTGACACTTCACAAGTGCGGAGATAGTCCATCATCTTCGGTGACTGATCATTCATATTCGCTGTTAGTCCACTTATTTACCCAGCATTTCACACTTCATCAACCTCAGCTACATCTACATGTACTGTCCGACAAATGGAACATCAGTCATACGTATCAATCGAAAGACGACCATCTGCTACCAACGATTTAACAGATTAAAGCTGATATACATTCACTTGTATTGAGATCATTTCAGATCAGCAAATACAATTCATGACATTCACAAACCATTCATTTAGACGAACAGCAAGCAGAAGCCGCTGTAGCTCAGGGGTTAGAGCACTGGTCTAGTAAACCAGGGGTCGAGAGTTCGATTCTCTCCAGTGGCTTTTTTATCTACATCACCAGCGCATCAAGAAGCTGTAAAACGCTATGACCACATTTTGCTCTCACCCACATACCTGATGATCAATTCAATTGATAGATATTTATTTTACTTCAACTTAAATCACAACTTACTTCTACAAATTTCCGTTGATAATTCGAAATTCACAACTCAACAATTATCACAATAACTAGTCTGTTGACAATTCGTGACTAAATAAAATTATAGCTACTAGCAATAACTCGGATAGATAGCCAACGACACCTGCAAACAGCTCTCTCTACTTTCTCCTCAATCAACAACAGAAGCCCATCACACTAAGATGATCGAACGAAAGCATTAAAACAGTCAATGTTTATAGCAACTTACGAAACTTGGAGTTCACAAGAATACACGACATTACTCGTGTCATTACACCGCTGATAACAGCCATTAAGATGCACAATTAAAGTGAGCTTCATTTAGTGAGTTTCATTCAAGTGAGCTTCATCGATAACTTATTAAGTAATACCTTGATACACTACTGCCATCTTGAAGGAGGCAGTCTGTCAGAAGTCATAGACAAATGCTGCTTTTTGAGAGGAACAATGTACACAGAATCTCAAACTTTTCAATATCATCCTCCAAAAGATGGGACACACCTGAATTCCTATTTCATCCGATGTATACAGACATCAACAGGTCTAGCTCACACTACCCGACATCAATACAACTCCACACTTAATACGGAGCCATGATCCCAACGAATTTCAGATATACAATCAGCATTATTAGTTAGTTGGATCTGCTTGCGACTCACTTGCTTGTGACTACACTTCAATTCTCTCGCCTTTTAACATTTTATACCGAGCATCATCAAGTAGCCCTACGCTCACCGGTTCGGCCACTAAATCTCTGTTCAACAGCCGAAACGGCCCGGTGTCGGCATAGCGAATGCGAATGCGAGTTCTCATGCCACACTGACACAAGTAGCCTAGGCCTGCCAAATCGGCCGGAAAGATTCCTCACACCGGACAAGACCAATTCAGCTACCAGCTACCAATCACACCTCTCTTCAGTGTCACCTAAAAAAAGGACTACCAATCTTCTTCATTCTTCACCTACTTCATCAAATGCGCTATTTCAATGATCAAATCATTTACAACATTCACTTCAAAATATACAAAAAGCCACTGGAGAGATTCGAACTCTCGACCCCTGGTTTACAAGACCAGTGCTCTAACCCCTCAGCTACAGCGGCTTCTATTCAACACACTCATTAATCATTCTAATTGAATCATACAATGCTTCGTCAATAGCACTAAATATATATCACATTTATTTCTATCACAATAAGGACATTTCCGTTGGCAACAGATTGTCGTCTTCAAAACAAAGCATGTTGAGGATATGCGAAATCATTCACACCTTTCACCAATTGACAATTTTGACACTTCACAAGTGCGGAGACAGTCCATCATCTTCGGTGACTGATCATTCATATTCGCTGTTAGTCCACTTATTTACCCAGCATTTCACACTTCATCAACCTCAGCTACATCTACATGTACTGTCCGACAAATGGAACATCAGTCATACGTATCAATCGAAAGACGACCATCTGCTACCAACGATTTAACAGATTAAAGCTGATATACATTCACTTGTATTGAGATCATTTCAGATCAGCAAATACAATTCATGACATTCACAAACCATTCATTTAGACGAACAGCAAGCAGAAGCCGCTGTAGCTCAGGGGTTAGAGCACTGGTCTAGTAAACCAGGGGTCGAGAGTTCGATTCTCTCCAGTGGCTTTTTTATCTACATCACCAGCGCATCAAGAAACTGTAAAACGCTATGACCACATTTTGCTCTCACCCACATACCTGATGATCAATTCAATTGATAGATATTTATTTTACTTCAACTTAAATCACAACTTACTTCTACAAATTTCCGTTGATAATTCGAAATTCACAACTCAACAATTATCACAATAACTAGTCTGTTGACAATTCGTGACTAAATAAAATTATAGCTACTAGCAATAACTCGGATAGATAGCCAACGACACCTGCAAACAGCTCTCTCTACTTTCTCCTCAATCAACAACAGAAGCCCATCACACTAAGATGATCGAACGAAAGCATTAAAACAGTCAATGTTTATAGCAACTTACGAAACTTGGAGTTCACAAGAATACACGACATTACTCGTGTCATTACACCGCTGATAACAGCCATTAAGATGCACAATTAAAGTGAGCTTCATTTAGTGAGTTTCATTCAAGTGAGCTTCATCGATAACTTATTAAGTAATACCTTGATACACTACTGCCATCTTGAAGGAGGCAGTCTGTCAGAAGTCATAGACAAATGCTGCTTTTTGAGAGGAACAATGTACACAGAATCTCAAACTTTTCAATATCATCCTCCAAAAGATGGGACACACCTGAATTCCTATTTCATCCGATGTATACAGACATCAACAGGTCTAGCTCACACTACCCGACATCAATACAACTCCACACTTAATACGGAGCCATGATCCCAACGAATTTCAGATATACAATCAGCATTATTAGTTAGTTGGATCTGCTTGCGACTCACTTGCTTGTGACTACACTTCAATTCTCTCGCCTTTTAACATTTTATACCGAGCATCATCAAGTAGCCCTACGCTCACCGGTTCGGCCACTAAATCTCTGTTCAACAGCCGAAACGGCCCGGTGTCGGCATAGCGAATGCGAATGCGAGTTCTCATGCCACACTGACACAAGTAGCCTAGGCCTGCCAAATCGGCCGGAAAGATTCCTCACACCGGACAAGACCAATTCAGCTACCAGCTACCAATCACACCTCTCTTCAGTGTCACCTAAAAAAAGGACTACCAATCTTCTTCATTCTTCACCTACTTCATCAAATGCGCTATTTCAATGATCAAATCATTTACAACATTCACTTCAAAATATACAAAAAGCCACTGGAGAGATTCGAACTCTCGACCCCTGGTTTACAAGACAGTGCTCTAACCCCTGAGCTACAGCGGCTTCTATTCAACACACTCATTAATCATTCTAATTGAATCATACAATGCTTCGTCAATAGCACTAAATATATATCACATTTATTTCTATCACAATAAGGACATTTCCGTTGGCAACAGATTGTCGTCTTCAAAACAAAGCATGTTGAGGATATGCGAAATCATTCACACCTTTCACCAATTGACAATTTTGACACTTCAGAAGTGCGGAGACAGTCCATCATCTTCGGTGACTGATCATTCATATTCGCTGTTAGTCCACTTATTTACCCAGCATTTCACACTTCATCAACCTCAGCTACATCTACATGTACTGTCCGACAAATGGAACATCAGTCATACGTATCAATCGAAAGACGACCATCTGCTACCAACGATTTAACAGATTAAAGCTGATATACATTCACTTGTATTGAGATCATTTCAGATCAGCAAATACAATTCATGACATTCACAAACCATTCATTTAGACGAACAGCAAGCAGAAGCCGCTGTAGCTCAGGGGTTAGAGCACTGGTCTAGTAAACCAGGGGTCGAGAGTTCGATTCTCTCCAGTGGCTTTTTTATCTACATCACCAGCGCATCAAGAAACTGTAAAACGCTATGACCACATTTTGCTCTCACCCACATACCTGATGATCAATTCAATTGATAGATATTTATTTTACTTCAACTTAAATCACAACTTACTTCTACAAATTTCCGTTGATAATTCGAAATTCACAACTCAACAATTATCACAATAACTAGTCTGTTGACAATTCGTGACTAAATAAAATTATAGCTACTAGCAATAACTCGGATAGATAGCCAACGACACCTGCAAACAGCTCTCTCTACTTTCTCCTCAATCAACAACAGAAGCCCATCACACTAAGATGATCGAACGAAAGCATTAAAACAGTCAATGTTTATAGCAACTTACGAAACTTGGAGTTCACAAGAATACACGACATTACTCGTGTCATTACACCGCTGATAACAGCCATTAAGATGCACAATTAAAGTGAGCTTCATTTAGTGAGTTTCATTCAAGTGAGCTTCATCGATAACTTATTAAGTAATACCTTGATACACTACTGCCATCTTGAAGGAGGCAGTCTGTCAGAAGTCATAGACAAATGCTGCTTTTTGAGAGGAACAATGTACACAGAATCTCAAACTTTTCAATATCATCCTCCAAAAGATGGGACACACCTGAATTCCTATTTCATCCGATGTATACAGACATCAACAGGTCTAGCTCACACTACCCGACATCAATACAACTCCACACTTAATACGGAGCCATGATCCCAACGAATTTCAGATATACAATCAGCATTATTAGTTAGTTGGATCTGCTTGCGACTCACTTGCTTGTGACTACACTTCAATTCTCTCGCCTTTTAACATTTTATACCGAGCATCATCAAGTAGCCCTACGCTCACCGGTTCGGCCACTAAATCTCTGTTCAACAGCCGAAACGGCCCGGTGTCGGCATAGCGAATGCGAATGCGAGTTCTCATGCCACACTGACACAAGTAGCCTAGGCCTGCCAAATCGGCCGGAAAGATTCCTCACACCGGACAAGACCAATTCAGCTACCAGCTACCAATCACACCTCTCTTCAGTGTCACCTAAAAAAAGGACTACCAATCTTCTTCATTCTTCACCTACTTCATCAAATGCGCTATTTCAATGATCAAATCATTTACAACATTCACTTCAAAATATACAAAAAGCCACTGGAGAGATTCGAACTCTCGACCCCTGGTTTACAAGACCAGTGCTCTAACCCTGAGCTACAGCGGCTTCTATTCAACACACTCATTAATCATTCTAATTGAATCATACAATGCTTCGTCAATAGCACTAAATATATATCACATTTATTTCTATCACAATAAGGACATTTCCGTTGGCAACAGATTGTCGTCTTCAAAACAAAGTATGTTGAGGATATTCGAAATCATTCACACCTTTCACCAATTGACAATTTTGACACTTCAGAAGTGCGGAGATTGTCCATCATCTTCGGTGACTGATCATTCATATTCGCTGTTAGTCCACTTATTTACCCAGCATTTCACACTTCATCAACCTCAGCTACATCTACATGTACTGTCCGACAAATGGAACATCAGTCATACGTATCAATCGAAAGACGACCATCTGCTACCAACGATTTAACAGATTAAAGCTGATATACATTCACTTGTATTGAGATCATTTCAGATCAGCAAATACAATTCATGACATTCACAAACCATTCATTTAGACGAACAGCAAGCAGAAGCCGCTGTAGCTCAGGGGTTAGAGCACTGGTCTAGTAAACCAGGGGTCGAGAGTTCGATTCTCTCCAGTGGCTTTTTTATCTACATCACCAGCGCATCAAGAAACTGTAAAACGCTATGACCACATTTTGCTCTCACCCACATACCTGATGATCAATTCAATTGATAGATATTTATTTTACTTCAACTTAAATCACAACTTACTTCTACAAATTTCCGTTGATAATTCGAAATTCACAACTCAACAATTATCACAATAACTAGTCTGTTGACAATTCGTGACTAAATAAAATTATAGCTACTAGCAATAACTCGGATAGATAGCCAACGACACCTGCAAACAGCTCTGTCTACTTTCTCCTCAATCAACAACAGAAGCCCCTCACACTAAGATGATCGAACGAAAGCATTAAAACAGTCAATGTTTATAGCAACTTACGAAACTTGGAGTTCACAAGAATACACGACATTACTCGTGTCATTACACCGCTGATAACAGCCATTAAGATGCACAATTAAAGTGAGCTTCATTTAGTGAGTTTCATTCAAGTGAGCTTCATCGATAACTTATTAAGTAATACCTTGATACACTACTGCCATCTTGAAGGAGGCAGTCTGTCAGAAGTCATAGACAAATGCTGCTTTTTGAGAGGAACAATGTACACAGAATCTCAAACTTTTCAATATCATCCTCCAAAAGATGGGACACACCTGAATTCCTATTTCATCCGATGTATACAGACATCAACAGGTCTAGCTCACACTACCCGACATCAATACAACTCCACACTTAATACGGAGCCATGATCCCAACGAATTTCAGATATACAATCAGCATTATTAGTTAGTTGGATCTGCTTGCGACTCACTTGCTTGTGACTACACTTCAATTCTCTCGCCTTTTAACATTTTATACCGAGCATCATCAAGTAGCCCTACGCTCACCGGTTCGGCTACTAAATCTCTGTTCAACAGCCGAAACGGCCCGGTGTCGGCATAGCGAGTGCGAATGCGAGTTCTCATGCCACACTGAGACAAGTAGCCTAGGCCTGCCAAATCGGCCGGAAAGATTCCTCACACCGAACAAGACCAATTCAGCTACCAGCTACCAATCACACCTCTCTTCAGTGTCACCTAAAAAAAGGACTACCAATCTTCTTCATTCTTCACCTACTTCATCAAATGCGCTATTTCAATGATCAAATCATTTACAACATTCACTTCAAAATATACAAAAAGCCACTGGAGAGATTCGAACTCTCGACCCCTGGTTTACAAGACCAGTGCTCTAACCCCTGAGCTACAGCGGCTTCTATTCAACACACTCATTAATCATTCTAATTGAATCATACAATGCTTCGTCAATAGCACAAAATATATATCACATTTATTTCTATCACAATAAGGACATTTCCGTTGGCAACAGATTGTCGTCTTCAAAACAAAGCATGTTGAGGATATTCGAAATCATTCACACCTTTCACCAATTGACAATTTTGACACTTCACAAGTGCGGAGATAGTCCATCATCTTCGGTGACTGATCATTCATATTCGCTGTTAGTCCACTTATTTACCCAGCATTTCACACTTCATCAACCTCAGCTACATCTACATGTACTGTCCGACAAATGGAACATCAGTCATACGTATCAATCGAAAGACGACCATCTGCTACCAACGATTTAACAGATTAAAGCTGATATACATTCACTTGTATTGAGATCATTTCAGATCAGCAAATACAATTCATGACATTCACAAACCATTCATTTAGACGAACAGCAAGCAAAAGCCGCTGTAGCTCAGGGGTTAGAGCACTGGTCTAGTAAACCAGGGGTCGAGAGTTCGATTCTCTCCAGTGGCTTTTTTATCTACATCACCAGCGCATCAAGAAACTGTAAAACGCTATGACCACATTTTGCTCTCACCCACATACCTGATGATCAATTCAATTGATAGATATTTATTTTACTTCAACTTAAATCACAACTTACTTCTACAAATTTCCGTTGATAATTCGAAATTCACAACTCAACAATTATCACAATAACTAGTCTGTTGACAATTCGTGACTAAATAAAATTATAGCTACTAGCAATAACTCGGATAGATAGCCAACGACACCTGCAAACAGCTCTCTCTACTTTCTCCTCAATCAACAACAGAAGCCCATCACACTAAGATGATCGAACGAAAGCATTAAAACAGTCAATGTTTATAGCAACTTACGAAACTTGGAGTTCACAAGAATACACGACATTACTCGTGTCATTACACCGCTGATAACAGCCATTAAGATGCACAATTAAAGTGAGCTTCATTTAGTGAGTTTCATTCAAGTGAGCTTCATCGATAACTTATTAAGTAATACCTTGATACACTACTGCCATCTTGAAGGAGGCAGTCTGTTAGAAGTCATAGACAAATGCTGCTTTTTGAGAGGAACAATGTACACAGAATCTCAAACTTTTCAATATCATCCTCCAAAAGATGGGACACACCTGAATTCCTATTTCATCCGATGTATACAGACATCAACAGGTCTAGCTCACACTACCCGACATCAATACAACTCCACACTTAATACGGAGCCATGATCCCAACGAATTTCAGATATACAATCAGCATTATTAGTTAGTTGGATCTGCTTGCGACTCACTTGCTTGTGACTACACTTCAATTCTCTCGCCTTTTAACATTTTATACCGAGCATCATCAAGTAGCCCTACGCTCACCGGTTCGGCTACTAAATCTCTGTTCAACAGCCGAAACGGCCCGGTGTCGGCATAGCGAGTGCGAATGCGAGTTCTCATGCCACACTGAGACAAGTAGCCTAGGCTTGCCAAATCGGCCGGAAAGATTCCTCACACCGGACAAGACCAATTCAGCTACCAGCTACCAATCACACCTCTCTTCAGTGTCACCTAAAAAAAGGACTACCAATCTTCTTCATTCTTCACCTACTTCATCAAATGCGCTATTTCAATGATCAAATCATTTACAACATTCACTTCAAAATATACAAAAAGCCACTGGAGAGATTCGAACTCTCGACCCCTGGTTTACAAGACCAGTGCTCTAACCCCTGAGCTACAGCGGCTTCTGTTCAACACACTCATTAATCATTCTAATTGAATCATACAATGCTTCGTCAATAGCACTAAATATATATCACATTTATTTCTATCACAATAAGGACATTTCCGTTGGCAACAGATTGTCGTCTTCAAAACAAAGCATGTTGAGGATATGCGAAATCATTCACACCTTTCACCAATTGACAATTTTGACACTTCACAAGTGCGGAGATAGTCCATCATCTTCGGTGACTGATCATTCATATTCGCTGTTAGTCCACTTATTTACCCAGCATTTCACACTTCATCAACCTCAGCTACATCTACATGTACTGTCCGACAAATGGAACATCAGTCATACGTATCAATCGAAAGACGACCATCTGCTACCAACGATTTAACAGATTAAAGCTGATATACATTCACTTGTATTGAGATCATTTCAGATCAGCAAATACAATTCATGACATTCACAAACCATTCATTTAGACGAACAGCAAGCAGAAGCCGCTGTAGCTCAGGGGTTAGAGCACTGGTCTAGTAAACCAGGGGTCGAGAGTTCGATTCTCTCCAGTGGCTTTTTTATCTACATCACCAGCGCATCAAGAAGCTGTAAAACGCTATGACCACATTTTGCTCTCACCCACATACCTGATGATCAATTCAATTGATAGATATTTATTTTACTTCAACTTAAATCACAACTTACTTCTACAAATTTCCGTTGATAATTCGAAATTCACAACTCAACAATTATCACAATAACTAGTCTGTTGACAATTCGTGACTAAATAAAATTATAGCTACTAGCAATAACTCGGATAGATAGCCAACGACAACTGCAAACAGCTCTCTCTACTTTCTCCTCAATCAACAACAGAAGCCCATCACACTAAGATGATCGAACGAAAGCATTAAAACAGTCAATGTTTATAGCAACTTAAGAAACTTGGAGTTCACAAGAATACACGACATTACTCGTGTCATTACACCGCTGATAACAGCCATTAAGATGCACAATTAAAGTGAGCTTCATTTAGTGAGTTTCATTCAAGTGAGCTTCATCGATAACTTATTAAGTAATACCTTGATACACTACTGCCATCTTGAAGGAGGCAGTCTGTCAGAAGTCATAGACAAATGCTGCTTTTTGAGAGGAACAATGTATACAGAATCTCAAACTTTTCAATATCATCCTCCAAAAGATGGGACACACCTGAATTCCTATTTCATCCGATGTATACAGACATCAACAGGTCTAGCTCACACTACCCGACATCAATACAACTCCACACTTAATACGGAGCCATGATCCCAACGAATTTCAGATATACAATCAGCATTATTAGTTAGTTCGATCTGCTTGCGACTCACTTGCTTGTGACTACACTTCAATTCTCCCGCCTTTTAACATTTTATACCGAGCATCATCAAGTAGCCCTACGCTCACCGGTTCGGCCACTAAATCTCTGTTCAACAGCCGAAACGGCCCGGTGTCGGCATAGCGAATGCGAATGCGAGTTCTCATGCCACACTGAGACAAGTAGCCTAGGCTTGCCAAATCGGCCGGAAAGATTCCTCACACCGGACAAGACCAATTCAGCTACCAGCTACCAATCACACCTCTCTTCAGTGTCACCTAAAAAAAGGACTACCAATCTTCTTCATTCTTCACCTACTTCATCAAATGCGCTATTTCAATGATCAAATCATTTATAACATTCACTTCAAAATATACAAAAAGCCACTGGAGAGATTCGAACTCTCGACCCCTGGTTTACAAGACCAGTGCTCTAACCCCTGAGCTACAGCGGCTTCTGTTCAACACACTCATTAATCATTCTAATTGAATCATACAATGCTTCGTCAATAGCACTAAATATATATCACATTTATTTCTATCACAATAAGGACATTTCCGTTGGCAACAGATTGTCGTCTTCAAAACAAAGCATGTTGAGGATATGCGAAATCATTCACACCTTTCACCAATTGACAATTTTGACACTTCACAAGTGCGGAGATAGTCCATCATCTTCGGTGACTGATCATTCATATTCGCTGTTAGTCCACTTATTTACCCAGCATTTCACACTTCATCAACCTCAGCTACATCTACATGTACTGTCCGACAAATGGAACATCAGTCATACGTATCAATCGAAAGACGACCATCTGCTACCAACGATTTAACAGATTAAAGCTGATATACATTCACTTGTATTGAGATCATTTCAGATCAGCAAATACAATTCATGACATTCACAAACCATTCATTTAGACGAACAGCAAGCAGAAGCCGCTGTAGCTCAGGGGTTAGAGCACTGGTCTAGTAAACCAGGGGTCGAGAGTTCGATTCTCTCCAGTGGCTTTTTTATCTACATCACCAGCGCATCAAGAAGCTGTAAAACGCTATGACCACATTTTGCTCTCACCCACATACCTGATGATCAATTCAATTGATAGATATTTATTTTACTTCAACTTAAATCACAACTTACTTCTACAAATTTCCGTTGATAATTCGAAATTCACAACTCAACAATTATCACAATAACTAGTCTGTTGACAATTCGTGACTAAATAAAATTATAGCTACTAGCAATAACTCGGATAGATAGCCAACGACAACTGCAAACAGCTCTCTCTACTTTCTCCTCAATCAACAACAGAAGCCCATCACACTAAGATGATCGAACGAAAGCATTAAAACAGTCAATGTTTATAGCAACTTACGAAACTTGGAGTTCACAAGAATACACGACATTACTCGTGTCATTACACCGCTGATAACAGCCATTAAGATGCACAATTAAAGTGAGCTTCATTTAGTGAGTTTCATTCAAGTGAGCTTCATCGATAACTTATTAAGTAATACCTTGATACACTACTGCCATCTTGAAGGAGGCAGTCTGTCAGAAGTCATAGACAAATGCTGCTTTTTGAGAGGAACAATGTACACAGAATCTCAAACTTTTCAATATCATCCTCCAAAAGATGGGACACACCTGAATTCCTATTTCATCCGATGTATACAGACATCAACAGGTCTAGTTTACACTACCCGACGTCAATACAACTCCACACTTAATACGGAGCCATGATCCCAACGAATTTCAGATATACAATCAGCATTATTAGTTAGTTGGATCTGCTTGCGACTCACTTGCTTGTGACTACACTTCAATTCTCTCGCCTTTTAACATTTTATACCGAGCATCATCAAGTAGCCCTACGCTCACCGGTTCGGCCACTAAATCTCTGTTCAACAGCCGAAACGGCCCGGTGTCGGCATAGCGAATGCGAATGCGAGTTCTCATGCCACACTGAGACAAGTAGCCTAGGCTTGCCAAATCGGCCGGAAAGATTCCTCACACCGGACAAGACCAATTCAGCTACCAGCTACCAATCACACCTCTCTTCAGTGTCACCTAAAAAAAGGACTACCAATCTTCTTCATTCTTCACCTACTTCATCAAATGCGCTATTTCAATGATCAAATCATTTATAACATTCACTTCAAAATATACAAAAAGCCACTGGAGAGATTCGAACTCTCGACCCCTGGTTTACAAGACCAGTGCTCTAACCCCTGAGCTACAGCGGCTTCTGTTCAACACACTCATTAATCATTCTAATTGAATCATACAATGCTTCGTCAATAGCACTAAATATATATCACATTTATTTCTATCACAATAAGGACATTTCCGTTGGCAACAGATTGTCGTCTTCAAAACAAAGCATGTTGAGGATATTCGAAATCATTCACACCTTTCACCAATTGACAATTTTGACACTTCACAAGTGCGGAGATAGTCCATCATCTTCGGTGACTGATCATTCATATTCGCTGTTAGTCCACTTATTTACCCAGCATTTCACACTTCATCAACCTCAGCTACATCTACATGTACTGTCCGACAAATGGAACATCAGTCATACGTATCAATCGAAAGACGACCATCTGCTACCAACGATTTAACAGATTAAAGCTGATATACATTCACTTGTATTGAGATCATTTCAGATCAGCAAATACAATTCATGACATTCACAAACCATTCATTTAGACGAACAGCAAGCAGAAGCCGCTGTAGCTCAGGGGTTAGAGCACTGGTCTAGTAAACCAGGGGTCGAGAGTTCGATTCTCTCCAGTGGCTTTTTTATCTACATCACCAGCGCATCAAGAAGCTGTAAAACGCTATGACCACATTTTGCTCTCACCCACATACCTGATGATCAATTCAATTGATAGATATTTATTTTACTTCAACTTAAATCACAACTTACTTCTACAAATTTCCGTTGATAATTCGAAATTCACAACTCAACAATTATCACAATAACTAGTCTGTTGACAATTCGTGACTAAATAAAATTATAGCTACTAGCAATAACTCGGATAGATAGCCAACGACAACTGCAAACAGCTCTCTCTACTTTCTCCTCAATCAACAACAGAAGCCCATCACACTAAGATGATCGAACGAAAGCATTAAAACAGTCAATGTTTATAGCAACTTACGAAACTTGGAGTTCACAAGAATACACGACATTACTCGTGTCATTATACCGCTGATAACAGCCATTAAGATGCACAATTAAAGTGAGCTTCATTTAGTGAGTTTCATTCAAGTGAGCTTCATCGATAACTTATTAAGTAATACCTTGATACACTACTGCCATCTTGAAGGAGGCAGTCTGTCAGAAGTCATAGACAAATACTGCTTTTTGAGAGGAACAATGTACACAGAATCTCAAACTTTTCAATATCATCCTCCAAAAGATGGGACACACCTGAATTCCTATTTCATCCGATGTATACAGACATCAACAGGTCTAGCTCACACTACCCGACATCAATACAACTCCACACTTAATACGGAGCCATGATCCCAACGAATTTCAGATATACAATCAGCATTATTAGTTAGTTGGATCTGCTTGCGACTCACTTGCTTGTGACTACACTTCAATTCTCTCGCCTTTTAACATTTTATACCGAGCATCATCAAGTAGCCCTACGCTCACCGGTTCGGCCACTAAATCTCTGTTCAACAGCCGAAACGGCCCGGTGTCGGCATAGCGAGTGCGAATGCGAGTTCTCATGCCACACTGAGACAAGTAGCCTAGGCCTGCCAAATCGGCCGGAAAGATTCCTCACACCGGACAAGACCAATTCAGCTACCAGCTACCAATCACACCTCTCTTCAGTGTCACCTAAAAAAAGGACTACCAATCTTCTTCATTCTTCACCTACTTCATCAAATGCGCTATTTCAATGATCAAATCATTTACAACATTCACTTCAAAATATACAAAAAGCCACTGGAGAGATTCGAACTCTCGACCCCTGGTTTACAAGACCAGTGCTCTAACCCCTGAGCTACAGCGGCTTCTATTCAACACACTCATTAATCATTCTAATTGAATCATACAATGCTTCGTCAATAGCACTAAATATATATCACATTTATTTCTATCACAATAAGGACATTTCCGTTGGCAACAGATTGTCGTCTTCAAAACAAAGCATGTTGAGGATATGCGAAATCATTCACACCTTTCACCAATTGACAATTTTGACACTTCACAAGTGCGGAGATAGTCCATCATCTTCGGTGACTGATCATTCATATTCGCTGTTAGTCCACTTATTTACCCAGCATTTCACACTTCATCAACCTCAGCTACATCTACATGTACTGTCCGACAAATGGAACATCAGTCATACACGTACGTATCAATCGAAAGACGACCATCTGCTACCAACGATTTAACAGATTAAAGCTGATATACATGCACTTCTATTGCGATCATTTCAGATCAGCAAATACAATTCATGACATTCACAAACCATTCATTTAGACGAACAGCAAGCAGAAGCCGCTGTAGCTCAGGGGTTAGAGCACTGGTCTAGTAAACCAGGGGTCGAGAGTTCGATTCTCTCCAGTGGCTTTTTTATCTACATCACCAGCGCATCAAGAAACTGTAAAACGCTATGACCACATTTTGCTCTCACCCACATACCTGATGATCAATTCAATTGATAGATATTTATTTTACTTCAACTTAAATCACAACTTACTTCTACAAATTTCCGTTGATAATTCGAAATTCACAACTCAACAATTATCACAATAACTAGTCTGTTGACAATTCGTGACTAAATAAAATTATAGCTACTAGCAATAACTCGGATAGATAGCCAACGACACCTGCAAACAGCTCTCTCTACTTTCTCCTCAATCAACAACAGAAGCCCATCACACTAAGATGATCGAACGAAAGCATTAAAACAGTCAATGTTTTTAGCAACTTACGAAACTTGGAGTTCACAAGAATACACGACATTACTCGTGTCATTACACCGCTGATAACAGCCATTAAGATGCACATTTTAGCATGTTTCATTCAAGTGAGCTTCATCGATAACTTATTAAGTAATACCTTGATACACTACTGCCATCTTGAAGGAGGTAGTCTGTCAGAAGTCATCAACAAATGCTGCTTTTTGAGAGGAACAATGTACACAGAATCTCAAACTTTTCAATATCATCCTCCAAAAGATGGGACACACCTGAATTCCTATTTCATCCGATGTATACAGACATCAACAGGTCTAGCTCACACTACCCGACGTCAATACAACTCCACACTTAATACGGAGCCATGATCCCAACGAATTTCAGATATACAATCAGCATTATTAGTTAGTTGGATCTGCTTGCGACTCACTTGCTTGTGACTACACTTCAATTCTCTCGCCTTTTAACATTTTATACCGAGCATCATCAAGTAGCCCTACGCTCACCGGTTCGGCCACTAAATCTCTGTTCAACAGCCGAAACGGCCCGGTGTCGGCATAGCGAATGCGAATGCGAGTTCTCATGCCACACTGACACAAGTAGCCTAGGCCTGCCAAATCGGTCGGAAACGGAAAGATTCCTCACACCGGACAAGACCAATTCAGCTACCAGCTACCAATCACACCTCTCTTCAGTGTCACCTAAAAAAAGGACTACCAATCTTCTTCATTCTTCACCTACTTCATCAAATGCGCTATTTCAATGATCAAATCATTTACAACATTCACTTCAAAATATACAAAAAGCCACTGGAGAGATTCGAACTCTCGACCCCTGGTTTACAAGAACAGTGCTCTAACCCCTGAGCTACAGCGGCTTCTATTCAACACACTCATTAATCATTCTAATTGAATCATACAATGCTTCGTCAATAGCACAAAATATATATCACATTTATTTCTATCACAATAAGGACATTTCCGTTGGCAACAGATTGTCGTCTTCAAAACAAAGCATGTTGAGGATATTCGAAATCATTCACACCTTTCACCAATTGACAATTTTGACACTTCACAAGTGCGGAGATAGTCCATCATCTTCGGTGACTGATCATTCATATTCGCTGTTAGTCCACTTATTTACCCAGCATTTCACACTTCATCAACCTCAGCTACATCTACATGTACTGTCCGACAAATGGAACATCAGTCATACGTATCAATCGAAAGACGACCATCTGCTACCAACGATTTAACAGATTAAAGCTGATATACATGCACTTCTATTGCGATCATTTCAGATCAGCAAATACAATTCATGACATTCACAAACCATTCATTTAGACGAACAGCAAGCAGAAGCCGCTGTAGCTCAGGGGTTAGAGCACTGGTCTAGTAAACCAGGGGTCGAGAGTTCGATTCTCTCCAGTGGCTTTTTTATCTACATCACCAGCGCATCAAGAAACTGTAAAACGCTATGACTACATTTTGCTCTCACCCACATACCTGATGATCAATTCAATTGATAGATATTTATTTTACTTCAACTTAAATCACAACTTACTTCTACAAATTTCCGTTGATAATTCGAAATTCACAACTCAACAATTATCACAATAACTAGTCTGTTGACAATTCGTGACTAAATAAAATTATAGCTACTAGCAATAACTCGGATAGATAGCCAACGACAACTGCAAACAGCTCTCTCTACTTTCTCCTCAATCAACAACAGAAGCCCATCACACTAAGATGATCGAACGAAAGCATTAAAACAGTCAATGTTTTTAGCAACTTACGAAACTTGGAGTTCACAAGAATACACGACATTACTCGTGTCATTACACTGCTGATAACAGCCATTAAGATGCACAATTAAATTGAGCTTCATTTAGTGAGTTTCATTCAAGTGAGCTTCATCGATAACTTATTAAGTAATACCTTGATACACTACTGCCATCTTGAAGGAGGCAGTCTGTCAGAAGTCATAGACAAATGCTGCTTTTTGAGAGGAACAATGTACACAGAATCTCAAACTTTTCAATATCATCCTCCAAAAGATGGGACACACCTGAATTCCTATTTCATCCGATGTATACAGACATCAACAGGTCTAGCTCACACTACCCGACATCAATACAACTCCACACTTAATACGGAGCCATGATCCCAACGAATTTCAGATATACAATCAGCATTATTAGTTAGTTGGATCTGCTTGCGACTCACTTGCTTGTGACTACACTTCAATTCTCTCGCCTTTTAACATTTTATACCGAGCATCATCAAGTAGCCCTACGTTCACCGGTTCGGCCACTAAATCTCTGTTCAACAGCCGAAACGGCCCGGTGTCGGCATAGCGAATGCGAATGCGAGTTCTCATGCCACACTGAGACAAGTAGCCTAGGCCTGCCAAATCGGTCGGAAACGGAAAGATTCCTCACACCGGACAAGACCAATTCAGCTACCAGCTACCAATCACACCTCTCTTCAGTGTCACCTAAAAAAAGGACTACCAATCTTCTTCATTCTTCACCTACTTCATCAAATGCGCTATTTCAATGATCAAATCATTTACAACATTCACTTCAAAATATACAAAAAGCCACTGGAGAGATTCGAACTCTCGACCCCTGGTTTACAAGACCAGTGCTCTAACCCCTGAGCTACAGCGGCTTCTGTTCAACACACTCATTAATCATTCTAATTGAATCATACAATGCTTCGTCAATAGCACAAAATATATATCACATTTATTTCTATCACAATAAGGACATTTCCGTTGGCAACAGATTGTCGTCTTCAAAACAAAGCATGTTGAGGATATTCGAAATCATTCACACCTTTCACCAATTGACAATTTTGACACTTCAGAAGTGCGGAGATAGTCCATCATCTTCGGTGACTGATCATTCATATTCGCTGTTAGTCCACTTATTTACCCAGCATTTCACACTTCATCAACCTCAGCTACATCTACATGTACTGTCCGACAAATGGAACATCAGTCATACGTATCAATCGAAAGACGACCATCTGCTACCAACGATTTAACAGATTAAAGCTGATATACATGCACTTCTATTGCGATCATTTCAGATCAGCAAATACAATTCATGACATTCACAAACCATTCATTTAGACGAACAGCAAGCAGAAGCCGCTGTAGCTCAGGGGTTAGAGCACTGGTCTAGTAAACCAGGGGTCGAGAGTTCGATTCTCTCCAGTGGCTTTTTTATCTACATCACCAGCGCATCAAGAAGCTGTAAAAACGCTATGACCACATTTTGCTCTCACCCACATACCTGATGATCAATTCAATTGATAGATATTTATTTTACTTCAACTTAAATCACAACTTACTTCTACAAATTTCCGTTGATAATTCGAAATTCACAACTCAACAATTATCACAATAACTAGTCTGTTGACAATTCGTGACTAAATAAAATTATAGCTACTAGCAATAACTCGGATAGATAGCCAACGACACCTGCAAACAGCCCTCTCTACTTTCTCCTCAATCAACAACAGAAGCCCATCACACTAAGATGATCGAACGAAAGCATTAAAACAGTCAATGTTTTTAGCAACTTACGAAACTTGGAGTTCACAAGAATACACGACATTACTCGTGTCATTACACCGCTGATAACAGCCATTAAGATGCACAATTAAAGTGAGCTTCATTTAGTGAGTTTCATTCAAGTGAGCTTCATCGATAACTTATTAAGTAATACCTTGATACACTACTGCCATCTTGAAGGAGGCAGTCTGTCAGAAGTCATAGACAAATGCTGCTTTTTGAGAGGAACAATGTACACAGAATCTCAAACTTTTCAATATCATCCTCCAAAAGATGGGACACACCTGAATTCCTATTTCATCCGATGTATACAGACATCAACAGGTCTAGCTCACACTACCCGACATCAATACAACTCCACACTTAATATGCAGCCATGATCCCAACGAATTTCAGATATACAATCAGCATTATTAGTTAGTTGGATCTGCTTGCGACTCACTTGCTTGTGACTACACTTCAATTCTCTCGCCTTTTAACATTTTATACCGAGCATCATCAAGTAGCCCTACGCTCACCGGTTCGGCCACTAAATCTCTGTTCAACAGCCGAAACGGCCCGGTGTCGGCATAGCGAATGCGAATGCGAGTTCTCATGCCACACTGACACAAGTAGCCTAGGCCTGCCAAATCGGCCGGAAAGATTCCTCACACCGAACAAGAACAATTCAGCTACCAGCTACCAATCACACCTCTCCTCAGTGTCACCTAAAAAAAGGACTACCAATCTTCTTCATTCTTCACCTACTTCATCAAATGCGCTATTTCAATGATCAAATCATTTACAACATTCACTTCAAAATATACAAAAAGCCACTGGAGAGATTCGAACTCCCGACCCTGGTTTACAAGACCAGTGCTCTAACCCCTGAGCTACAGCGGCTTCTGTTCAACACACTCATTAATCATTCTAATTGAATCATTCAATGCCTCGTCAATAGCACTAAATATATATCACATTTATTTCTATCACAATAAGGACATTTCCGTTGGCAACAGATTGTCGTCTTCAAAACAAAGCATGTTGAGGATATTCGAAATCATTCACACCTTTCACCAATTGACAATTTTGACACTTCAGAAGTGCGGAGATAGTCCATCATCTTCGGTGACTGATCATTCATATTCGCTGTTAGTCCACTTATTTACCCAGCATTTCACACTTCATCAACCTCAGCTACATCTACATGTACTGTCCGACACCGTTCCAACAACAGAAGCCCCTCACACTAAGATGATCGAACGAAAGCATTAAAACAGTCAATGTTTTTAGCAACTTACGAAACTTGGAGTTCACAAGAATACACGACATTACTCGTGTCATTACACCGCTGATAACAGCCATTAAGATGCACAATTAGCATGTTTCATTCAAGTGAGCTTCATCGATAACTTATTAAGTAATACCTTGATACACTACTGCCATCTTGAAGGAGGTAGTCTGTCAGAAGTCATCAACAAATGCTGCTTTTTGAGAGGAACAATGTACACAGAATCTCAAACTTTTCAATATCATCCTCCAAAAGATGGGACACACCTGAATTCCTATTTCATCCGATGTATACAGACATCAACAGGTCTAGTTCACACTACCCGACGTCAACACAACTCCACACTTAATATGCAGCCATGACCCCAACGAATTTCAGATATACAATCAGCATTATTAGTTAGTTGGATCTGCTTGCGACTCACGTGCTTGCGACTACACTTCAATTCTCTCGCCTTTTAACATTTTATACCGAGCATCATCAAGTAGCCCTACGCTCACCGGTTCGGCCACTAAATCTCTGTTCAACAGCCGAAACGGCCCGGTGTCGGCATAGCGAGTGCGAATGCGAGTTCTCATGCCACACTGAGACAAGTAACCTAGGCCTGCCAAATCGGCCGGAAAGATTCCTCACACCGGACAAGACCAATTCAGCTACCAGCTACCAATCACACCTCTCCTCAGTGTCACCTAAAAAAAGGACTACCAATCTTCTTCATTCTTCACCTACTTCATCAAATGCGCTATTTCAATGATCAAATCATTTACAACATTCACTTCAAAATATACAAAAAGCCACTGGAGAGATTCGAACTCTCGACCCCTGGTTTACAAGACCAGTGCTCTAACCCCTGAGCTACAGCGGCTTCTGTTCAACACACTCATTAATCATTCTAATTGAATCATTCAATGCCTCGTCAATAGCACTAAATATATATCACATTTATTTCTATCACAATAAGGACATTTCCGTTGGCAACAGATTGTCGTCTTCAAAACAAAGCATGTTGAGGATATTCGAAATCATTCACACCTTTCACCAATTGACAATTTTGACACTTCAGAAGTGCGGAGATAGTCCATCATCTTCGGTGACTGATCATTCATATTCGCTGTTAGTCCACTTATTTACCCAGCATTTCACACTTCATCAACCTCAGCTACATCTACATGTACTGTCCGACACCGTTCCAACAACAGAAGCCCCTCACACTAAGATGATCGAACGAAAGCATTAAAACAGTCAATGTTTTTAGCAACTTACGAAACTTGGAGTTCACAAGAATACACGACATTACTCGTGTCATTACACTGCTGATAACAGCCATTAAGATGCACAATTAGCATGTTTCATTCAAGTGAGCTTCATCGATAACTTATTAAGTAATACCTTGATACACTACTGCCATCTTGAAGGAGGTAGTCTGTCAGAAGTCATCAACAAATGCTGCTTTTTGAGAGGAACAATGTACACAGAATCTCAAACTTTTCAATATCATCCTCCAAAAGATGGGACACACCTGAATTCCTATTTAATCCGATGTATACAGACATCAACAGGTCTAGTTCACACTACCCGACGTCAACACAACTCCACACTTAATATGCAGCCATGACCCCAACGAATTTCAGGTATACAATCAGCATTATTAGTTAGTTGGATCTGCTTGCGACTCACTTGCTTGTGACTACACTTCAATTCTCTCGCCTTTTAACATTTTATACCGAGCATCATCAAGTAGCCCTACGCTCACCGGTTCGGCCACTAAATCTCTGTTCAACAGCCGAAACGGCCCGGTGTCGGCATAGCGAGTGCGAATGCGAGTTCTCATGCCACACTGAGACAAGTAGCCTAGGCCTGCCAAATCGGCCGGAAAGATTCCTCACACCGGACAAGACCAATTCAGCTACCAGCTACCAATCACACCTCTCCTCAGTGTCACCTAAAAAAAGGACTACCAATCTTCTTCATTCTTCACCTACTTCATCAAATGCGCTATTTCAATGATCAAATCATTTACAACATTCACTTCAAAATATACAAAAAGCCACTGGAGAGATTCGAACTCCCGACCCCTGGTTTACAAGACCAGTGCTCTAACCCCTGAGCTACAGCGGCTTCTGTTCAACACACTCATTAATCATTCTAATTGAATCATTCAATGCCTCGTCAATAGCACTAAATATATATCACATTTATTTCTATCACAATAAGGACATTTCCGTTGGCAACAGATTGTCGTCTTCAAAACAAAGCATGTTGAGGATATTCGAAATCATTCACACCTTTCACCAATTGACAATTTTGACACTTCAGAAGTGCGGAGATAGTCCATCATCTTCGGTGACTGATCATTCATATTCGCTGTTAGTCCACTTATTTACCCAGCATTTCACACTTCATCAACCTCAGCTACATCTACATGTACTGTCCGACACCGTTCCAACAACAGAAGCCCCTCACACTAAGATGATCGAACGAAAGCATTAAAACAGTCAATGTTTTTAGCAACTTACGAAACTTGGAGTTCACAAGAATACACGACATTACTCGTGTCATTACACCGCTGATAACAGCCATTAAGATGCACAATTAGCATGTTTCATTCAAGTGAGCTTCATCGATAACTTATTAAGTAATACCTTGATACACTACTGCCATCTTGAAGGAGGTAGTCTGTCAGAAGTCATCAACAAATGCTGCTTTTTGAGAGGAACAATGTACACAGAATCTCAAACTTTTCAATATCATCCTCCAAAAGATGGGACACACCTGAATTCCTATTTCATCCGATGTATACAGACATCAACAGGTCTAGTTCACACTACCCGACGTCAACACAACTCCACACTTAATATGCAGCCATGACCCCAACGAATTTCAGATATACAATCAGCATTATTAGTTAGTTGGATCTGCTTGCGACTCACTTGCTTGTGACTACACTTCAATTCTTTCGCCTTTTAACATTTTATACCGAGCATCATCAAGTAGCCCTACGCTCACCGGTTCGGCCACTAAATCTCTGTTCAACAGCCGAAACGGCCCGGTGTCGGCATAGCGAGTGCGAATGCGAGTTCTCATGCCACACTGAGACAAGTAGCCTAGGCCTGCCAAATCGGCCGGAAAGATTCCTCACACCGGACAAGACCAATTCAGCTACCAGCTACCAATCACACCTCTCCTCAGTGTCACCTAAAAAAGGACTACCAATCTTCTTCATTCTTCACCTACTTCATCAAATGCGCTATTTCAATGATCAAATCATTTACAACATTCACTTCAAAATATACAAAAAGCCACTGGAGAGATTCGAACTCTCGACCCCTGGTTTACAAGACCAGTGCTCTAACCCCTGAGCTACAGCGGCTTCTGTTCAACACACTAATTAATCATTCTAATTGAATCATTCAATGCTTCGTCAATAGCACTAAATATATATCACATTTATTTCTATCACAATAAGGACATTTCCGTTGGCAACAGATTGTCGTCTTCAAAACAAAGCATGTTGAGGATATTCGAAATCATTCACACCTTTCACCAATTGACAATTTTGACACTTTAGAAGTGCGGAGATAGTCCATCATCTTCGGTGACTGATCATTCATATTCGCTGTTAGTCCACTTATTTACCCAGCATTTCACACTTCATCAACCTCAGCTACATCTACATGTACTGTCCGACAAATGGAACATCAGTCATACGTATCAATCGAAAGACGACCATCTGCTACCAACGATTTAACAGATTAAAGCTGATATACATTCACTTGTATTGAGATCATTTCAGATCAGCAAATACAATTCATGACATTCACAAACCAGTCATTTAGACGAACAGCAAGTAGAAGCCGCTGTAGCTCAGGGGTTAGAGCACTGGTCTAGTAAACCAGGGGTCGAGAGTTCGATTCTCTCCAGTGGCTTTTTTATCTACATCACCAGCGCATCAAGAAACTGTAAAACGCTATGACCACATTTTGCTCTCACCCACATACCTGATGATCAATTCAATTGATAGATATTTATTTTACTTCAACTTAAATCACAACTTACTTCTACAAATTTCCGTTGATAATTCGAAATTCACAACTCAACAATTATCACAATAACTAGTCTGTTGACAATTCGTGACTAAATAAAATTATAGCTACTAGCAATAACTCGGATAGATAGCCAACGACACCTGCAAACAGCTCTCTCTACTTTCTCCTCAATCAACAACAGAAGCCCATCACACTAAGATGATCGAACGAAAGCATTAAAACAGTCAATGTTTTTAGCAACTTACGAAACTTGGAGTTCACAAGAATACACGACATTACTCGTGTCATTACACCGCTGATAACAGCCATTAAGATGCACAATTAGCATGTTTCATTCAAGTGAGCTTCATCGATAACTTATTAAGTAATACCTTGATACACTACTGCCATCTTGAAGGAGGTAGTCTGTCAGAAGTCATCAACAAATGCTGCTTTTTGAGAGGAACAATGTACACAGAATCTCAAACTTTTCAATATCATCCTCCAAAAGATGGGACACACCTGAATTCCTATTTCATCCGATGTATACAGACATCAACAGGTCTAGTTCACACTACCCGACGTCAACACAACTCCACACTTAATATGCAGCCATGACCCCAACGAATTTCAGATATACAATCAGCATTATTAGTTAGTTGGATCTGCTTGCGACTCACGTGCTTGTGACTACACTTCAATTCTCTCGCCTTTTAACATTTTATACCGAGCATCATCAAGTAGCCCTACGCTCACCGGTTCGGCCACTAAATCTCTGTTCAACAGCCGAAACGGCCCGGTGTCGGCATAGCGAGTGCGAATGCGAGTTCTCATGCCACACTGAGACAAGTAGCCTAGGCCTGCCAAATCGGCCGGAAAGATTCCTCACACCGGACAAGACCAATTCAGCTACCAGCTACCAATCACACCTCTCCTCAGTGTCACCTAAAAAAAGGACTACCAATCTTCTTCATTCTTCACCTACTTCATCAAATGCGCTATTTCAATGATCAAATCATTTACAACATTCACTTCAAAATATACAAAAAGCCACTGGAGAGATTCGAACTCCCGACCCCTGGTTTACAAGACCAGTGCTCTAACCCCTGAGCTACAGCGGCTTCTGTTCAACACACTCATTAATCATTCTAATTGAATCATTCAATGCCTCGTTCAATAGCACTAAATATATATCACATTTATTTCTATCACAATAAGGACATTTCCGTTGGCAACAGATTGTCGTCTTCAAAACAAAGCATGTTGAGGATATTCGAAATCATTCACACCTTTCACCAATTGACAATTTTGACACTTCACAAGTGCGGAGATAGTCCATCATCTTCGGTGACTGATCATTCATATTCGCTGTTAGTCCACTTATTTACCCAGCATTTCACACTTCATCAACCTCAGCTACATCTACATGTACTGTCCGACAAATGGAACATCAGTCATACGTATCAATCGAAAGACGACCATCTGCTACCAACGATTTAACAGATTAAAGCTGATATACATGCACTTCTATTGCGATCATTTCAGATCAGCAAATACAATTCATGACATTCACAAACCATTCATTTAGACGAACAGCAAGCAGAAGCCGCTGTAGCTCAGGGGTTAGAGCACTGGTCTAGTAAACCAGGGGTCGAGAGTTCGATTCTCTCCAGTGGCTTTTTTATCTAAATCACCAGCGCATCAAGAAACTGTAAAACGCTATGACCACATTTTGCTCTCACCCACATACCTGATGATCAATTCAATTGATAGATATTTATTTTACTTCAACTTAAATCACAACTTACTTCTACAAATTTCCGTTGATAATTCGAAATTCACAACTCAACAATTATCACAATAACTAGTCTGTTGACAATTCGTGACTAAATAAAATTATAGCTACTAGCAATAACTCGGATAGATAGCCAACGACACCTGCAAACAGCCCTCTCTACTTTCTCCTCAATCAACAACAGAAGCCCCTCACACTAAGATGATCGAACGAAAGCATTAAAACAGTCAATGTTTTTAGCAACTTACGAAACTTGGAGTTCACAAGAATACACGACATTACTCGTGTCATTACACTGCTGATAACAGCCATTAAGATGCACAATTAGCATGTTTCATTCAAGTGAGCTTCATCGATAACTTATTAAGTAATACCTTGATACACTACTGCCATCTTGAAGGAGGTAGTCTGTCAGAAGTCATCAACAAATGCTGCTTTTTGAGAGGAACAATGTACACAGAATCTCAAACTTTTCAATATCATCCTCCAAAAGATGTGACACACCTGAATTCCTATTTCATCCGATGTATACAGACATCAACAGGTCTAGTTCACACTACCCGACGTCAACACAACTCCACACTTAATATGCAGCCATGACCCCAACGGAATTTCAGATATACTATCAGCATTATTAGTTAGTTGGATCTGCTTGCGACTCACGTGCTTGTGACTACACTTCAATTCTCTCGCCTTTTAACATTTTAACCGAGCATCATCAAGTAGCCCTACGCTCACCGGTTCGGCCACTAAATCTCTGTTCAACAGCCGAAACGGCCCGGTGTCGGCATAGCGAGTGCGAATGCGAGTTCTCATGCCACACTGAGACAAGTAGCCTAGGCCTGCCAAATCGGCCGGAAAGATTCCTCACACCGGACAAGACCAATTCAGCTACCAGCTACCAATCACACCTCTCCTCAGTGTCACCTAAAAAAAGGACTACCAATCTTCTTCATTCTTCACCTACTTCATCAAATGCGCTATTTCAATGATCAAATCATTTACAACATTCACTTCAAAATATACAAAAAGCCACTGGAGAGATTCGAACTCCCGACCCCTGGTTTACAAGACCAGTGCTCTAACCCCTGAGCTACAGCGGCTTCTGTTCAACACATCATTAATCATTCTAATTGAATCATTCAATGCCTCGTCAATAGCACTAATATATATATCAATTTATTTCTATCACAAATAAGGACATTTCCGTTGGCAACAGATTGTCGTTCTTCAAAACAAAGCATGTTGAGGATATTCGAAAATCATTCACACCTTTCACCAATTGACAATTTTGACACCTTCACAAGTGCGGAGATAGTCCATCATCTTCGGTGACTGATCATTCATATTCCGCTGTTAGTCCACTTATTTTACCCAGCATTTCACACTTCATCAACCTCAGCTACATCTACATGTACTGTCCGACACCGTTCCAACAACAGAAGCCCATCACACTAAGAATGATCGAACGAAAGCATTAAAACAGTCAATGTTTTTAGCAACTTACGAAACTTGGAGTTCACAAGAATACACGACATTACTCGTGTCATTACACCGCTGATAACAGCCATTAAGATGCACAATTAGCATGTTTCATTCAAGTGAGCTTCATCGATAACTTATTAAGTAATACCTTGATACACTACTGCCATCTTGAAGGAGGTAGTCTGTCAGAAGTCATCAACAAATGCTGCTTTTTGAGAGGAACAATGTACACCAGAATCTCAAACTTTTCAATATCATCCTCCAAAAGATGGGACACACCTGAATTCCTATTTCATCCGATGTATACAGACATCAACAGGTCTAGTTCACACTACCCGACGTCAACACAACTCCACACTTAATATGCAGCCATGACCCCAACGAATTTCAGATATACAATCAGCATTATTAGTTAGTTGGATCTGCTTGCGACTCACGTGCTTGTGACTACACTTCAATTCTCTCGCCTTTTAACATTTTATACCGAGCATCATCAAGTAGCCCTACGCTCACCGGTTCGGCCACTAAATCTCTGTTCAACAGCCGAAACGGCCCGGTGTCGGCATAGCGAGTGCGAATGCGAGTTCTCATGCCACACTGAGACAAGTAGCCTAGGCCTGCCAAATCGGCCGGAAAGATTCCTCACACCGGACAAGACCAATTCAGCTACCAGCTACCAATCACACCTCTCCTCAGTGTCACCTAAAAAAAGGACTACCAATCTTCTTCATTCTTCACCTACTTCATCAAATGCGCTATTTCAATGATCAAATCATTTACAACATTCACTTCAAAATATACAAAAAGCCACTGGAGAGATTCGAACTCCCGACCCCTGGTTTACAAGACCAGTGCTCTAACCCCTGAGCTACAGCGGCTTCTGTTCAACACACTCATTAATCATTCTAATTGAATCATTCAATGCCTCGTCAATAGCACTAAATATATATCACATTTATTTCTATCACAATAAGGACATTTCCCGTTGGCAACAGATTGTCGTCTTCAAAACAAAGCATGTTGAGGATATTCGAAATCATTCACACCTTTCACCAATTGACAATTTTGACACTTCACAAGTGCGGAGATAGTCCATCATCTTCGGTGACTGATCATTCATATTCGCTGTTAGTCCACTTATTTACCCAGCATTTCACACTTCATCAACCTCAGCTACATCTACATGTACTGTCCGACACAATGGAACATCAGTCATACGTATCAATCGAAAGACGACCATCAGCTAACAACGATTTAACAGATAAAAGCTGATATACATAAACTTGTAATGAGATCATTTCAGATCAGCAAAAACAATTCATGAAATTAACAAAACAGTCATTTAGACGAACAGCCAGTAGAAGCCGCTGTAGCTCAGGGGTTTGAGCACTGGTCTAGTAAAACCAGGGTCGAGAGTTCGATTCTCTCCAGTGGCTTTTTTATCTAAATCACCAGCGCATCAAGAAACTGACCACATTTTGCTCTCATGATCAATTCAATTGATAGATATTTATTTTACTTCAACTTAAATCACAACTTACTTCTACAAATTTCCGAACACAACAATCACAATAACTAGTCTGTTGACAATTCGTGACTAAATTCTCAACAACAGAAGCCCATCTCACTAAGATGATCGAACGAAAGGCATTAAAACAGTCAATGTTTTTAGCAACTTACGAAACTTGGAGTTCACAAGAATACACGACATTACTCGTGTCATTACACCGCTGATAACAGCCATTAAGATGCACAATTAGCATGTTTCATTCAAGTGAGCTTCATCGATAACTTATTAAGTAATACCTTGATACACTACTGCCATCTTGAAGGAGGTAGTCTGTCAGAAGTCATCAACAAATGCTGCTTTTTGAGAGGAACAATGTACACAGAATCTCAAACTTTTCAATATCATCCTCCAAAAGATGGGACACACCTGAATTCCTATTTCATCCGATGTATACAGACATCAACAGGTCTAGTTCACACTACCCGACGTCAACACAACTCCACACTTAATATGCAGCCATGACCCCAACGAATTTCAGATATACAATCAGCATTATTAGTTAGTTGGATCTGCTTGCGACTCACTTGCTTGTGACTACACTTCAATTCTCTCGCCTTTTAACATTTATACCGAGCAGCATCAAGTAGCCCTACGCTCACCGGGTTCGGCCCACTAAATCTCTGTTCAACAGCCGAAACGGCCCGGTGTCGGCATAGCGAGTGCGAATGCGAGTTCTCATGCCACACTGAGACAAGTAGCCTAGGCCTGCCAAATCGGCCGGAAAGATTCCTCACACCGGACAAGACCAATTCAGCTACCAGCTACCAATCACACCTCTCCTCAGTGTCACCTAAAAAAAGGACTACCAATCTTCTTCATTCTTCACCTACTTCATCAAATGCGCTATTTCAATGATCAAATCATTTACAACATTCACTTCAAAATATACAAAAAGCCACTGGAGAGATTCGAACTCCCGACCCCTGGTTTACAAGACCAGTGCTCTAACCCCTGAGCTACAGCGGCTTCTGTTCAACACACTCATTAATCATTCTAATTGAATCATTCAATCCTCGTCAATAGCACTAAATATATATCACATTTATTTCTATCACAATAAGGACATTTCCGTTGGCAACAGATTGTCGTCTTCAAAACAAAGCATGTTGAGGATATTCGAAATCATTCACACCTTTCACCAATTGACAATTTTGACACTTCACAAGTGCGGAGATAGTCCATCATCTTCGGTGACTGATCATTCATATTCGCTGTTAGTCCACTTATTTACCCAGCATTTCACACTTCATCAAACCTCAGCTACATCTACATGTACTGTCCGACAATGGAACTCAGTCATACGATCAATCGAAAGACGACCATCTGCTACCAACGATTTAACAAGATAAAAGCTTGATATACATTACTTGTATTGAGATCATTTCAGTATCAGCAAATACAATTCATTGACATTCACAAACCAGTTCATATAGACGAAACAGCAAGCAGAAGCCGCTGTAGCTCAGGGGTTAGAGCAATGGTCTAGTAAACCCAGGGTCGAGAGTTCGATTATCTCCAGTGGCTTTTTTTTAAATCACAAGCGCATCAAGAAGAAACTGTAAAACGCTTATGACCACATTTTGCTCTCACCCACATTACCTGTTTGATCAATTCAATTGATAGATATTTATTTTACTTCAACTTATATCACAACTTACTTACAAATTTCAGTTGATCTGATAATTCGAAATTCACAACTCACAATTATAACAATAACTATAGTCTGTTGACAATTCGTGAACTAAATAAAAGTATAGCTAATAGGCAAAACTCGGATTCCTCAATCAACAACAGAAGCCCCTCACACTAAGATGATCGAACGAAAGCATTAAAACAGTCAATGTTTTTAGCAACTTACGAAACTTGGAGTTCACAAGAATACACGACATTACTCGTGTCATTACACCGCTGATAACAGCCATTAAGATGCACAATTAGCATGTTTCATTCAAGTGAGCTTCATCGATAACTTATTAAGTAATACCTTGATACACTACTGCCATCTTGAAGGAGGTAGTCTGTCAGAAGACATCAACAAATGCTGCTTTTTGAGAGGAACAATGTACACAGAATCTCAAACCGACGTCAACACAACTCCACACTTAATATGCAGCCATGACCCCAACGAATTTCAGATATACAATCAGCATTATTAGTTAGTTGGATCTGCTTGCGACTCACGTGCTTGTGACTACACTTCAATTCTCTCGCCTTTTAACATTTATACCGAGCATCATCAAGTAGCCCTACGCTCACCGGTTCGGCCACTAAATCTCTGTTCAACAGCCGAAACGGCCCGGTGTCGGCATAGCGAATGCGAATGCGAGTTCTCATGCCACACTGAGACAAGTAGCCTGAGGGCCTGCCAAATCGGCCGGAAAGATTCCTCACACCGGACAAGACCAATTCAGCTACCAGCTACCAATCACACCTCTCCTCAGTGTCACCTAAAAAAGGACTACCAATCTTCTTCATTCTTCACCTACTTCATCAAATGCGCTATTTCAATGATCAAATCATTTACAACATTCACTTCAAAATATACAAAAAGCCACTGGAGAGATTCGAACTCCCGACCCCTGGTTTACAAGACCAGTGCTCTAACCCCTGAGCTACAGCGGCTTCTGTTCAACACACTCATTAATCATTCTAATTGAATCATTCAATGCCTCGTCAATAGCACTAAATATATATCACATTATATTTCTATCACAATAAGGACATTTCCGTTGGCAACAGATTGTCGTCTTCAAAACAAAGCATGTTGAGGATATTCGAAATCATTCACACCTTTCACCAATTGACAATTTTGACACTTCACAAGTGCGGAGATAGTCCATCATCTTCGGTGACTGATCATTCATATTCGCTGTTAGTCCACTTATTTACCCAGCATTTCACACTTCATCAACCTCAGCTACATCTACATGTACTGTCCGACACCGTTCCAACAACAGAAGCCCATCACACTAAGATGATCGAACGAAAGCATTAAAACAGTCAATGTTTTTAGCAACTTACGAAACTTGGAGTTCACAAGAATACACGACATTACTCGTGTCATTACACCGCTGATAACAGCCATTAAGATGCACAATTAGCATGTTTCATTCAAGTGAGCTTCATCGATAACTTATTAAGTAATACCTTGATACACTACTGCCATCCTTGAAGGAGTAGTCTGTCAGAAGTCATCAACAAATGCTGCTTTTTGAGAGGAACAATGTACACAGAATCTCAAACTTTTCAATATCATCCTCCAAAAGATGTGACACACCTGAATTCCTATTTCATCCGATGTATACAGACATCAACAGGTCTAGTTCACACTACCCGACGTCAACACAACTCCACACTTAATATGCAGCCCATGACCCCAACGAATTTCAGATATACAATCAGCATTATTAGTTAGTTTGGATCTGCTTGCGACTCACGTGCTTGTGACTACACTTCAATTCTCTCGCCTTTTAACATTTTATACCGAGCATCATCAAGTAGCCCTACGCTCACCGGTTCGGCCACTAAATCTCTGTTCAACAGCCGAAACGGCCCGGTGTCGGCATAGCGAGTGCGAATGCGAGTTCTCATGCCACACTGAGACAAGTAGCCTAGGCCTGCCAAATCGGCCGGAAAGATTCCTCACACCGGACAAGACCAATTCAGCTACCAGCTACCAATCACACCTCTCCTCAGTGTCACCTAAAAAAAGGACTACCAATCTTCTTCATTCTTCACCTACTTCATCAAATGCGCTATTTCAATGATCAAATCATTTACAACATTCACTTCAAAATATACAAAAAGCCACTGGAGAGATTCGAACTCCCGACCCCTGGTTTACAAGACCAGGTGCTCTAACCCCTGAGCTACAGCGGCTTCTGTTCAACACACTCATTAATCATTCTAATTGAATCATTCAATGCCTCGTCAATAGCACTAAATATATATCACATTTATTTCTATCACAATAAGGACATTTCCGTTGGCAACAGATTGTCGTCTTCAAAACAAAGCATGTTGAGGATATTCGAAATCATTCACACCTTTCACCAATTGACAATTTTGACACTTCACAAGTGCGGAGATAGTCCATCATCTTCGGTGACTGATCATTCATATTCGCTGTTAAGTCCACTTATTTACCCAGCATTTCACACTTTCATCAACCTCAGCTACATCTACATGTACTGTCCGACACCGTTCCAACAACAGAAGCCCATCACACTAGATGATCGAACGAAAGCATTAAAACAGTCAATGTTTTTAGCAACTTACGAAACTTGGAGTTCACAAGAATACACGACATTACTCGTGTCATTACACCGCTGATAACAGCCATTAAGATGCACAATTAGCAATGTTTCATTCAAGTGAGCTTCATCGATAACTTATTAAGTAATACCTTGATACACTACTGCCATCTTGAAGGAGGTAGTCTGTCAGAAGTCATCACAAATGCTGGCTTTTTGAGAGGAACAATGTACACAGAATCTCAAACTTTTCAATATCATCCTCCAAAAGATGTGACACACCTGAATTCCTATTTCATCCGATGTATACAGACATCAACAGGTCTAGTTCACACTACCCGACGTCAACACAACTCCACACTTAATATGCAGCCATGACCCCAACGAATTTCAGATAGAACAATCAGCATTATTAGTTAGTTGGATCTGCTTGCGACTCACGTGCTTGTGACTACACTTCAATTCTCTCGCCTTTTAACATTTTATACCGAGCATCATCAAGTAGCCCTACGCTCACCGGTTCGGCCACTAAATCTCTGTTCAACAGCCGAAACGGCCCGGTGTCGGCATAGCGAGTGCGAATGCGAGTTCTCATGCCACACTGAGACAAGTAGCCTAGGCCTGCCAAATCGGCCGGAAAGATTCCTCACACCGGACAAGACCAATTCAGCTACCAGCTACCAATCACACCTCTCCTCAGTGTCACCTAAAAAAAGGACTACCAATCTTCTTCATTCTTCACCTACTTCATCAAATGCGCTATTTCAATGATCAAATCATTTACAACATTCACTTCAAAATATACAAAAAGCCACTGGAGAGATTCGAACTCCCGACCCCTGGTTTACAAGACAGTGCTCTAACCCCTGAGCTACAGCGGCTTCTGTTCAACACACTCATTAATCATTCTAATTGAATCATTCAATGCCTCGTCAATAGCACTAAATATATATCACATTTATTTCTATCACAATAAGGACATTTCCGTTGGCAACAGATTGTCGTCTTCAAAACAAAGCATGTTGAGGATATTCGAAATCATTCACACCTTTCACCAATTGACAATTTTGACACTTCACAAGTGCGGAGATAGTCCATCATCTTCGGTGACTGATCATTCATATTCGCTGTTAGTCCACTTATTTACCCAGCATTTCACACTTCATCAACCTCAGCTACATCTACATGTACTGTCCGACAAATGGAACATCATCATAACGTATCAATCGAAAGACGAAAAACCATCTGCTGACCAACGATTTAACAAGATTAAAGCTGATATACATGCGACTGTCTATGCGATCTTTTCAGATCACAAATAACAATTCATGTCATTCACAAACCAGTCATTTAGAACGAACAGCAGAGTTAGAAGCAGCTTGTAGCTCAGGGGTTTTGAGCACTGGTCGAGTAAACCAGGTCGAGAGTTCGATTTCTCTCCAGTGGCTTTTTATCTACAATCAACCAGCGCTCAAGAAACTGTAAAACGCCTATGACCACAATATTGCTCTCACCGCACGATACCTGATGATCAATTCATTGATAGAGATTTATGTTACTTCTACTTAAATCACAACTTACTTCACAAAAATTTGTCCGTTGATTATTCGAAATTCACAACTCCAAGCAAATTAATCACAATAACTAGTCTGTTTGACAATTCGTGACTAAATAAAATCATAGCACTAGCAATAACTACTCGGATAGATAGCTCTACTTTTCCGTTCCAACAACAGAAGCCCATCACACTAAGATGATCGAACGAAAGCATTAAAACAGTCAATGTTTTTAGCAACTTACGAAACTTGGAGTTCACAAGAATACACGACATTACTCGTGTCCATTACACCGCTGATAACAGCCATTAAGATGCACAATTAGCATGTTTCATTCAAGTGAGCTTCATCGATAACTTATTAAGTAATACCTTGATACACTACTGCCATCTTGAAGGAGGTAGTCTGTCAGAAGTCATCAACAAATGCTGCTTTTTGAGAGGAACAATGTACACAGAATCTCAAACTTTTCAATATCATCCTCCAAAAGATGGGTCCACACCTGCATTCCTATTTCATCCGATGTATACAGACATAAACAGGTCTAGTTCACACTACGACGTCAACACAACTCCACACTTAATATGCAGCCATGACCCCAACGAATTTCAGATATACAATCAGCATTATTAGTTAGTTGGATCTGCTTGCGACTCACTTGCTTGTGACTACACTTCAATTCACTCGCCTTTTAACATTTTATACCGAACATCGTCAAGCAGCCCTACGCTAACCGTTTCGGCCACTAAATCTCTGTCAAACAGCCGAAACGGCCCGGTGTCGGCATAGCGAGTGCGAATGCGAGTTCTCATGCCACACTGAGACAAGTAGCCTAGGCCTGCCAAATCGGCCGG